>VWZY01010509.1:522946-565247 GCA_013399075.1 Chloroceryle aenea
GGCTACCGCTGGAAACTTTGCCAGCCAGGGAATTCGGATCAAAGTGTGTGTTCAGCATCTGACCGGTGGTACCCGCCTGCTGCCACCGGCAGTCACCAGCTGGATCACAGATCACAGAAGGGCGAGAGGCATCAGCTGCCTCCTGCCCCGGTGACGCCGGTGCTCGGCGAGGGTGATGCCATTGACACAAGCAGCCAAATTGCCCTCAGGGACCTTCTTGGTGTGGGTGGCAATGGGCATGTGGTGAGCAGGGAAGGTGTGTCCCCTTGCAGAAGGGCATGGCTGGGTTGGCAGAGCTGTGCCCCTCGCTGCCCATGCCATGGCTGAGCTGCTGCAGAGCCAGGAGGTCCCTGTACCCGAGGCACTCTCTGTGTCCTGGGCAGAGTGAAGATCAGTTGGATGTGAGCAGCAGAGGTGGGCAAGGGGCAAATCCAGGGCATGATTCACGGCTTCAAACTTTCCAGTGATGGGAGACCCAGCGCTCGGTGGACTCTGGTGGGAGGGAGGGGGGCTGGGTGCTGGTCCCTTCCTTCACCTGGGAACGCAGCACGGCTGAAAACTGCAGGCATTTAGATGTCGATATTATTATTGTTTATATCAAATGAGTGAATTCCCAGCTGCTTTGGTTTGCTCTTGCATAATTTAGACCAATCAGCGCGCTTCCTAATGCAACAAGCTCTTAACTTTGCTGAGCCCTAAGGCATCGAATTTATATTCTGTTCTGCTGCTGTGAAAATGAATGGTGTGACGGTGACAAGAGGAAGAAGGAGCTTGAAAGAGAGAGAAGAAGCCAAAGAGAAAGAAAGATAGTTGAAAGAAGCAGGAAGACAGGGTGAGGAGAAGATACAGAACAGCAAAGTGGTTTATAATGGAAGGACTGTAATTTATTTTGACACTAATCATGTATTATTCATTCAGAACAAAAATAAACCTTATTAACCAGGAAAAACAGATCTCCCATCTCCAGCCCACGTTGTGACAAGTGAGCGGCGGTGGTGAGGCTCCTGACAGCCGCCAGCCTGGCTCTGTGCCGCAGCCTGTGCCGCGCGCGCCAGTCCCTGCCCGCCGGAGCAGCACCCACGGGCAGGAGCAGCACGAAGCTCCCGCAGCGGCGCCAGGAATTACTGCTCTTGGTCACCAAGAGGGATGATGACTTCGGCTGTCAGGGAGGTCAGATAATGTACTTGTATTGTTTTCATCCCCAGCCGATGTTCCCTTGCCTCTGAGGCTCTCGACATCCTTTCCAGGCTATAAATAGCTGGGTCTCTCTGGCCGAGCGGTGAGGGGCCCAGTGGCAGCAGCACTCAGAAGCCCAGAGGAAAATCAGAGCGTCCCCATGGAGCACAGCTCAGCAGAAGGGTTACCGCTGGAAACTTTGCCAGCCAGGGAATTCGGATCAAAGTGTGTGTTCAGCATCTGACCCGTGGTACCCGCCTGCTGCCACCGGCAGTCACCAGCTGGATCACAGATCACAGAACCATAGGATGCCTCAGCTGCTCCTCAGCACCCTTGTGCTCCAGACCCTTCCTCAGCTCCGTTGCCCTTCTCTTGCCACGCTCCAGCCCCTCCATGTCCTGCTGGGAGTGAGAGGTGCAAAACTGACCTCAGAATTCGAGGGGTGGCCTCCCCAGTGCCCAGTGCAGGGGGACGGTCCCTGCCCTGGTCCTGCTGGCCATACTATTTCTCATGCTCAGGAAGAATGAGCTTGGAGTGACCTTCCCACATAGAAGCAGGAGGTGACAGTGGTTCTCAAGGTCTCTCCCTTCCCCACCACATCACAACCAGTCACTAACAATTGTCTTGTCTTCCTTTCTGTGCTTGTGCACAACACATAACATGTAGCTCATCAGCTGCCAGTGTCAAACCAACCCTCCCTGGCTCCTGGCAAGGTTTTGGGTGGATTTCACAGCATTGTTATTGACTTACGAGGCTTTAAATACTATTGGACTCTGCCTATCTTTCAAATCTACTTTCTTTTAATATCCCTGATCAGGTTTTAAGGTCTAAGCCTGGAGATTTATGGGGCTGTCCTCTCTCTAACTCAGTCATGTGTGGCTTGCGATTTCAACATTTACATTCTTGGGTTTTGAAGGAAGTTTTGCTTCACGCTTTAGGGCTTCTATTTTAACATGGAAATCAAACACATTTTCAGCAGTGTTTCCTTTTGTGCCAGCATAAGAGTCCTGGAGAAGGAGGTGTGTGCCACAGCAACGCTGTCCCCAACACCCCGAGGTGTGACTGGCACCTGAGAGCTGCCGCGATGCTGCCTGGGGGGGCTGGCTCTCTGGGCACCCAGGGTCCTGCACCAGCAGGCGAGGTGGGTTGGCAATGACTGACCAGCTGGCCCATGGCAAGGAGAGACTGATAAAGGGTCAGAGAGGAGTGTTGACTACTGTTAATAGGTTGAGGAGACAACCCTTTGATCTCCAGGTTGCTACAGAGACCCTGTGTTTGCAGTGCCCCCATCCCAGCCCCATGTCCCCTCCTGATGCTGCAGGGTGTTGTATTCACTCCTCTCCACACGCTTTGGATCAGCGGCTGACAAGCTTATTTACTCCTTACAACACAGAGCAAATTACAAAGGGGCTCCCTGAGACCCCTTCGGTCGAGCGAGAGCACTCGGTGAGCAGGGAGAGCTGGTGGAGTCGTGGTGGGAGCAGGCGCTGAGCAACAGGACAGCGCACTGGGATGCAACAGATGACAAGTGGAGGTATTCAATGTCTGGAAAGCTTACACGTTTAATTATGTAGCCAGACCTTCAGGGAAGAGAATTAGAACAATAATTATCAATTTGTTCTTTGTATCCAAGGGCAAATTTAGCATTTAGAGGACAGAATTGTTGCTGGCTTCATTTTTATTTTTTTTTTCCACTCGCTCTTTGTAATCCTGATTAGTAAAATGTACTTTAGTCTTTGAAATGAATGATTCCTCCTCTCTGGCCAGCAGAGCTGCTTCCTTGGAAAACATCCTGGGGTGCCGGGGTGTTTGCTGCGGGGCAGCGCAGAGGTTGGAGCTGGGCTGGAAACGGCCCAAGGGGAAAGGCCGGGGGGATTCTCTTTGCCTGGCTGTCTCGCTGGTGCTTCCTCTGCCTCTGTGCATGTAGAAAAGCAGCTTTGCCTGGAGCTTGCTCTCACCAAACACTTCCCAGCAATGCACAGTGCTCTCCCTGGAGGGTTTTAATGACTGGAGAGCTTGAGGTGCTGCTTGCTGGAGGTGATGAGCTGCCAGACACCCACCCACGCCCATGGTCCAGGGCTGCACACCTTGCTCCGTGCTGTGCCACGCTCGCCCGCCTTGCAAACCACCTCCCTGCCATGGGTCCCCATTGCCCAGCATATTCCCTGTGCGTTGTCTCATTATTGATCCCATCTCCTGTTAATAGCCCCCGTCATAAACCACGCCGAGAATAATGAGGCTTTTTATGTTGATTGTTGATCTATGGGAAGTCCCAGAAACAGTGCTCTTTATTTATTCAGCAGCGTAATGGTAATTCAATATTATAGCTATGCAAATTAAGGGTCTTTTTTTTCCTCTGGGCTGGAAGCTGGGCAAGACTTGATTTTCCAAAGCAGAATTGCTCCTGAGCAGAGAAATGAGAGGAGCTGTGTCGGTCCAGAGCGTTGCCAGTATCTCTCTCTGTTTGACTCCTCCCGCTGCCCATTGAGAGCTTGCCCGGCTCATCCTCTCAGGTGAGGAAGGCTGCTCATCCTTCTCTTCATCACACACAGGGAGCAGTTTCCGCTCTCACCGGCTGTGTCACTGCCTCTCATCACATCCTTACTATTCATTCAGGGTTTGTTTTCTAAAGCAAAGCATTTAGGAGAAACCCCCTCCCACGTCTGGACCCACAGGGAGGTTGGGATCCTCAGATGTCCTAAGCAAAGGCTGGGGTCAGTGTGCTTGCGGAGCACTGGGCTGGGCAATCCTGGAAGCAGCCCCATTATTTGGCTCAGTTGCAAGAAAAGGCTCCTCCAGCCAAGGTGCTCCTGACCTCCAACCCCCCGACGAGGGGCGAGGGCTGCAGGGGTGCACGCAAACCCAGGACCTCAGCCCACAGTCCTTAATGCCTTGCGGTTATCTGGTCCTGACAGGCTTTAATTTGTAGATAATGGACATTTTTTTACAGTTATTATTTGAATGCATCAGTTTCCACTTGACCTGTCTGAACAACTCCTTGATGGGTATTCAACCTCTTTCATAAAGGGAACTCACCCTTCAGCTCGAGGAGAAAATGAAACATTAACAAGAAATAGAAAATGCAGTTCAACCTCTTCCTGAGCAGAATAATTCCTGGTCGGGGCTGGCTGTACAGCGGGGAGCTGCTCTGCCCAGCACCAGGGCCACGGAGACCCTCGCGTGGGTGAAGGCAGCATCACCCAGTCTGGCCCCTCCTGCCTCGGGCCGGCAGCAGGAGCAGAGCTGGGTGCAGGTGGACGCGCTCTCTGCCGTGTGTGCTGAGCCCCACGGAACTTTCACTGCTCATTTCTCCTTTTGGGTCAATTTTAAAACTATGGAAAGGCTAAAGATGCTGAAGCTGGCCTGGAAATCCTCCTGGAATGAGCTATGTTATTAAAAATGCTCAATTTAATTCAGATTGATAACTGCATTAAAGTAGCTGGTTTTCCTTTCCATAATTGAGTTACACCTACAGCATTGAAGTCAAAATGATTTTAATCACCGCCAGTGTTAGGTGATGTATGCTAAATTCCTGGTGTCAGTGCGAGTGCTTGGAAACATCAATTAGAGATGCCACTTTCCGCTCCCTCCTCTCGCTGCCATTGGATGCCGCGTGCTGGGGGCGAGCTCTGGCTCGCTGGCAGCTCCTGACCCGCTCACTCTGCCCTCGGTGAGCTCCTGCCAGTTCTGCTCATCGCCCTCAACTACTCCTCGCTGTCCTCGCCCCGGGGAGCATCCCCCTCCACCTCCAGCCCTCTCCCAGGCGTCCCACAACAGCGCGGTCTCGGTTTCCCTGCTACCTCGTGTCTTTGGTGTACGCTGTGGACACGCACAAGCACATGGCGTCCCCCAGCTGGTGAAAAGAGCCTGGCTCTCTTTCATTTTGACATCAGATAACCTTGATAAATTCTCTTATTAAATTTAATATCTTTGATCAATCACGGTAAAACCTGAGGAGATGAATTATTAAAATGAAGAATTGCTTTGTGGGGTTTATGGTTATTGTGCTACCTAAATTAAAAATGTAGGTGCTGTTATTTAAAAGAAAAAATATTCCCACTGTCCCTAAAGCCATGTAGATCCCTTCAGCTCCAGCCAGAGATCTCCAATAAGCAGACCTCACACTCTCTCCTTGCACACGCAAATTAAGCAGCCTCCTGTCACCCACACCATGAATTACGGGCGCGAGGTGGTGCGCGGGTCCCCGCTACGCGGCACAGTGCGGTGGTTCACCTCGGCCCTGGCAGTGGGGTTGCATCGTGCCCCCCGGGTGGGTGGAAGCAGGGATGGGGCTGGTCTCAGCTTGTTGGGGTCCGGCGAGCGAGCAGCTGGGGGGGTGTGCAGGGAGCAGAGGCAGCATTACATCGGCTCACCACCCGGAGAGCTTTCAGGAGCGATGGGGTCCCTGCAGTCAGACAAGCTCAATTTGTTTTGAGCCTTCAAGGTTTTAATCACCCCACAGAAAAATACAAAGCCCTGAGCTGAGGGTGCTGCCTCTTCTCTCTGTGTGGCTGCTGAGACCCAAAGGAGATGCATGAGCTACTCCAGCTCCAGGAATGAGCCTTCAGCCACCAGCTCCACTTGTGCCCAAGCTCAAGGGCTCCTAAGAAGCATCCTGTACAAGATGTCCTGCTTCTGGATGTGGTTCATGCTGACCAGGATGCTCCTTTCTCCTGGTGTGGCTGGGGCAGACCATGGTCTGCAGGTCATTAGCAATTTGGAATCAGCCAGCGCAGCTGACCCAAAGCAGCTCCAGGTGTTTCCCATCCCACAAACATCGTGCTCAGTATAAAGGGGCAGTCTACAGAAGGTGAAGGTTTTTCCTGCTTTTTCTTGTCCTGCTGCTTCTCCCCTCAGGAGTCACTATCCCTAGAAGGATCCCTCATCATCCTGCTTCTGAGGATGGCTTTCCTGTTTATAGTGATCACCGAACACTTGCTGAGTTGAGTATAGCTTTGTATAATTTATACTTGTGTTGAATTTGCTGTTTCTTGAAATCTGTTTTAATTTCAGCCTCTGGGTCTTCTCCTTTTCCTGATCCCTATTCCTGCTGGGGGAGGAGTCATGGGGTGATAGAGCAACCGCTACAGTTTAGCCCTGCATGTGGGCTAAAAGTAGACATCCGTGGGCTAAAAGTAGACATCCAAAAGTGGTAAATCACAGGCGACTGAACAGCCTCTTTTTGGGAGCGTGGAGCACTGGTGAGCTCCGTGCGTGCTCTGAGAGCTGGAGGAAGGATGGGGGAAGCTGCTTGGAGGCAAAGAGCCTCAGCTCCACTACCCACATTGCATGTTACACCTCCATGTAAACCCTCCTCCTGCTGATATCCCAGGGCTCTTTTTCAAAGCCAGTCTCTGCTTGTCCCATCCTCCCCTCCTCCATCTCACGCTCTCCTTTTGTGGCTGGAGAAGGTGTCGTTGCAGTGATTGAAACTAAGCTCAATTTCCTGGAGGGCTTGTTGTGGCTCCGTGCTGCTGGAATGCACACGCTTCCATTTCCCTGTTAATTGCCTTGGTCTTTTCTTGGCTATTGTTCTAATTTGATAACGTTACGTATTTTTAAAATTTAATTGAACACAAGGTAATGAAAGATGTCAGCACCCAGAGGGTGGAAGGGGCAGTGAGTGCAGAGAGACAAGGGTGGGATTGAGATGTGGAGGTGCTGTGACAAGTCTGCCTTGAGCAAGTGACATCAGCCATGGCTGCTGAGCTTGCCAGCTGTGGCACCAGTGCCCTCCAGCACCTCGCTCGCAGTGCTGGGAGCTGCTCGGGCACCCAGCCAGGCCCTGAGNNAGGCAGTGGCTCTCCCTGCGCCTGTCTGGCTGCACTGACACCTGCACAGCCACCCTCTGAGAAACACATCTGAGTTCAGGGAGCTTGTGAAGATAAATCTTCTCAGGCTTAGGATGGGTAACTTTACATATCCCCCCCTCCACGACTGCAGGGAAGGACAATTAGAAGGGATCAAATTAAATGTGGGTTTTTTTGAAATGATGCTTTTAGGCGCACACGGTGCTGCCTTGTTGGGATGAGCGCTGAGGGACCAGTGGGGTTTGGGATGGATTATGTGTTTAGAGGGATAAAGAATAAATCCAAAGCTACAGTTCTGCACGAGGGAAAACCTGTAAGGGTTTCAATATGTGAGGGAAGAAGCTGAGGCGCAGGTGGGAAATTGTAATTACCTGCTGCTGCCTTCCCTGAAACTTTGTCTGCAGCATCAGTTACAGGTTATTTTGGGAGAGAAGACGCGGCATATGACGGGTATGCTGCTGCCTTGGCTACCCTGTGGAGATGCTTGGCAGGCAGATCTCGGGGTGGGAGATCTCTTCCCAGCATCATTTCAGCTCAGGAAACGTGGACAGTGTCATAAGAAATAACGATCAGCCCGGCTGCCGGAATGGGGGAGTGCAGCGAGCCTCCGTATTTCAGGCTACTTAATCAAAGGGAACATTTCTTGCCCATCACGAATTTTCTCTGTATCCTTAAAAAGAGACTTTAAGCTGCCAGGCTGCAGATATTTTCCTCCCACTGCTTCCTGCGTGTTGGTTCTTTCCATCAGAGCCTGTCAGTCCTCCTGCTCGCAGCTCCTCAGCGGTGATGTACGAGTGTGGCTCCGGAGGACCTCTGGCTGGAGGCAGAGCTGCCGTGGTCTGATCGATGGGCTCAGCGTGGGTTTTCCTGCGGTCCCAGGCTTGCTGGAGCTGTGTGGGGAGCTGCACGTTCGGAGGCACATTTTGGTTGGGACTAGCAGGGGATCCAGCTGTGCCACACCTCTGTGGAGGGCAGGGCTGGTGCTGGCTGGTGACAGTGGTCACACTGGGACCATTTGCTTCAGCAGCAGCTCCTCCCTGCAGCTGTGACAGCTCCTTTCCTCCTTCTGTGCAGCCTCACAGCTGTGATACTTGGGCTAAAATGGAAAGGCAGCCTTGGCCATGGTCAAGGTCACCCCTCTGGTGCGCCAAGCTGGTGTTTGGCGATGCTGGGACAGTGGGAAGGGACTGGAACAGGGTGGGAGAGCCTTGTGGAGCTTTGCCACGTGCTCCCTGGGTAACTTCGGACAGATCACCAAAGCTCCCAAGGCTGGGGGTCATCTCCCATTGGGTGGGGTGGAAAATGTCTCTGCAGCTGGCCCCCAGGAAATATTACAGTTATATTGACTCCTCCGTTCTGTTGGCACGTGGAATTAATTTTGTATTTGTTTGGACCGTGATGGGTTTTAACCCGTAGTAGCAGCAAGCTTTTGGCAACCCCAGGCAGGTTAATAGCAAAAGCGTTTGATTAAAAAATTTAATGGCCCCAGAATGATGAAGCAGCTTCTGTCCACAATATATTAAGCTTCTGGTGTTCTGATTTATAAGCAGTGTAAACTTCCTGTGTATGAAAGCGTTTGTTTCCTTTCCTACATCCACAGCAGAGCAGGCTCTTCTCCTACTTCATTTCCAGCCACTGATTTAATTGCATATTTTTTTGAAGCTGCTGCATATGGAGAGGCAATTCCAGCTGCAGTTAGTTGATGGAGCAAAAGACAGACTGGTGCTGGCAGTCCCGGACAGCCTGGCTAGTGACTGTGGCTCTGTGGACCCCAAGTGTGGGGCAGAATGGGCTCTGCAGTACCATGGGGGTTTCCAAGGGACCCCAAAGTGAGCACCTTTCCAGTGGAAAAGCTGCTGGGGAGTTTTGTGCTGTTAAGCTCTCATTGCAGCCAATTCAGCTGCTGCATCCAGGCTTGGCTGAGGGATGTGACTGGTGGCCCCTCTGCCATCCTGTCGGGTTACAGGTCCATGCACCTCTCTCAGGAGCACTTTGTAGGAGCCCAAATAAACTCTTGCTACCAGCAGACCCAATAAATCTTCATTACCAATCTGTCCAACATTTCTCCTCTCCCCAGGAGTTCCCATAGTGGTCATAACTCTTCTCCAGGCCCAGGAGTTAATCACACTTTATGGCAGATGGATACATTCAGTTTACATTTTATTCCTCAGCCACATGTTTTTAGACCAATATTGTTGCTTTGGACTGGAGAAACAGCTTTGGCTTGGAAACCAGAGCTGAGAGCTGGAGACACCTCTGAGGCACAGGAGAGTCCTGGCCAGGTTTGGGGAAGGGCCAAGGGATGGCCTGAAGAGTGAGAGGCAGGGGAGCAATGCCCGAGGGCATCAACTCAGGCTCCTTGTCCAAGGAAGGACATCTTCAGCATCCACCATCTCCCAGCATCGTGTCCTTGGCAGGAAGGGCAGCAGCAGAGCTCTGCTCAGCTTCTGGAGGAACTGGCATTTCATTTCACATCGTTCTAATCCTCTTACTCCTCTGGACTTTGCAGGGGTGGATTTTGAGCTGTTTCTAGCAAGATCATAATGTCAGGCAGATTTGTGGGCTCCAGGCTCTGTTGTAGGACTTTATTCTAGAGTTTTTTGTCACTCACTCCCAAGAAACTCAGGAGGTTGAAGTACCCCCAGATGTGCAGCCCTGTGGGGCTGGGAGGGCTGGCTGTGCCTGGCTCTGGGGGACTGGGGGGCCCTGGTTTGGGACAAGGCAGGGGACTATAAATGTCAGCCCGTGTGGAGGCTACAGTGTAAAAGGAAATAGCCGATTATCTTCAGTGACATTTTATTAGCAAAGAACAGTTTGTTCTTACATGCTTCTGACTGTCTGCCTTTTTTTTAAGATGAGAATCTATATGAAATATGCTGTAAAATACCTAATGTGCCTTTTTGGGATAATAATTCATAGTCTGTGTTCATAAATTCACATTTTGCTAAAAAAGGAGAAAAAAGAAGCAGGTGATCCTGGGTAATTTATAACACACACTCTGTGCTATTACTCCCCAGTGGTCCTGATGCTGTTGCTCGGGGATTTGGATCCTGCATGGAGGCAGCAGTCAGTTTGCAGTCCTTCATTTTGCCTATTCAGGCTACGCTGGGCTTTTCAAAGCTGAAGAACAGTTTGGAAAATACATAAGCCTACTTCTGAGAGCTGGAGGTAAGCGTCGTATCCCGGGAACGCAACCATGTTTATACCTGTTTTGATATACTGGCCAATTAAGGATTGCCAAACAGAACGGGGAAATTTGCATCAAAATGTGTTTCCTTCATGATAAAATAGGAGTTTCCTGCCTATGCTCTACCTGGAGGACAATCTCATTTCATTTCGAGTTAGACTTTGTCACTGTGTGTACAACTAAAAGCATTAGTCACTCTGATAGAAAACACACTTGTTTGTTCCTCCTAAGATGATGTTGCTGTGTGCTGAGGATCAGCTGTAGGTCTGCAACTCAGGACCTGCAAGAAGACTGTTTATTGATAGGTGGGCTTCTCCTTTAATGACTATTTTACCCAGGACCACAGAAAATATAACTAGAGACCGGCTGTTGGCTGAGTGCTGCAAGGGGCTGGTGGTCAGGGCAATGCACAGTGGTCCCCATGGAGAGCTGTGTGCCCCAAAACCAGCTCCAGCTGCCACCGTGGGTCATCGAATACTGAGATTTAAGGTCTCCATTTCTGGGTTAAGAGGCAAAGCCGGCCTCATCTGCAGGCTCTGCAAGAGCACTCCTTCCCCACAGCATCCAGGACACCTTTCTCTGTTTGATTTTTCCTCTGCTTGCAGAACTGAATTATCCCCACAATGCTCCTCTTAAGGTGAAGAACGAATATTATAGGAGAACATTGTGGAAAATTTGTCTGCCTTGGAGTCAACAGAATAGCCCAGTATGTAAAGCTGTCTTAAGGCTTTATCTCAACCAAAACACTGGTCATTTCATTAGCACCAAGTGTGCTTGTCAAGATGTTGTTTTAAGAGGAGTTTGTGTGAAATCTGAAGAGTCTCAAGGCTGTGTGATGAAGGCTGAGCCTGGCCAACGTGGCAACGCCTGCTTGGTGCTTGCTCTGAAGGGTCAGGGAGTGCCCCTGTCCCCAGGAGTGCTCCTGCCACCCCAACTGGCAGCTCTGCCTCCTAATAAAGCCGTAATAAACCCGAATTAGGATTTATTGTGCCAAGCAGACGTTTCTTCAATTCCCTGAGTCAATGACCTCAGTGTTGGTTTTGAACTATTGTTCAATTTGCACTCATTGCAATTTGAAACTCAGCACTGTGATTAATCATTGGCCTGGAACATCGCAGGGCTGCGCAAATGGGGATATGGAGATTAATTAGCGAAGGGTCTTTGAGTGTGTGGTTCAGCATCTCAAGTGATCAGAGCTTCTGCAACCCAAATTTTGCTGGTGTGTCCCTGACCTGCCCAGAGTGCTGAGCCTGAGGAAGGACGGGGTTCAGTTCCTAGGGTGTGAGGACCCTCCTGTCTGGTAACAGCTTCAGGCAATTGCTGCTCCTTGTGACACCAAGGAGCCCCCACCAGAAGGGACTCTCAATCTCTTCCTTCATTGAGTTACTGTCCAAACCTTCTCCTGCCGGGTACCCAAAAGCATTTCAGCTGTGGCTCACGGGTGTCCTCTGTGCTGGGTAGTAGCTGTGTAAGGAGATGTGCAGCCTCAGAGTTAATTGCAGCTCTCCTCGCGTGCTGCCTTCCGAATCTGCTCGTCTGTGTCAGAAAGGAAAAATACAAGAACCGAGGCATTGCTTGTGCTCCCCTAAACGAATCGACGTGGCGATGTACCTGCCGAATGATCCAGACCCTGCTTTCGGGGAGCTGTTTTCTCTGAGCAATTAAACGACAAATCGAGAGGCGGTGGGTGTTGGAAAAAGTTACTCTAGTAGATTTGTCATTGAGATTTGCACTTGAAAGTTTGGAAGCTGCTCCAGATTCCTCCCGCCAGCGAAGGGATCCCCTCGTGCCGCCCGCACCGCGGTGTTCCCGGCTGCTCTTCGCCGGGCAGATGCTACTCCCCTGCTCGAGCCGGCACTTCGCGGAGCGGCTGCAGCAGACGCGCTTTCCTCCCGCGATGGTGTTTTGGAGGAGGAGTGAAATGTAAACTCTTCAATGGCTCGAGAGGATATAAAGAGGAGGTGTTTGGGGCTAAAATAAGCCTTTGTTGATGCTGCTATAAACAAGGATAAAGTGTCTTTCCTTTCCTCAGTTGTACCCAGTGAAGGCTGGCAGTGGCCACCAGTGGGAGAGCTGTCCCTGCTGGGACACTGGGAGCACAGCAGGACTTTGTGCTGGCCCTGGCAGTGCCTCTCGGGAGCTCCCAGAGAGACACAGTAGCTGGAGTCGCTCCAGAGATGCTGGGAGCCGGGGACAAGGACATCAAGGGATGTCAGCGGCGGGGCTCTGCGTAATGAGCATTAGCTCCCACTTAGCTGTTATTAACCAGCTACATCATGTGCGGCGCGGGGGGAAATCGATAGGTGAAGGCTGGAGTTATGGGAAACGATCCGGCAGCTGGAGTCGCTTCCTGCCGCTGTCTTTAGCCACTGCTCGGGAGCTTTGTGCAAACAGACCGTGGATCTTCCCAGCAGACGCTCCAGTTGATGGACAGTGCTGATTTACAGGGATTTGCAGAGGCTGTTGGACGGAGCGCGAAACCTTTTCTCCGCTCGCAGCCTGGCAGAGGAGCATCCCAGGCTTGCTCTGCAGCAGCATCCTGGATGGACACAGCAGCTCCCTGTCCCCAGCACTGGCTTCAGCTGTGTCTCTGCACCTCGATGCTGGGAGTGCCAATAACTACACAAGAGCCTGATTTTATTTCCTTCCAGTCCACTGCAGTTCTAACTTTTTTTTTCCATAAGATTATAAATTATGATCAGTGCTAATGCACAGGCAAGATCAGTCTTGATGACTTTGCTGAAGTTTTAATATTCTCTTCACCTCGAGCTGATCTGGCAGTCGTTATGATTAGGAAGAGGAGAAAATCAGGGTGAGGAGATGATCAGCGCCGTGACCAGAGAAGCACTGAGGCAAGGGCCCCCGTGCCCCCCTCTTTCTGCCCCCTTTGCCATCCTTTCTGAGGAAGAGCCCCTGTGCTATATGCTCAGCTGGGCTGAATCACCTGAGCCCCACCTATTGCTGAGAGTATTGATAATGCTGGAAAGAAAACAGTTCAGCCACAATGGATTGGTTTGCTGAAACTGTCCACACCTCCAGCAGCTCCCCCAAGGACATATTTGCAAGTGGAAATCAAACTGAGGAAGACCTGATTTGCTTAAAATAACTGTAGAGGTTGAATCGTTTTGTGCTGGAAGAACAAATAAACAAAGGGAAGAAATGGAGTTTGAGTAATGAGCCTGAGCTGCATGTGACACTTTTTAATGTAGAATTATAGATGGAATCATCACAGGAACAATTGCATCACAGGCCTGGGATCCAGCCCTGCTGGGATTATGCACGAGCACTTGGGTGTGACTTTCTTTTGCAGAATTTCTGATAACTGCTTAATAAATATGTAAATATGTGTCCATCCATCTTAGCAGCACGTGCCAAAAAGCAGGGTGCTCTGCCCACGGGAGTTTTGTAGAGGGTGCCTCTGCCGGGACCCTTGGCCTGTGGGCATGGGCAGCCCTTTGACCCAGCTCTCCCCTCGCTCCCCTCTGTGATGCTCTTTCCATGGTGACAGAGGCAGAGCTCCCCGATGTGGCTCCGGGGGAGCTCCAGCTGCCCTGGGGCACTGCCGGGGCCAGTCGATCGGTGACATGATTACAGTTGCACCAAATTGCTTTTTTATGGCTGCAGCTCCAGGCAGTAGGAAGCTGCTAATAAAAATAATTTGTTGGAGGGCTGTTGATAAAACCATGCTTATTGTGAGCTGTAAATTTGGTGCTGACAATTCCACCTTTATTTCCCACCCAGGGAATGCTTTCCCCTCTCACCGAACGGGGAAGAGAGGAGGATGTGCTGCAATCCTTCTGCTCCACCAGTCTTACCAAGGAGCTTCTGGAAATTAAGGAATGGTTTTTATTCAGTGAGATAAGGGCTCTGTGGTTGCCAAAAACAGAGCACAAAATTACTGCAGCCTGAGGAGACGATTGTAGCGTAGCGAGCTTTGTTTTTCCGTGTCCAATTTACCAAATTCTTGTAAACTGCAATTAAAGAAGTGGCAGCAATTCCAGATGTCTTATTAAGCTTCTCCTTAACCCTTAATTTTGTCCAAGGAAGGATAATTTGATGTGAGCCATGTGCTGGTGGCCTGCAGGTCCCACATGGGGCTCAGCAGTGGCTCCCCAGCTCCTGTCCGGTTGCTGGAGGGGTGGAAATGGGGGAAAACCAGAAAGTTCAGGTGGTTTTTGGTTTTGCTCGTTCCCTCTACACATCAAGTGCTTGGGCTTCAGTGAAGGGCTAGCGGGATGCTAACGTGGCAGGGCTGGCATTACTGCAAGAAGACTCTGAGCTGCTGAGGTCATTCAAGGAGCCGAGTTTCCCATCCCTGCCCGAGGGCTCAGTGAGCTGGCCCAGGGTCTCCTGGCCAGCCAGCCCTCTCCTTGGGCTCGTGGCCAGACTGAGCCATTCCCCCCGTGCTTTGCAGTGCTTCCAAATGACAAATCAATTATTCTTTATTAGGTTTATTTCTTTCATTAGTCATTTCTTCAATGCTTTCAATGTTTCATTAGTCTCCTCTTAAGTTACAGTGGATTTCAAGCACTGTGTAGAAGAGGATAATTCATTTGATTAGGTCATTTATTTTCTGGGTACATTTTTAAAGGTCAATTAATCCACCTAAATGGAGGGGGAAGTATAGAATACCATATAGTGCCTCCTTCCACCTCTGCCAGAAGAGCTCCTGGTGTTCGTTGAAGTCCAGGTCTGGAGCGTGCGGGTGCGTGCCAGTGTGACACCTGAACTGGAGTTGTGCTTTCATGAGCTGCTCTCAGGGGTGTTAACCGGCTCCTTCCTGGGGATGATGAGCCCCTCGGCCTGAGGGAGGGCAGCTGGTGCTTGCTGTTCATTTCCAACCTGAGCACTGGTCAGCACCTCCATCCTGGTCCCCCCTATGGCAGAGCATCCCCTGCTCAGGGGGTCATTGTAGTTCGTGCTGATGCCAATGAAATTGGGCTGGGGATGCCCACGAGGTCATGTGGGAAGGGGCTATGGTCTGTCTGAGACTTTGCTGGCTCTGCCCGTCAGTAACGCTGCCATCGATGAGGCAAAATATTGTCGTGCAGGGACAAACCCATCATTTTATGAATATTTCCAGCAAAGCAAGCGATTTAATCCGTTCTGGGGCCGTGATCATTATGGAAATGTGGAAGCAGCAAAGCCGCTCATCTCACCCGTGTGAATCATCCCGTTAATTCTGAGCGAGCGGAGCTGGCTGGGCTGTGCCAGGGCCAGGGTGTGAGGGGCGCTGGGATGCATGAGGGGACCTGAGCTCATCCCCCCTATAGCAAAGCGTGGCTGTGCCAGGTGCCCTCCCTCCTCGCAGCTCCTCGGCAACAGTGGGGAAGCCCCAGTTCAGCACCAGAGCCGTGGTGGGGCCGTGTACCAAGGCTCAGTGGAGAAGCTGCCTGACCTCCAGTAAACACGTCGTCATTCCTTATGGGGATGCTGAGACCTGCCAGTTCAGCCCAGGGAGCAAAAGCCAGAAAATCCATTGCTGCTGCTGCCTTTCCTGGTTGTATTTACATTTTTATTGATGCCTACAGTGTAAAACACCGATTACTTTAACTGGAAAATCCATCTGGTGGCCTAGGAAAGCTTCCCTTAAAAAAGGCATAGCAAAACCCAAGCAGCTTGACACCTCCACTGAAATGTGAAAGGTTTAACTCCAACGGGGCAATACCTG
Organism: Chloroceryle aenea; assembly: GCA_013399075.1. NCBI lineage: Eukaryota > Metazoa > Chordata > Aves > Coraciiformes > Cerylidae > Chloroceryle > Chloroceryle aenea. Next base: position 538,791 of record VWZY01010509.1, read on the forward strand.
GAAATCTTTAAAGAACTGAATCCTCTGTGGGTGGGAGCTGGAGAGGAGCCCCTGTTCCATCCAGCAAAAGGGAAGTCACAGCCTCCCCTGCCTTTCTGGGGGACAACAATGACACCGACCCCAGCGGGAAGATGCTGATTTGCCAAAAATGCCCATCTCTGGTGTCAAGTGGGCAGCTTTACAAACCACTGCAGTGCAGATGGGCTGCAGGTCAGGGAGAGCCGGAGACCGGGGAGAGCAAAGCAGCAGAGAACCAGGAAAACCGGGTGCGGAGCTTTGCAGAGGTGCTGCCGGCTTGGGGACAGCGGCTCCAGCAAGCCCAGTGCTGAGCCTGGTGCCTGTCGACTCTGAGGCTGCTTTTTGGTTCCATTGTAGCAGCTTGGCAGAAGAATGCTAATGAGGATATATAATTAGTCCCAATTCATATTAATAGGCTGGTGCTTTTGTCACAGCTGGCGCTAGCTCTGCGCAGGGAGCCGGGATGGTTCAGGATGCATCCCGGGCTCAGACCCCGCACGTAGCTCAGCCCTTTGCGGTGAGGTGGGGAGGGGTTGGTGGCTCCATCTCCTCCGGGCAGGACCCTCCCATCTGGGAGGAGGATGAAGCAGCAAGGAGAAAGGCCTGTGTTTGCCCGGAGAAGGGCTGCTTGTATTAACTGGTCACCAAAAAAGTTAGGGGACTGATTTTTTCATCGTCGTTGTCCTGAAGCCGGACGGGATGTGTGAGTTCAGCAAGGGCAGAGGCATGCGAGGGCCTCCTGGGCAGATTAGTTTCTTCTTGTTCCAGGCCTAGTCAGTCTCATTAAACATGTTGAAAACCTTTGCTGAGGGCTCCTTAAAAGAAACAAAGCAAACCACCAGACCGATATCTGAAGTGTGCGCAGCTGAGGAGGATGTTTCTGCAATTGCAAAAAAAAAAAGAATTTATTTTTATTTCTTCCTTCTTCCAGTGCAGGAACAATTTAAAAACACTCATGATGCAAGGCAGGTTTCAAACCACTTATTAAATAATGCAGAACAAGAGTTAAAAATTGATGCAAAACTTTATTTTCTACTGCCTCCTGAGAGGCCGCGCGGCTTGTTGCAGCCCCTCATCTTCACCACTTATCAGGAGCCATAAGACTTGCAGCGTGTTAATGCTTATCAAAGCTCACAGTAAATCTCCTTCCTTTCATCTCCTTTTCCCACTCCTGACTTTTGGAGTGCAATAAAATGCTCTTTGCGGAGGAGCCGCTGCGCTGCAGGGTGGACGGGGCTGGCTCTGCGGTGTGTCGCATCTTCCCATCCTGCCTGGGTGCCAGCAGCTCTGCTGGGTGCTGCTCCTTCCATACCTGGGGCCAGGGCTCTGTCCTGCCCTCGGGTTTTCCCTCTGAAGAGGTGCCTAAAACCAGAAGGGAATGGACGATGGGAAGCAGATCTTTGCTGAGGAGGAAGCTGCACCAGAGTGATCTGTCCTGCTGGCATTGTCACCACAAAGCTTCTGTCTGCTCCAAGAAGCCCCCTGAGCCTCCTCAGGTTGTCAGGCCATTGAACTTTCCTTCCCTCTCTGCCAGCACAGAGCTGATGCCTTCGTGGTCTGTAGCCACACGGGGTTTCGATAGCTGGCGTGGGACAGGGAGGAGTTCATAGCAGGCAGCTTGGACGTGATGATCTGGTCTCTTCCAACCAGAACAGTTCCCAGGTGCAGAGGTGGGAGGATCTGCTGGGAGGCTGAAGCCTGAAATAAAGACTGAATCTCTTCAAGGCAGCAGTCACAGGGGGATGTCCATGTGGTCCGGATGCTGGGCGGGGAATTCCTCCCTGGTTGTGATTCCCGTTACCACAGGCATTGCCGAGGAGAGGCAGGGGACTCGAAGGTCAAGTGGCCTGGGTGCAAGGGGAGCATCCCTGCACTGCACATCTGCCAGCTGAGGGGAAATTCCCTCTGAGAACCCCCTGTCTGGCTGTCTGAGGGTGCAGCAGTGGCCGAGCTGGGAGAGAAGATCTATGTAGATGGATGACAAGTCTCCTGCAACATGGTTAGGTTTTAAACAGACTAAATAAATATTAATAAACCATAAAGAACATGGGCTCCGTTAGAAAAGTGGAGGATAACAGATGGTCTGTAGTTAACCATAAAATTATTTTCAGCTGAGGAGCAAGGCTGGTATAAGAGACCATGTGAGCAGTGCTTGAGCTCCTCTCAGGGCTCCTCAGACCGTGAGACATGAAGGTTTTGATGAACTCCAGCCCATCTGCTGCTCGCTGCCACAGGCGGCTGGATGATCTGGCTGCAGGAAGAGCCCCGGGCAAAAGGCACCATGTGCCCCTTCACCACGCAAACCCATTGCTGATGCCACTGGTACCACTGGACTGGGCACCCAGCACCCACCCCAACCGCCCAGGGCACCCAGCACTCTGCCAGGCTGCTCCACCAGCCGGTGCCATTCGGATGGAGCTGTAAGCGGGGTGAAACTCTGACTTTCTTCTGACAGCAGCTGGCGCCTTTGGGAGGTTTTGTACGTGGGCACTGCCCGGGCACGGGTGCAAAAATCAATTAACAGAGAGGGAAAAATTCCTCTGACAACAGAGGGGCCAGGAACCAGCAATAAGCAGAATGATCTTCAAAGAAGCTGTCGAAGCAAATGAGAGAAGAAAAAGCTGCTAAGCTGTTTAATATATTGTGCCAGGCTTGGAAGAAAGAGCAGCAGCGTGGAAAGCAGCACAGTGTGGTGTCCTCTAACTGGTCAGGGGAGCCCAGGGGCTTTGGGGTGCTGGGGCTGGCAGGGGCTTTCCTGCACCCCACAGCGCTGCCTGACCTCTGCAGCTGGGGAAGAGGTGAAAAGGGAGGGAGTGTGTTGGAGGTTTTCTGTGTTTGTTTTCTGTTTTCTTTTAGCGGGGCAATAATGTAAGAAAAATGGTCTGGCCACCTCCAATCATCATCAGAGGGAGATCAGAGGCCGGTGAGTTCACTGCACGTGTGTAGGAGGCGAGGAAACGAGAGGAAAGGCCGGCACTTATAAATTGTAGCTGTTAAATCTAATGGGGGGAACAAAACAACAGATAATTGAGCTAACCAGTCATTGCCAGAATAAAATTTAAATTTCAGCAGTCAGCAAGAAAGTTTTCATAAATAGAAATACCAACTGTTCAGGTGGAGAACTTAAAGATCGCCGCAGAAGTGAATGATAAAAGAGTTGCTTGAATACATTCAGAGCCCATTGTTCGGGAGAAGAAAGCAGTAAAGAAAAGGAAAATAGGGCTCCTCAAAGTAATGAGTGGAGCAGATGAGGGAGAACAAAGGCCCAGCAGCTCCCATATCCAGTTAATTTGTTCCTATCTCATGGAAGAGAATGAGAAGCAGGCAAGGCAGCAGCGTGGCTGTGTGATACCGCAGGAGGGGTGCTGTTATTAAAGCTCAGATAAATAACCAAGCAGGCATGAGGTGGGGGCTGTAAGGCAGAGCAGGCTCTAGAAGTTGAGTTTGGCGTGTGAGTGCTTCCTAAGAGGGTGGGACAGCTCCAGTGTCTGCTGAATCTGCTCACTCCTGTTCCCAGAACCTTGGCAGCCCTGGCACCGGGGTTGCTGGTTCTCTGTGCTGCTCAGAGATGTGTCTGTAGAGATGTCCCAGCAGAGATGTCCTGGCACCAGCATCCACGTAGGGTGGCCACTGAGCCAGCGCCGCACTTCCCTGTGTTAAAGCGAGCTGCCCGTAACCTCTCCTACCACGCTGGTTATTGTTCTGGGCTGCGCTTATTTCCACTTATGATTCAGTTTATGCCAATTAAATGCCACTTATACTGCAGTGTAGTTATCCAGTCCAATACTCTTAATTAGTTTGTAAAGTATTATAAGTCAATTTTAATTATTTCCAGTGGATTTCAGGGAAATCTCAATTAGATGTCTTGCGCTTTTACTCCAAGCAGCAGCTCTTCCTTCTTCTCTCCCAGTGTTGCTTTCTTCCCCGTGTTTCCCCTCACCCACCAGCGGATCCCAGCCGGCTCTGCGGGGATCCAGTGGAGCCCAGCTGGAGCCACGGGGATCCGGCAGCCAGCCCAGGGAGCGTGGTGGAGGGTGGTGAGGGGCCACCCAAAGCAAACCCTCTGGAGGGGCAGCTGGGCCAGGTCACCCATCTCCAGTACCCACGGCAGGCTCCAAGGGGAGCATCCCCCACAGTGGGTACCATGCAGGGCGCGTGGCCGCCAGCCTCACTGCCAGCTACCTGGGGAGCCGCCGCGCTGATCATTATCTGTAGTCAGACGGTGCCTTTTTTTGGTAATTGCTTCATTTTGCATGGAATTTAATTACAGAAATCCACATGGGGAAATCGCTGCACGGTTTGATTTTATGTGGCTTGTTTGCCTCGCGGCAAAGCTGTGGCTGGGGAGGNGGGCTATGGGTGCCCCTCTCCTTCGGGCAGCCCCGAGCGGCTGTGTCTGGCTGCCGAGAGGTGATGAGTGTTGGGCTGCAGCAGTGCCGCGCTCGTGCACCCCGGCAGATGGGGAAGAACTCCGAAGAAGCCATTCCAAATGGCAGGGAGTGGAAAAGATAACTCCTTAAAATGATCAGAAATCATCTCTCAAGTGCCCTGGTAAGTGTTGTTCCAGCGTGGCTTTGCTGGGCAACATCTCTGCAGACGTCCGGAGGCACGTGGGGGAGCAGCACATTCAAACCCTGTCGGTCACCCTCGGATGCTGCTGAGCAGCTGCCTGGCTCTCGCGCCTCTTCACGTGCAGATAAAGGCTCCTCACTTGATCTTTGACAGCGGGCAAAGCTGAGCAGAAGCAGAATCCCCCCTTTAGGGGAGCAAAATAGCAACACCAAAAAAAAGATAAAGCAATTCTCAGCTTCAACTGAAGATGAATCCTCCTTTCTGCTCATTATAAAATACCTATTATCTCCCTTTATCTCCTAGCCAACAGTGTTATTTCAATTTAACAGTGGATGAGAAATGCAAGGAAATATAATAAAAGAGCCGTGGATGCACTATTTAATGTCAGAATGACAGATGCTTCAATTAGGCAGACAGGGCTATTTCTCCCCAAAATAGATAAAGATGAAATTTTTATAAGATTGCGCTGTTTCTGTTTACGATACAGTGCTGCTACAAGCTTTCATTACAATATAAATTAAAATAAAAGCTCCTATTTCAGTGGAAACCCAAACGGATTTGCCAATAATTTCACAAGTTGTCAAACCAGTCGTTTGCTCAGCGCACCGGGCAGCGTCCGGGAGAGAGTCCTGCCGTTCCCTGGCACGGCACTGCCACGCTGTCACAGTGCTGGCGGGGATTCCTCCCGCCCATCCTCCACCAAGATGACGGGGAGTGGTTCCCCCTGTAGCTCAGGTGGGTTTCTGGCCCCTTGGCCACCTCACCACGCTGCAGTGGTGACCTTCCTGAAGCCGGTGACGTGACGCCAGGGCTTGCTGCAGCCAGCTCCGGCCATTCGCTGCTCTGGGACGCGCACGGCTCCCGGCAAGCCCTTGAAATTTCTGAAGGTCTCACCTTTCTAGTGCTGCTAAATTCCAAGGCATATTTGTACAGTAAGTGGGTCAAGGAATAGTCAACAGAAAAGTTATGTCTGTGTTTACCCTGGAATTATATATATAGTTTGAATTATGCATGAATTAAAAACAGTCCACACAAGGGATACAGTAAACATGTTGGCTTTGCCAGCAGGTTGGAGAGGGGGGATCAAGCAGGGGGATTGCTCTGGAAAGCTTCCCGCAGCGCTGGAGTCAGAGGTGGAGCAGTGCCGTGCCGCGCTGTGCCATGGGGCTCAGTGGACAGGTACCACCAGGGCCAGAACTGACCTGGGCTCAGGGCTGCAGAGCATCCCAGCCCATGCAGCAGCTTCATGCCCACCTTTGTACCCCGCAGCTGCACTTGTGTTGTTGAGTTTATTTATGGCTTGAGCCTGGCTTTGATTGTTTCCATCCTGTACATTTCAGCCATTTAGCGTGTGTCTGATTTGTCACAGAGCACTGAGGATGTTTTGGTAACTGAGCGCTATAAACATTATTTATTATTATATTTCAGCCAAAACAAGCATTACTCTACTTATTAATCACTTTTCAAATTCAAAGGAAACATCTGTGCAGATTTGCAATTAAGTGGGTTTATGGCTCGGGCGAGATTTCCCTAGAATTTCTATAAATAGATCCAGTGTTTATTCCTCATTGTCTTCATATTTCTGACCAGTCATCACCACGATGATAACCCCTGCAGCCTGCAGTAACCCGTCTGTCTCCCCGTGACCCGGGCGCATCCCGCCGGGAGGATGCGGTGATGCAGAAGCGCTGCTGCCCCTCTCCAGAAGCTGGAGCTGCTTCTGTGGGCAAACCACCAGCAGGATCAACCCTTCTCACTGGAGCTTGGCTGGTTAAACCAGCCTGGTCCCTGCAGGCACGTCTGGCTTCTCCAGTGTTCCACTGCTCCCCGGGAAAAGTGCCACTGCTCTGCAGATCCCAAACAAGTGCCAAGCCCGGAGTTCCCCACGCCAGCAGCACACCGGACGTGTCCGTGTGAAACTCTTCTCACTCCTACCTGCCTCTGACTGAGCCCCTGGGTGTTGCTCGTCCACTGCAGCTTGAAGCTTCCTCTCCCTGGCTTTGTGAAGTGGCTTTCCACAGCCTTCGGGGTGCTCCGAGCTCCCACTGCCCCTCATGACCATCACCGTGTTCCTGCCAGAGCCTGGACCGGGCTCCCCAAAGCTCCACGTGCCATTTGGTACAAGATGTGTATTTATAACCTGACAGCATCCTCGGGGACAAAAATCATAAATGAGGTGTTTCAGCTCAGCAGTTTCCTGCAGTTCTCACACTGAATAGATTTGTTACTGATAAATATATTAATGCCATTAGCATTTCAGAGAATGACAGGATGATGGAGTGCAGGGCAGACCTCAGGACATCTAGATGGCTTAATTGCAAGGCCGTGACTTTTGATAGATGGCAATGCACTGCCTGCACTTGAGCAGCATGTAAACCCTTGCTCCCGGGTCAAGAATTGTTGTTCTTGCCCCTGCTCCTGCCTGCAGGGAGCAGCTCATCACAGCTCAGCTTATCCCACCTCAGCTCCCCAGTCGAGTGGCTGCTGCCGTCCCACACCACTGGCAGTCACAGTCCTGGCCACAGCCCCGGCTTCATCTTCAAAACTTTCAAATCTGGCAGCTGAGCTGCTCCTAAGGCCACAGGGAAACAGGGTCCATATTTCAATGATTTCTTCCATTTCACTTTCAGGTCTATAAATCACCATCTTTTAGCAGGAATTTCCATATTCTGGCCGTGCTCTGCTCTGCCAGTCATCCCCTCCGAGCCAGGCTCTAACCTGGTTTGCTACTTGCGGATGCAAGTAACACATTTAACCTTTCTTTATGAGGCATATTTATTGCTTTCAGGGGCTCCTCTTTCCAAATCTCCTGCAAACAGACATTTGTCTTTGTGAGCTTTCCAGTGTTTCCAGTGCAAAGCCTGAGACTCAGTACAGCTCACACTGGTTGATCCTCCAGACCCAGGCTGGATTTAAGCCGGGCTCTGTTCCCTGTTTACACTTCAAGCGTCCCCGGATGACGCGCTCACCCGGTTTTATTGACTTCGGGGCGGGAGCGCGATTTATCCTCTCTGATCATCAGTTCAATTTGCTCAAAGGAACCTCTCCTAGGGATGGTTGTAAGTGGGACTATAAACGTATTTCATACACTTCTCCTGCAGTGAAGAGGTAAAATATAGAGTAGATGGCTCTATTAGATCAGCTTCTGGCTATTCACTCTAATATTTATTTCAGGAGTCCTGCGCAAAACCCACTTTGAGCAGGGAGGAGATAAACCTGCTCTTGGACTAATTGCAAATCACTTTTATTGGCAGAGGAGCCATGCACGGGAGACTTTACTGAAATAACGGTGGGGTTAAGGTAGCATTTGCAGAGTACCTTGGGGAACACAGCAAGGAGAGAGACTGAGCTCCATGTAAACCTGGGGCTGAGCCATTCGGATGTCCTCCCTCACCCTGCAGCAGGAGAGGCTCCTCCACCCCAGCTTCAGCCTCCCTACGTGGTAACTTGGAAAAGGTTTTATGCCATTTTTTAGAAGCAAAGTTGAGAAGATCCTTCTGTCCACAGGAGCTTGTGATCTTCCTTTGGTGCCTCTCCTGGTGTGCAGCTTGTGTACGATCTCAGCTCATGTGCAACCACAGCATGCGAGCTGCATACAGTGGCAGCATGAGCAGGGTGCCTGTTTGTGTCCAGAGCTGGAGGAGAAGCTGGAGCCACTCTTCAGGATGCACATTACTTCTGTCCCACAGCTGGCAGCACACGCAGGGCAGAAGGCAGCCCTGCCAGGGGCCATCTGATGAAAGGGGGAAAGAGACCCTGTTTCATCAGGAGTTGGGCTACTTACTGTAGTTATTTGCTTGCAGATCATTTCTGCACGAAGTTCTGTTTCCTCCCAGGAGAGGGCAATAACACATGCACGCCGAGGCCATCCTGCTGGAAAGGCTCCTGGCTGATGGAGCCCAGAGTTCCTGATGGAGCCCAGAGATACTCTGGGAAGAGGGAGCAGAATGGGACCGCGCCGTCTGCTTGCGTGGCTCCTGCTATGAGTCTGCAGTGTGCACCAGCGGTCCCGCTGCAGGCAAACCAATTTAAAAAGTAAACCTTCACTTGCCTTCACTGAAGATGGCTAGAAAATCCCAGAATGTATGTGCTTTAGCAAATCAGCAGAAATTAAACCAGCTTTTTCTCAGGCAATCATCTGCTTCCCAGATAGTCGGGAATGACGATTGCTGGCGTCTGCCCAGCCCACTCTTAACAACCAAGCCCTGAGTTTGCAGCAACGAGATCCGATGTGAATTATTTGTGCAAAGCCGGAGGATTTCATCTCAGATGAGCTGCCAAAGTGGGAAGTTTTAATAAGTGAAATCCTCTAACATAATTAACCAGCAAAGAGATTGGCCCTGGAAGGTTTAAGTGCCACAGGCTTCTCGGTGCTGCAGAATGGGAGCTGAGACCACAACTGGTCCCTTGCTGGGAGGATCTGGAGCCCTCCTGGCCCAGCTGGGAATAACATCCTTACCTGATGCTCTCTGAAGGGCAGGGCTCTCCCAACAAGCCAAGTAATTGAATTATCTGCAGGAGAACACGGGCAGAGGCCTGACCCGTGTCAAAATTCATTTCCCATGGTGCAGGGCCAGCGCTTTGCATCCTCCTGATTTCGAGGCAGGGAAGGGAGCCTCCCACAGCCTGCTTTCTGGCATTTTTCTCTCAGATCTCTTCCAGAGCAGCACAAGCCTGGTGAAGATCCTTGGCACAAGCATACCCCCCCAAACCGTCCCCTGGAGGCAGCAGGATCCATGCCCCCCTGAAAATGCTGGTTAGCAGAAAGCCTTGATCAAAGTGCTCCTGAAACAGCCGTTCCAGAGCTGGTTTAATACAGAACGAGTTGGAAGTTGATGAAGAGGAGCCCTGCAAAATGCTCTGATTTGGGTCGAGACCGTGTTTGGCTGCAGGCTCCCACCGGTGCAGTTCATCGGCGTTTCTGACTGTCAGATCCGTGCAATTCCCCAACAAGTGGAGTTTCTTAAAGACCCATATTAAAGCAATCATGTTGTCTTCCCTCCTCTGCTCTGGTGACAGTTTCCCCCTGATGCTGCTGCTATTGGAAGCTATATTCATGTCACGTCAAGAGTACGGATCGGCTCTCTGGAGAGTCCTTCTTTACTGGGAACTGGCATCTCTGTCGTGTAGTCCAGAGAGAAATCGATGAGGAAGCTAGTGGGGGATCAGCAGATGAGGCTGATAGCTCTTTCCAGTTACACCGGCATGCCTCATCTTGGCTTCTTTAAGGGGAGAAATGGCAGGGGTGCAGAGGAGGCTGAAAGTGGAGAGGAGGTACAGGGCACCAGGGCTTCCCTGCTGTGGTGGGTCTGCTTTTTCATAGCCCACCTGCTCCCTACCAGCATTTCCCAGGCAGCTGCTTCCCCTAGGACCATATCCGTCAGGAGGAAAGGTGTGCTTAGGGTGAATTTCTTCATGCTCAGCAAGTCTTTCTTGCAGCAAACAGCAAGAAGGGAAATAGAAGAAAAATTATCAGATTTTCTCCTCCATTGACACAGTTGAATATTAGCTCCTGATATATAAGACAAAGTGGGGATAAAAGGTCATGTTTCCATTAGATCTTCTTAATTGGGCTTTTTCCTGAAAGCACAAAATCAATATTTTCATCCACACGTACCCAATAAGCTATTTGGGTCTCCTTTAATAATGCAAATCTGGCCTTCACGCGTGCAGACGGATGGGGAACGGGCAGCTGCCTGCTGCAAGCAGGGTCCTGCTGGAGGCCGAGCTGAGGAGATGCCCGTGCTGGACACGGCCCCTCCGCAGGCTGGACAAATGCCACAGGCAGGTTGCTGCACGGGCTGCACCGTGCTGCGGGGATCAGGGCCGTGCCGGCTGTTGGGAGTCCAGCCAGACCCCAGTGGTGTGTGAATGATCAAAGGCTTTGGCGCCAGAGAAAAAAAAGCCAGTCGTGAGCCCAGCATTCTCAGTCAATATCTACCAATTCCTAAGAAATTGCCCACCTTGAAGCAACTGAAGTGACAAAATAGAGCCGATTAGAAAAATTAAACTCAGATCGAGCTGGCAAAAAGTCCGCTCGGCTCACTGAAAACATCATCTCCTCTAATTGGAAGCTTTGTTTAATTTGGCTTTGAAATTGAATTCCTTTTCCTTCACGGAGAACTGTTATTACCTTAATTCTCTGCTTTGAATAAGACCATTTATATGGTCAAATACGGTTGGTGTGTGGCACGGCAGGCGCAGCAAGGGGAGCAGCGATTGCCCTCTCCTGCGCCGGCTGGCGCTGCGCAAGCCACGCTCGTCGGGCACCTGCATCGTTTCCTCACCCTTTTCATTTTGCCTTTGCTTGTAATTATATTGTTCATGAAGAGGGTGAAAGATGAGTTTTAACTTCATGCTCCTCACAAGGCAGCCGCGGGCACTCTTCACACTCCTCATTTGCAGTGCGAGCAGCAAAAGAGGAGCAAGCTCTGGGACAGGAGGGTTTGCCACCCGGGACATCCTCGCGTGGGAGGCTGCAGCCTGTTCCCTGCAGCCACCACTCCAGCCAGGCTCAGATGGCTCCCGGGGATAAGGAGCCCGGCCCAACATGCCCGTGGCCACTGCGGGTTCGGGGTACACGTGGCAAAGTGGGTTTTCCCACCTCCCTACCAGCCCATTCCACCAATTTCAGTCAGCAATAGAGGGAAGACAACGGCGTAATGAAAGCATTGCATCCCAATTTCCAAGAGTGGCCAACAAGATCAATCAGGCACTTTGGAAAAATCAAGAACTTTATCTCCAATCAGCCAGCTTTTATCTGCTTAGGAATAAACAAGGCTGAGAAAGCTTGCGGTAGCAACAGCTGCATCGTAAATAAGCCTGAAGCCAGACCCTTCCGCGCGAAGTAAATAATTGATCTCAGAAAAATTCTGCTTAGGCAAAGCCATTTCAATTACCTGGCAGATGACGACGGGTGCTGGGAGAGGTTAATGGCTCTGAAATATTTAAAGAGAAGATGTTTGCCTGGGCACCCCGTAGTTTGTCTTTCATTTACCCAATATGGGGAGATTATTTGAGAAACTAATCAGCAGGTAGGAGTGACCGGCCTGGCCAGCTCCAGCGTGATTTCGGGGGGCAGCTGGTTTTGGGGTGAAAGGCAGAGACAGCTCTCACCCAGCGGTGTTCCCACTGGTCACATCACCTTCAGCTCCCCGAGTGCATCAAGGTCCGTGAGATCTTCTGAGGGATTTATCTCTAACGCAGCAGAGTCAGGCACTTTGCGGAGCCGGGCAGGTGAGACATAAGAGGGAGTTACTCTAAGTGAGGAGCTGCTGTCCAGCGTGCCCAGGGGCACTGAAAACCCAGACATTTACTTTAGTGCTGTCATATTTCTCTCTCCGCAGAGAGCAGCCTCATGGTGCTTCTAGAGCCAGGTAGCAGGGAAGCCACACACTGCTGTCGAGCCTGGGTGCTCTCTCAGCATTGCTGGACAGCCCTTCCGTGCGGGTGCAAGGGGAGAGCCCTCAGCTCATTTCCACTGAGTGTCCCACACAAGACAGCTTCTTGCAGGATGCACTGAGCAAGTGTCAGTGGCTCTCCATGAGTGCTGCTGCCTGTCTGGCCTCCAGACCCTGTCCCCATGGCGAGCTGTGTCTCCAGGTGGATGCACATGTGAAGGGAGCACCCCAAGCGAGGCTGCCCACGGGATGGAGAGCACCCTGTGCCCAGCGCCCCGTGCCCAGCTGTGCTGTGCCGCTCGCCGCGCGCTATCAAAGGCTCCGTGTTGATCACCATGTCAGGCTGCGCAGCGATCGGCTTTGGTTTTTCAAGAGCTTTGATCATGATACCTCAGCTGCGGGAAGTGTGCTGTTCCCTTTGTTTCGGTTAACTTTCCTTTCTTCACTTTCATCCTCATAAATAATTTATTCTTGTTTGTTCTATTCACTTTCATATTTTTGTTTTTCTTCCCCATTAAAATTCTGCTTCAGTGGCTTGTGGAGAAACTTTGAAGGTCTCCCTCCGTGTCCTCAACCTTTCTGGAGAAACAAATTCCTCCCTGGTATGGTCACGGGGAGGGAGATGCTCAACCCCTTGCTCCTGGCTGCTCCATCCAAAGCCCCTGTCCCCCACACACCTCAGGGGTGAGGGGCACCTCTGGGTGCAGAAGCAGCAAGCACACAGCGGGGAGACCTGGCATGCTGGGCACCGGGCAGACACACAGCTCAGTGGGGGAAGCTGACCACGAAGATAAAACTATTTCTGGCATTATAACATATTCTGCTTTGGATATGCTGGGTCAATAAAATCCTCCTCTAAGGAGGGATTGCTTCTCTGATGTTAAAAAGAGTTTAAATTTTCAAAGCAGAGCACAGATTCCATGGACAAAAAGGCCCTTATGCACAGCTGCTGAGAAGGTCTTTCAAAGCCACAGCATTGCTTGTCCCTTGTTGTACCAGCTTTTCCTTTCCCTTTCCATGAAGGGGCTTCTTTAGCTGTTTTCTTTTTTACAGAGCTCTATTTTTTCCCTTTTTGTCAATACTTTTTTCCCCCCTTGAAAGATGGATTTTGTTGTATTCACCCTTAAATGATTCCTCCAAATAGAAACAAGGTGCAGCTGCTGCTTCCCATCCTATGGGTGATACCCACACGCTGTTGCTGGGTTTAGGAACTCCACCTGTGCTCACATTAGCATCTGGGTGGGTTGCTTTGAGAGTTGCTGGGATGGCAGCAGGTTTTCCCACTTTGGGGATCAGACCTCAGGCTTTAAAACTCCCAGGGAGAGGTCAGCACCTCTTCCCAGGGAGCTCTGCAGCCCTTCTCTGGTGTGGCGGGGCTGGAGGCTGGCTGAGCTCAGTTGATGTGCTTGGGGAGCAGGGGACCTGTGCATGGAGGAGAAGCTGGGCCACGTACCCTCCTGGATAAACAGGTCAGCCACAGCCTTTTACAAGAATCAGAAAGGTAATTACTTGGAGGGGAAGTGAAATGCCTTCACATTAGCAGGTATCATTTGTTCTAGGGTAGCAAATTGTGCTGCTGTTGCTATTATTACTTTGACAGCAGCACCCAGGGCCATTTGGAGGAAGGAGGTGCTGCTCCCTGGCTTCACGAGCATGGCTGCTCTTGTCTCCTCTGCTTACCATCAATATTTATAAGTGTGGTGTGGAGAACTGAATGCACTTTCCAGTTTATGGAAGCTCAGTGTGTGTGCCATCTTCAGTCACCCAAGTGCAAAAATGGGCAATTAACAATTCTTATCTAGCATGTCCATGACATTGCTTACCCGGGAGGATCTGGGAGACCTCTTTAAGCTACTGTCCCTAATTCTGTAGCCCTCAGTCAAGGACAGGATTCATGAAAATTGACTGAGCGCGAGTCTCACCCCTTGCACACCATGAAATCATGCCTGCAAGGCTGCCTCTGGGGAGATCTTGCTCTGATTGTAGCTCCTGTCTGAAATTTCTGGGTCAGGATTATTGATTGGGATCATTAATCGTCTCAGCTTTGCGAGGGGTGGGGATGTGGGGCTCTGTGCTGCCGAGGTGCCTTCGTAGGCAGATCTCAGCAGCTTGCCGAGGCTGTAGTTCTGCTTCTTTATGGGTCTCCTGGAAGCTGCTGCTGCTGCTGGGTTGCTGCTTAATCTCTCTGCCTCTTCCACTGCTTGTAAACACCGGGGTCAGGCTCCCTTCCTTGCCAGTGCTTGTCCTGCACCCTGCGTGGCTGTGCCCAGCTAATGCCTGGGGTGTGAGTGGCCGGCATCGCTGTGGGTCCACGGGGCTCCCTGGGGGCATGGAGAGCTGGACCAGGAATGCGAGTTGCTCTTACTGGTGTAGGTGCACAGGAGGTCTTGGTCTGCTGATCCTGAATAAAGCCGCTATGGTTTTACCTTCTCCCGCAGGAGAGAGAGGATGCAAACCCCACTTGTGACAAGACATATTCATTTGTAGGGAAACTTCGTATCTAGGACTCTCATGGCAAATATATTTCGAGCTGAAGGGCTTACAGCAATAATAACCCTCAGATATGTCTCTTTCTTTACCACTGTGGGATTTATAACATCCAGCAAACAGTCAAGCCCAGGATAGCACCTTAACCAACACGTATTATGTCAGTTCACACCATGTTACCCTCCCTGCATATTTTCCGTAGTAATCGGATTTGACTACTTCCCTGCAAATTGACAGAGCTCGCAGGTTGGCACATAGGCAGACACAGCTCTTTGAATTAAAAATAGTTCTCCGTGTCAGGGCTCATCTCTGTAATCAGCACTGCTGGGCAGCTTTGATCTCAATCCCATGCGGACTGTGGTGGCTTTCGAGCTTGGCACGGCTCTGGCGTGGCACAGCCACACGTGCCGAGCACGAGGAGGGGTTGTGTGTGGGTACAGGAAGGGGTGGGCTGCTCAGCCTGGCTGGGGGACACCCTGCGAGTCCCCGGGCCTCTGCAAAATGCCTAAAACTCATCAGAGCAAGAGCTTTAGCAACGCAGAAAGTGGGGAAGGGTCTCCTGGAAGAGCCCTTCCTAGCTGCCTGTGGGAAGAGGCTCTGTTTTGGGGAGGAGCGGAGGTTTTCTCACATCCTGAGCTCCAGTCCTACTCAGTTGTGACAAGCAAAGAAAAGGTATTTCCATGAACCAAACTCACAATGGCAAATTTCTCAGAAGCAGTGGCTGATTTGAAGGAAATTGGAATCTCTTAGCCTGGAGGAGGGAGAAAAGACAATAGATACAGTTCAGTTAAACAGTAATCACAGGTTGAGCAAAAGAGCTGAGAAATTTAAAGCTAATTAAAAGTATCTGAGGTTTTCTAAAACCACTTCTAAAGGAAACAAATGGAAATAACCCACCGGGTGATGATGAGCTTTGAATTTGTTAGAAATCACAGAAGAATAAATTTAGCAAATCACCGGGAAAGGCTAAGGCAACACTGGAGCTGCAGCACGCCATTGGTGCTGGTAATTCTCCAGATTCCTGACAATGATCCATGTCAGGAGACACTTCCACTTATCTTACCTCACCTTAAAACCTTCCTATTGAACCCTGCCTGTGATTAATCCCCGTTTGTGCTCACTGCTCTCTGTTCTCCATTACTATTTTCCTTTATTTCTCAGCCTGGTAACATCCATCCTCACCTGCCTGTCCTTTTCCCTGCTGCTGCTCCATTTAAGGAGGATTAAGCTTTTAATTAGAAGGGGGGGGAGTTACCTGATATAGCTGCCAGGCAGCTCTGTGATGCTGCAAAAATTTGAGGCTTCTGGGGCAGCTCAAAGTCTTTCCAGAAAGCTTCAATCCCGTGGTGTCTTCTGGTGTTCCCTGATGGGTGGGATGCTCCTGACTGCAGGTCCCTTCCAAGAGAGCAGAGCTCAGTCTTGACCCCCACCAGACATGAGGAGAGTGACTTTTGGTTCTGGGAGCTGACACAGGAATGCTGATTTCTTTTTCGGAAGGATAATGGAAGTGGGAATCTTCCAGAAACTCTCAGGGTTGTTGTTTTTGGTTTTTTTAAAGGACAAATGCAAGACAGAAAATGTGGCATGAACAAGGACACCAGCCCAAAGATCTCCCAGCAGCCTTGGCTGTGGCACGTGGGAGATGCGGGAGCTGGGGAAGGGAGAGGGGAAAAAAAACTGATGTGATGGCATGGTAAGGGAGAGGAGATAATAATAAAAAGGGAAATGAAATAAACACAAGGTAAAAACCAAGCTGCATCTCAATAGACAGTAGGGCTCAATGAGCAGCTGGGACAAAACAAAATGCAAACACGGTGCTTCCTGAATAATACAGAGATGGGAGCACAGGTGATAAGGAGGCGAAGGAAGGAAGGAGGAAAAAAATAGACAGGAGAAATTACTGAAGGGAGAAACCTGCAGGTGATGTGCTATTTTGCTATGCTAATAAAGAGATGAAAGCAAATGGAACAGGAGCAGAGACTGGCAAAA
This sequence comes from Chloroceryle aenea, assembly GCA_013399075.1. Taxonomy (NCBI): domain Eukaryota; kingdom Metazoa; phylum Chordata; class Aves; order Coraciiformes; family Cerylidae; genus Chloroceryle; species Chloroceryle aenea. Next base: position 555,257 of record VWZY01010509.1, read on the forward strand.
GTCTTACTTTTGTTGGAAAGAATAAGAGGATAAACGTTTTTAACATTTATGAAGTAGCAAAATAAAGCAAAGAAAGGCTCTGAATATCCAGCCCGTAGATGAGGAAATTAAAGTACATAAAATATTTATTCATTTGTGCTTAGTGGCTGTCAGCCATGCATGCACTGGAGAAATGCTATGTTTCTAGGCACAGTTTTATTCTTGCTCCTATTTTTTTCCTCCTCTCCCAGAGATGAACAGGAACAATTTGGTAAATAGCTGAACATTCAGCTCATTTTCCACATTCCATTAATGTTTCATTTCTTAATACCCTCGAAACAAAAATGGGAAGTTGGTATAAAACATTATTCTCCTTTCAAATCATGGTAAAAAGGAACGTGGTTCCAGGCCAGTCATCAAGATTACAAACTGGCATCTGAATCAAAATGGGAACGTGGTGCTGATGAGATGCCAGATTGAAGCGGCCCTTTAATGAGCTACAGAGAGAGAGATGTAACACGGGGCTTATTGTGTCACCAGCTGCCTCTGTCCCAGCCCGAGAGGACCATTTCTGGAGGATGCTCTTGGCTTCTCGTCCTCTGAATATTTCCCCTGACATCCTCCCTGACACAGGGAGCAGATCTTTTAGCTCAGGTGACTCCTCAGTTACTGCGCTGGAAATGAAAGGGACTTCCTAATGACAGATGTGTGCAGCTCTCTGCAGCGGGAGAGTGCCACGGAGACGGCTGGCTGGCCGGCCGCTCGTCCTCATCGCCTGCGTGGCAGCGCTGGCCCCAGGCAGTGGGCATGTCAGCCTCTGGCCTACTGCTAATTTTAATTGGCTTGATGGGGAACCCCGGGTGCTCCGATGGCTTGGCTGGTGTCACCTGCTGCCTGTCAGATGTGTTTATGCTCCAACAGCAGCATCGAGAATTTACCAACCCTGAGCTAACTCTTGCTCAGCAGATACTTCTTTTCAATCCCCAGGCTGCTGTTGGCCATTTCCCTGCCTATTTGTTCAGTCTTCTGGAGCCCTGCTGAGCTGGGGTCCCAGACTGGGCAGCTGGAGCTCCCTGGGAACTGGATGGGTGGCAGCAGGAGGCACTGAGCTGCACAGGGGGAGGACTGAGGGAGTGAGCCTTGGTGTGGGGCTGCATCTCCCTCTTGTCACTGGCCAGAGGGGGATGTCCTGGGTGGCTGGAGCTCAGGGACCTCTGTCTGGAGGAGGAGGAGGCCAGGGCCGGAGATGCATCTTCACAGACAGTGCTGCATGGGGGGACCTGCTTTGTCCTTCCAGCTGAGGTTGGGCCAGCGTTTGGTTTTGCAGAATTACAAATGTTAATGTTACATGACATGTTTCCTTGTGTCTCTTGGGATTAATGGAAGAGCTGCTGTCTAGCTCAAGGGATTTTCTAAATCCTACCTTTTCAGGAACGATATCATGGGAGAGCTGAGAGTTGGCCTTGGGCAGGGTGGGAAGCACAGGAGAGCCTGCCGCCGCCTTGTGCAGCCTTTGCAGCCTTCTGTAAAGCACAGAAACATCAATATTAATTTCATTATGAAGCTCAAAAAAACCCTTGATCTTGGCTTTATCAGAAGTAATAAATTCTTGGAGAATTTCATAGTCTGGATATTATGGTTTCCAGTGAGATACTTGGATAATGTGAGCTAAAATCAATTAATTGACTTCAATTGGGATCTGCCAACTTAAACCCTCTGAAAAGATGGTCCTTTTTTGTCTTCTGGTGACAATTGCATCAAAGTAAAGCTGACCCAGGCTGAAGGAAACGAGCGGAAGCTGATAAACACAACAAGCAGTTTGCTGCATACCCAGATGATGCAACTTTTGTCTCTGATGCGGCATCAGAATTTTCTCAGAGAGAGAGAGAAAAATAGAAGCAATTTCTCAGGATCACCACTGAGAAATCACTTTAACAGCTTCTAATGACACTTTATGGCAGGCACATGAACTCCCACCTCAAGGCCATTACCGCGTTTCCGAGCGGCGGGGGCTGCCGNCGTTTCCGAGCGGCGGGTGCTGCCGGCCGCATCCTCAGCGTGCCCCACGGGAGGCTGGGTGAGCAGCTCCCCACGGAAACGTGCTGCTGGAAACAGAGGCAAACCCACCCGTGGGGCTGGAGCTTCCAAATGCAAGGGGGTGTATTTGAACAGCGTAGGGATTTAACTGTAGGGAGAACACTGGCTGGCTTGGGAGAAGCCTTCTGCGGGATTTTCCTCCAGGTTCCCTCGTGCTCCTCGGACAGCAGCGGGTGGCAGCAAGATGCGTATGCGATGGGCTGTCACAGGGTGCTGCGGGGGTGTCCTCGTGCCTGTACGGCAGCAGGGTGAAAGGTGTGTGCTTTGCTGTTGGCTACACTAATTCTGCCTGTCTCGCTCTCCTCTGAAGAGCATCCTGCTGTCCTCTGCGCTGTGCCTCTCATCACTGCGTGGGCTCCAAAGCCTTTTGTATTTCCCCTGTGGCTTTTGTTGTATAGACTCTCCCAAGCCCTTGCACTTGATTCAGTCACTGCTTAATTCAATCCTCTAATTTAATCAATACTTCATGGACCAGGTCTCTGTTTAAAAAAAAGCCAATAAAAAACAACACAAACAAACAGAAAACCTCTAGCCTTCTTTTTGATTGCTTTATGCAGGTATTATTAGGTTAATGCAATCAGCGGTGGTAAAGCTGCCCTCCATTTAATGAGGGAGCAGCCTTGTCTGTGTGCCGTGGAAGGGAGAAGAGCCTGGAGGAGAAAACAGCAGGCTGCTGAAGTTGGGTGCTCGAGGCGTTACCCCTGGCATCATCAGATTCACAGAGGTGACCCTTTCTCTTGCAGAAGTGATGGGAGGCACCAGCAAGGACTCCACCTCCTCTCCAGATGCTCCACAAGATGAGCGTAAGAGGCAGGACATGCTGCAGTCTCAAGAGGCGAGGAAGGATGGAGAAAGGTAGGAGGGTGGAGAGCGCGGTGCGGTGAGGAGCGCAGGTGGAGGCAGGTTAAACAGCTTGCCTGAGATCCTGCAGCTCTGACAGCAGCGAGTGTGGTCTCTGGTTGCACGGCATGAAGCTGCTCCTCACTGGAGCTCCAGTCGTGCCGGGACACCGGCACACAGCTCCCAGTCACAGGCTCTTCCCTCCTGTGCCTGCTGGTAGAGCCGATGGAGCACGTGCTCGGTGCCGGCTCTTGGCTCAATGAGACGATGCGTCTGCTCTCGATAAGCACAAATCCTTCAGCAGTTGTTCCATCTTTAATCAAATTTGTAGAGCCTCAGGCCATTCATGGTGAAAAAACGTGTTTTCCATCTATATTAAGAGGAAAATTTGGCTGTCAAGGGGTGTGAATCCTGATAATGAAGTTATCCTTTCTTGTTGCAATTTCCTATGAATTTCTTAAGAATACTCTCAACAAAGTAATGATGCGTGTAGAAGATCTTTTTTCAAGGGCTGGTAAATGGTAGCAGCAGCTTCCACTTCCAGGGCTTAGCGAAGCATTAGCATGTCTGCAGCCTTCTAAAGCAGGTGAGGAATCCTGCTCATGCGAAACCGCAGCGTGGACGGGCTTTGTTTGCAGGATAAACGTGCAGTGGGGATGGAGGAACCTGGCAGAGGGCGGGATGGGGGAGCAGCGTTGGCAGCTCCTCCAAAGGAGCAGCTTTGCCACCCCGGGGAGCTGCACGCTCCCAGCTCTGGGGATGCTGTGGGGACCCCCACGCAGCCGAGACCTGGAGATACACTCGATGCTTCAGACACCCGTCCTGGTGTGGGGCTGAGGCTGGGAGCTCTGTGCAAAGTGTGAGGGACAAGAGCTGCGGTTCTGGCAGCTGCTTGCTGGGATTTGTCAGTCCTACATCGTATGTCTGTGGATGGTCTGTGCGCCTGATCTTTGCCATTTCTGCCTTCACCTGTTTGGGGAAATTCTCCTATTTTGCCTGCACCTCTACTGAAGAAAACCAGCTGTAGGATAGCTAGTGAGAAAATAACCCCCCAGAGAAGCTACAGCAAGCACCAGGAGGGTGATAAAAAGCAACAGAAACATCTCTACCTTCTTGTTTTCTCAAGAAAGGTCAATTGACTCCCTGCCACCTTGGAGCCTATAACAAAATCGATGATGCTTCATCTTTAATTTGATTTTTCCATTCAATAAGGGTGGTAAGCATTAGTGTCACTGTAATTTTACAGGGTACCATTAGATAACAGGAAAATATCAAACATGAAGATTATGTGCAGTATCAGTGGCAAAGTATTACACCCAGCAATGATTTAGAAGAGCATTAATGTCTCGGGCATGCTGTAAGACATATCATGAACTGGACAGTAAAATATCTCATTCTTCAAATAATTACTCACGGGCTGACATCTGGCTGTCGGGGAGGGAGATTGGCGCCCATGGAACCAAACATTCCATCGGCAGCTGGTGACCTGCGGGCTCTTGTCCGACGGCTGGCACCGGTGCGAATCCTGCGCGGCACCGCGGCCGGAGGAGTGATGGATGCTGCCCATTTCAAGCAGGTCGATAACAGGATCGGTGTAGACCGTGGTTATTTTTGTGTTTAATTCACTGAATAAAATGAAACAGGTAAATCACTCAGAGGAGATGGGAGCTGATGTTAATAGGCACATTTGCAGCACTATCTAAAAATGAGTTCTGCAATTACTGACTCATGCTGTTGTCTGTGCTCCGTGGCGCTGACGGGGCAGTTGTCCCCCTGCCAGCATCCCGGGGAGCAGCCCCTGGGCTCTGGCAGAAAGGGCTGGAGCTTGCTGGCTTTGGAGGCTCCCAATGGGTCAGGGTGATGCCCAGATCCTGGCACTGCACAGCAAGCAGATGCTGTCCTCGCAGAGGTGCGGGGTGTGCTCTGCGGTTCCATGGCCTCGCAGGAACGGGGCTGAGCCAGCAGAAAGCAGCAGGGCTGGGCAGCTCTTCCAGGCTGCAATGGAGAGATCACCCAGTCCTCCCGAGGGCAGGAAAGCGAGCGGTCAGCGTGCCCATGGCAGGGGGTCAGGGATCTGTTCAGCTGTCTCTGCATCTTCAGCTTCTCCACAAAGGTCTGCGCTGTGCATGGTCCAGGGAGCTCAGATAATTTGGTGCTGCCATTGCTGAAGAGCCTGTTCACCCAGGGCTGACTAATAGCAGCAGGCCCCCAAAAACCACAGCAACTGCAGCAGAGGAGGAGAGACTCCAGGATAAGCGTGAAATTGGATCAACGTGGCTGTTTACCAGCGAGTGACTCCTGCAAGGAGCTGCAATGTGCCCAGGAGGCTGAGCTGGCCTGGAGGCTTGCTTGTGGTGGGGGTGTTTGCCTTGAACTGCCCTGGAGGAGCCTCGTTAGAGCATCAGGCATCTATCCAGGGTGAAGGGAAGAGAGGAGATGTCACCAAAAGCTTATGGCTGCATTTCAGCGCTGTCACCATCACCTCTGGCTGCCTGCAGCACTGGGCTTGCTGCCCGCTTGCTTTGCCCGCGAGCTGAACGCACGTCGTGGAGGATGTGGTGAAGGGGCTGCAGGCAAATTGCCAAAGGGAGGGAGAAAATTTCTGTATCCCTTCTGCTGTGTAAATCACAGAGCTGCACCCCAAGGTGCCTGCCAGCGGGGTGGTAGGATGGCAGCCTGCCAGCTGCTGCCCCTTGCTTGCAGTGGGACTGGAAATATGCCCATGGAGCGAGGCGGCCTGAGCCCCCGCACCCAGCCCAAACACGCGTGAGGGTGCGGGAGGGACGCACGCACCACACACACCACACACCTACGCTACTACATCTCCGTGTCTGTGCCAGTTCTGTGCAGCCGCCAGATCAGAGGCAGGGTTTTTTCTGTGACTAATCTTTATCCCGCTGGCTGTGGCGACGGAGGCGTTGCTGAGCTCTTCAGTTGGTTTCACCATAGAGGACACGGTGCCTTTCTCCAGAGGGAAAGCAGGAGCTTGGCAGTGGGTGCATTAGGTCTCTCCCAGAGGCTGGGGTGGGATGCAGGACATCCTGAGCATCCCCAGCCCCTCCAGGTCTCTCTGTGAGGAACAGCAGTGACGGGGTGGAGCAGGCGTTCAGACGGGCGCTGCGGAGCGTGCTGCCAGCTTCCCAGAATAGCATCCTCTGTGAGGCCGGATTAGTCCCTGCGGAGCCTTGCTGCTGGAGCGGCCCCTTTGGTGGGCGGGCGCAGAGGATGGGCGCTGGGAAATGCTCCTTCCACCACCTGGTGTTCCCACCTCTGCGGAAGGAGAAGGACTGGGGACTTGGGTGACATGACCATCGACCCTTTTATCAGGAAGGAGCAGAATTAATCGCTCGGATCAGCAGAGTCATTGTGGCTTACTGAAAACAAACCAAAGCCAATTATTATTCGAAACTCGTCAGGGGGCTGTGGCTAATCTCATTACCCACGGAGCAGTGAGACACCGGGGAAATCTCCCGGTGCCGATAAAGCTCCTGGCAGCTGCACAAAGCAATTATGGTGAAAACTCTGGGCCGGTCACAGGGGTGCGCTGGGGGCTCAGTCCCTCCTTGGAGCCAGGCAGGGACTCGTGGGAGGGATGTCCCCAGCTGAACATCTCTTGCCTACCTTTGCAGGAGCCCTTCCTTCCTCAGGTCCATCCAAGTGCCTTTTCCCACGTTAAGGGGCTGTTTGCTGGTGCCTGGTCAATATTTGGCTCTGCAGAAAAGGCTGCCAGAAGCAAAGCAGTTTGCTGGGGGCTGATGGACTTGCCCCTCTGTGGACACCTTGAGTGGGCACTGTAATCCTCGTGGTCCTCTACCAGCAACGCTCACCCAGAAAGCACTGGCACGTAACCTTCTTAGCACTGGGAAACAAAGATGTCTTGTCCCAGAAGGTGGTAGAAGATGTTATGGGCAGCCAGGCAGGCTGTAATTGAATGCTCTTAAAGTGGTGCTATTTATTTTTTTAATATATCTTAAATCATTCCCCAACTCTCACTATTGCTTTAAATCGTAACTTGGCTTTTTAAAAGTTTATCGTGCACTAATTCATTCAGCCTGTTCATTTACATTCTGCTGACAGGGTACAAAATTGCTTCTTTTTTCATCCCAGAGAATTGTAACTTTGGCAATTTATGGTGCCTTTTTGATTTAATCAGAATATTTCCTAAACTTCCATGGCAATAAGAAGACATTTTTCAAGAAGCACCTGAGATGGCCGAGTGTTATTTAGATCCCGGGTGCACTTGGTACCTCTGGAGGACGTTATATGAGTCACAGCCTGGAAGCCACAGGTGAGGGCAGGGGTCCCTCCAGCATTGCTTGATGTGCTCCCCAGGGAGGACCTGGACAACACCTTCTTTGCCTCTTCTGTTTTTTTGCCATTGCTGATAATGTTCCTGTGCTGTCCTCACCTCCTTCCCACCCCCGAAGGAGCCCGGAGCCCCTGAGGGGAGCTGGGCACGCTGGCCACCCACCACCATGGCACTTAGCTTGCATGCCATGGATGGAGGCCCTTCAGTGCCGCTCCGCAGAGCCAGTAGCACCATGTCATGCTGGAACACTGTTATTTCACTCTTCCAAACACTGTCAGCGCGAGTCACAGGAGGGATTATTTTTGGCTCTGTTCAGCGTAGTTACCTAGCAATTTGCAGGAGGCTGGGTATTACTGCTGGGTAGTTACTCGAGCTACTTTGCAGTGAGCAATTCATTTGTTGCATTTGGTTCCTTTTACTGCTCACAAACAGTCCAGACGCCAGCTTGGAGTCTTACAAATTTGTTCTCTGTTGGAAAGATTTCAGCCCCATTGGTTGTTGGTGAAATATTTCCTCTGAGCGTTGCCTTTGAGTGCTCGCTGCTTACGACTCCCAAATCGCACCCGGGCTCGGTCCATCAGCGTGGCACAGGGCTTGTCCTCTGCCCCGAGAGGGGAAAGCTGCAACATATGCCTACAGGAGCGTTTGTAGGACAATGCGTGGAACCCCCTGATGACATTTTGCTTTCGCATGTCTTTTGAAAAGAAATCATGTGCAAACACCTTCCTCTTCCGCCTTCTCGCCGCGTGTGTTCCTGTGCACACACAGCATCACCGCTTTAACGAGCCATAAATAGTGTTTACGGTTGGCTTATCATCTCCAAGGTAATTTATGCTTTTTTTGCTCATCCAGGGTGTTTACAGGCCTTCTGTTCTCCGCAGAACTTGAAGCATTATGACGAAGAATTGTTATTATTGAGCTAATAAGCAATATTGATTGCTAAAAAGCAAACAAAGTCACTGCCTTCCATCCTCCCACTGTCAAACTAGGGAGGAAAAGCCCCAGGGGACGTCCCAAGTGATGCAGAACAAGGAAAATAACATCCAGGTGGCAAAGAGCCCCAGTGCTATGGTAAATTTTCAAGAGCTTTAATTAGGAACAGATTAAAGATACTTCAATTCCACGTATGGAGTTACCCACGTTATTAAATAATAGCTGAAGAGAAAGAGACAGATCCTTCTCTAGGCTTCATCCTCTCGCAGGCATCCCTTGTATCCCCACCCAGTGCTGTGGTACCGGGTCGGTTTTGTGCGGGCAAGAGCTCAGAGCTAATTTCGGGTTTGAACAAAGTGCCCCCTCGATGGGAGCTGCGCCTCCAGCCAGCCTTGGCGTGCCAGCCTTGGAGTGCCACCACCGATGGTCTGCCCTTGCAGGTCTTTTACTGTCTGCTTGCCTGGAGACATGGCTTGGTACTCCCTGGGACCCAGCGCTCATGTGAGGCTGAGCCTGTCCCGAGGTGCAGCGGTGGGTGGGAGCATCCCGCGTCCCGGCAGAACGGGAATTCCGAAGCGTGACTATAGCTGAAGGATGCTCCTTTAACCTCCTCAGCGTCGGGGCTGTCTGCTCTGCGGCGGGCAGCCCCTGCGTGCCGAGATGTTATCAGGTACGGCCGATGCTCTTCGGGGGAAATGTGTTTATGAAACTTTGCTCTTGTGGCACATAAATGTTCATTAGACCTATTATCCCGACCATTTTGTTTTCCAAAGCGTTGCAGAGAAGGCGAAATGACAGCGATGGTTGTTCTGGAGCTCCTGTGTGTGCTGGGTGTTTGCTTTAAATAGAATTAACCATGCAAATTGAATCATGTGAGCGTAAATTAGCACTCATTCCGCTGGTGCTCTCGGTGTAGCTTAACCTACCATTTACCCCAAGACATCTGCTAAGTGCCATTCTTTCAAGTACTTAAACAGCACCTATTGCTACCAAAGTAGCCCCAGCCCCACGGAACAACAGAGCTGCCGGAAAGCCTGTAATTATCATTAAAGGACTATTGTGCTTTTGGCGATGATAAAGCCGGCGGGTGAGGCTTTCCAGGCTGGCTCTCCAGCTTGCCAGGGGAGGTGGAGTGGGGACTGAAGCCTGCCTGCTTCCTTTGCCTGCCTGCTCCAGCAGTGGGGAAGGAAGGTCCCAGAACACAGCTACACTGGTTTTGCCCGGACCCCGCTTGGTTTCAGCAGAGTCCATCCCCTGGTGAAACTGCAGCACCAGGCAGTGGCAGCCTCAGCAGAAAGCGATTAATGGGGGTGACCCAGCATGGCCCGCCCTGATGGGAGCTCCAGGGCGTGCTGGGGTTTGGTAGGAAGAGGTGGAAAGGAGGGCTGGAGTGGGGCTGGGCTCCCCGGGCAGGATTCCTGCCTGATGCGAGCCTCAAGGAGGAGATCATGTGTCTGCCAGGAGATTTCAGCCTCTGCTATCTCTCGCNAGTGCCATTCTTTCAAGTACTTAAACAGCACCTATTGCTACCAAAGTAGCCCCAGCCCCACGGAACAACAGAGCTGCCGGAAAGCCTGTAATTATCATTAAAGGACTATTGTGCTTTTGGCGATGATAAAGCCGGCGGGTGAGGCTTTCCAGGCTGGCTCTCCAGCTTGCCAGGGGAGGTGGAGTGGGGACTGAAGCCTGCCTGCTTCCTTCGCCTGCCTGCTCCAGCAGTGGGGAAGGAAGGTCCCAGAACACAGCTACACTGGTTTTGCCCGGACCCCGCTTGGTTTCAGCAGAGGCCATCCCCTGGTGAAACTGCAGCACCAGGCAGTGGCAGCCTCACCA
>VWZY01010509.1:567398-577483 GCA_013399075.1 Chloroceryle aenea
GCAGAGTCCATCCCCTGGTGAAACTGCAGCACCAGGCAGTGTCAGCCTCAGCAGAAAGCGATTAATGGGGGTGACCCAGCATGGCCCGCCCTGATGGGAGCTCCAGGGCGTGCTGGGGTTTGGTAGGAAGAGGTGGAAAGGAGGGCTGGAGTGGGGCTGGGCTCCCCGGGCAGGATTCCTGCCTGATGCGAGCCTCAAGGAGGAGATCATGTGTCTGCCAGGAGATTTCAGCCTCTGCTATCTCTCNATGCTCGTCAGCTTCTTGTGCAATTCCTGCCCTCTGCCCACAGCGTGAGAAAACTGATTGTGGCTGGTACAAATAGAGCTGGGCACAATTCCTCCGCAGCGGTTATGCAAATTCCCAGCCATAATGACACATTGTCTTGCGTGATCCTGCGAACAGATGGCCCAAAGACAGGCTCAAGATCAGAATTAGTCCTGGGCTCCTGCAACATCACTAGGAGCATATGGTCCTCGTAGATTCATGGTTTAGCCTTAATAGCAAACTGAACTGTTTCAGATTAATAAAAGAAAAAGAAGAGGAGAAAAAACAATATTGTGATGATTCAGTGGTACTCATGCTCTTTTGCACTCAAACTCATGCTGCCTTCCAGCAACAGATGAAATTCTGCTGTTGATCCAGAAGGACACGAGCAGGTCTCTGCGGAAACACAGATCACTCGGGCTGGTGCCTGTTCCCGGGCACATCCTGGGCTGGCAGATGTCACCACGATGTGGAGGAAAGCCCCGTTCGTAGCAAATGGCTAAGCTGGCTGTCGAACTCGCATTGCCTAAAGGCCTGGCCGTAGTGAGCTGGGATTCGTGAGTTGTGCGTGTGCTGAAGCCAGACTCTCAGGTCTGGCCTGGGTATCATAGACCACAGGTGCAGTGACCAAAGCCTGGAGGACTCTGGTCTTGTCCTCGCTGTGAAAAGCAAACTGCCACCATCTCCAGTGCCAATTCCCCTGCCAGGCAGAGAGGCAGGGGCACAGTCCCACCCGCAGCAGCACTGCCTTTTGGTCGGGGCAGCTCCATGGGCTCCCACAGCATCACTCCCCTCTGACAGCAGCAGTCTGCGTGGGCTGAGCTCAGGGCCCGCTGCAGACCTGTTATTTCTGCGACAGCTTCCCAACCTGCTCCGAAAGCACCGGCGGGGGTTTATAATTCCATTTGGTGCTTTGTTTTATTGCGAGGCTTTAAGAACTGCTTTGATAGATGTCTTGTCTTCTCCTGTTTGTCACATCCCTGCTGCATGTGTTATCCCTTGCTGGTTTCCAACTTGGAGCCATTGAGAGGGGCACCTATTTTGGAAAATGGGGCATGGTGTGTTCATTCCTTATAGTTTTGTAAATACATGAAGTCCTGGGTCTCTTCTCTGGTGTATTTCAACCTAAAGATATTTTTAAGGCGGCTCCCTGATGCTGCTTGGAATTTCTCTAAGGACCTAATATGAAAGTAATACACACAGTGAAAGTGCTGAGCAACAATGATTAATTCTGTCAGTTAACCAACATACAAGTATTAAACAGTGTACACTGCTGTAACCGCATCCCCTCTGACAGGAGAAGAGCTTTACCCTTCCCATCAGTAGATGAGCTGTCGCTTCAAGCCCAGAATACAGCATCTGGGTGAAAAAGGGCCTTTTTTTTTCTTTTTTTTTCTCTTTTTAAACCTCGAGTATTTCTAGTCAGCCAGGAGTCTGGGTCCTAATATTTACCTAGAGCAAATTCTTTCAGTAATCTGAACAATTGGTCCTCGAAGCTCATAGCTGTGGAAGTGTGTGGAAGGGATGTTGGCACATGTGCCACTGCCACGGGGTTTGTGCTGCTGTGCCTGTGCCAGACCCAGGCACTGCCGGCAGCCCTGCTGGGAGCAGAGTAGCTGTGCTGGTGCTGCCTGGCTGTTCCTGCACTGTTTGCAGTGCCTGCCCCTCAAACATAATAAATAGCAGCAGATATTCCAGCTTTGCATTAGTGTAAACCAGATCAGTAGGTCTGCCAGGATTGCCCCAGTACAAGGGGGTGCTCACAGGGGATGCTCACAGGGGGTGGGGGAGAACCCTAAATTTCAACCTCTGCATGAAAAGAAACAGCTCCAGAGGTGTGGGGATCCCCAGGAGGACCAGTCCCACCTCACCACTGCATTCTCATGGCCCATTTTGGAGGCATGGCTGTGCCATCCCTCCTGCCCAGTGCTGCAACCCCCGGGCACCACAGATCTCTGTCAGCACCGGTCCCCGCAACCTCACTGCCAGCTTGGCAGCACTGCTGGCATCTTCGGTTTCCATGGTAACCACAGGATGCTGCACCATGGAGCTGGGTGCTGGTGCATGCCACGGCACCACTGGCTTCTGCCGGTTCCTTCGAGGTGGCCCAAGCTGCTTTGCAGCCAGGGGAGCCCGGTGCAGACCTGCAGAGCTGCCCGGCCAGGGCCAGCTGCAGGGGGTTAACTCATGGCAGAAGGAGCAGAGCCTCTGTGCTGGAAAGGAACACTTGCAACCCTGCAGACAAACAATTCCAGCTCCTGTATCCATTCATCTAACCTGTGTGCTCTGACCCCACAGCCTTCCCCAAGTCAGTCCAGTGCCTGGCTCTGTTTGCTCCCCCAGGCTGTTGTGCTCCCAGGCACAGCAGCCTGCGGTGGGTTTCGGGAAGCCTGCAGCGAGACCCAGCTCTGTGCAGGGTGTTTGGCAGGTGGGGCGTGATGCCGAGTGTGGGGTGACAACCAGTTTGTTTTGGTGGTAGGCAATGGCCTGTCTCTCGATGTGATTGCTTAGGGCAGATATGAAGTGTGATTGCTGGGAAAATGGCTTTTGATGCCCTCCTTGGAGTGAGAATTTAGAATTGTATCCCCTGCCTTAACCAGACACCTCGTCTGAGTGCTTGGGGTGGGTATTGGCTGCCCCACGGTGCTGCCCATAGTCCCCAAGCATCACTGCCACTCCCACCCCCTCACCCCACGCCTGCCTGAGATGCAGCCGGGTGCAGAGTGGGTGTGTGAGGGGACACAAACTGTTCAGCTCCAATCCTGGTTTTGTTCTGAGAGCAGTCTCCCAGTGGAGGAAGCTCCCTGCTGCCTTCCAATCACTCTTTGCTGACAGGCAGCAGCAAAAGCCGAGCGGGGAGGCTGCCGGCTGCGTCTCCAAACGTGTGTCTGGGGCTGATGGAGCTGCCGTGTCCCTTTCCCAGGCTCTACCCGGCTGTGCTGATGGGATTTACTAACGCCTGGAGCTGGAGGGCAGGGAGAAGCAGGTTGCACCTTCCCCACCGGTCTTGGGAATCTGCAGATGACTGGAGCTCCTCTGTTGTCTGAATGTTCACATTTCTTGCGGGGGTGAGGACCCCGCACTGCTGCGGGCTGATGTGCCCAGGGCTCCCTGCTCCTGCTCCCTTTGATATACACGCCTTTCTTTTTCCGTGGGTTGGGTCTTTTGTATGGATTGTAACTCGCTGGGCTTCTCACTGGCTGTGGCGCGGAATTCATCTCCTCTCTGCCTGGTCAGGGCGGGCTGTGGGGGGAGCTGGATGAGCAGCGGGGGGGGTCCCTCGCTCCACAGTGCTCCTCTGCTTGTGCTTTTGGAAGGAGAAATGGGAGCTCAGGCCTCCTTCCCCCCGCAGCTGTCACGGCTGGAGGGAAGAGGTGGTTATTGGCATCCACCCCGACAGGACCACGCAGCTCTGCTGCTCGCAGCCTGCTGGAGGGGTTTTAAATGGAGAGCTTCGGCGCTCTGCTTATGTAAAGCTGTCATTCCCCACTCCAGCATTATGTCTGAGCAATGTTGCCTAAAACAACAATCTTGTTCAAAGCCAAGATTTTCGATTTCTATAGCCACGGTCACACCAGCAACAGGGGCCCTCGGGGGGCTGGACAGATATCCACAATGTCAAGGTCCAAGACCTTCTTGTTCAAGTGAGGTCTGCAGGTTTGCCTGAGCAGCCAGTCACTGCTTTTGGAGAGCCTCAGCTCCACAGGTAGATGCACGGTATTTCTTTGTGTGCTTTAACAGGCTGGATTGCCGTGAATCCATTCACATCTCCACTTTAAAAGCTAAATAGAAATAGCTGCTAAATGGAAAGCTGCTTTCAGGAGTCTGATGAAGCTCCCCAGTTGGCCATGGTACCCAGACGCACCTCAGGAAGAAGCACAAGCTGCCCTGTCTTCGTGTTCATCTCAAGTTTGTGCTCTCTTGGACTGAGGAAAGCACCAAGAAAAGTCCCATCTGGATCCTGGGAGGACTGATCCTGTGCCACAGCCATCCATACCAGCCCTCGTTGGAGACCACAGCACCCCAGCAGATTCCAGCTTGCTTTCCATCCCCAGCACCTACTGCTGCTGTGGTACGAGCAAAGACCCCACCCGGGGCTGAGGAGCAGCCACTGCAACTGCAGGAGAAGCCGGTGACTTACTACTCTAATAAAAATTTATGCTGCTTATTTGAGCATTCTACTAAACCAGGTAGAAAGGTGGGATTAATCCAGCGTGTGTCATGTTCTGTCAGCATCGCAGCCCCCACTGACCGGGCATCACTTCCCTGCCCTGGAGGATTTTCCTCTGCTGCCTCCTGTTGTCAGAGGCTGGATGCTCCCAGCAGATCTCCATGGCCTTGCCACCTCCCCTCTCAGCTTCAGCCAGGCACCGGCACCTCGGCAGACTTCCCCTGCACATGATCGATGCACCTCGTTCCCTTATAACAACCCCACAGCCAATAAAAGGGAATAAAATGTGAAACGCCACACAAGCGGCATCCCCAAAGAGCGGTAAAGTGCTAAACTGCTGCTCCTTGTGACAATCAGATGCGAATTTCCTCTTTAAACAAATAACCCTTGTTAACAGAGAAGAATATTCAAATGCTGCAGCCGTTCACCGAAGGAATGGAGGCAACTCCTTGCAGGCAGCGGGATGTGTCCTGTGCTCAGCAGCATCCAATTCCCCGGCAGCCAGAGCAGACACCACTGGGGAGGAGCAGGATGTGGCTTGCTGGCCTCGCCATCCATCTGCTTCTGGAAACAGCTTTAATATCTCCTAATGCCTTGCACAAATATCTCCAGACCTTGCACCCGGACCTTGAGCCCAGCAGGCTGGATGCTGTCTTGCAGCACTGGTGCCGCTTTTGGCCTTTCATGGCAGGAGAAGCCATGCAGCTGGGATTCCAAAGCACTTCATAAACATCATATAAAGGTGAAGTGTTTGCACTGCACCCCTGGGACCTTCCCACCCTGGCTGCTGGAAATCTCCAGGAAGGGAGCCTCTGGTGCAGTGCAGAGAAGGGTGCGGGGAAGGCACACAAAGGTGGAGGTAACTCGGGACTGTCCCAGCCATAAATGAAGTTGCCTGCTGGAGATGCCCGGTACAGCACGGTGGAGAGCTCGGTCTCCCTGGCAATGGTTGCCATGCAATAGCTGCTGTGCCACTGCAGCCGCCTGACTTCAGGCAAACACATTTTTCTTCCCAAGGGAACACGCTTGTGTTGGAGTCCCCAGGGAGGCACAGGCACCGAGAACCCAGCACTGTGGGATGGATGGGCTCAGCTGGTGGGGAGAGGTGAAAGAGAGGGAGAGATGTGGGGGGCTGAACCCGAAGGTGGTGATGCCCTTGGGTCTGCAGCAGAGGCATGATGTGGGTACCACAGCAGGAGGAAACATCATCGTGCCCATATCCTGCCCTTCCAGGGTCCTTCCCAGGTGCAGAATCCCGTCCCGCCATGGAACATGACCATCAGTCCCAGCCCTGCAGCAGATGTAGTTTTCCAAACACGATGTGTCCTGGAAGACATTTATAACCCATTTTCTGGTGGTTATTCAAAGCCATTAAGGTCGATGCCCAAGCTGCAGTTTGTCACTCACTGTGTCTCCTGTGCTCCTGAATTTGATGGATTAACAATTTTATAGTAGTGTTTTCTGTCCCCTGGCAAACAATTAGAGTTACACTGTAACACCACTATTTTTAAAAATAAATCCTGTATAGAAATGTAGGTTTCTTATTTTAAATCCAAATGTAAAAAAATAATAAATAAAAAAATCATTTAATGCCAGAAGGTAGTAGAAAACCCGTGGGAAGAGGCAGCACCCCCAGATGAGCAAGTGCTTTGTCTTTTGACATCCCGTGATGAGTTGAGCTCGGAGATCTACACCCATTCATGCTGCGTAACGTGGCAGGTGTTGGCATGAGCACTGCCTGCAGCACGGGGGGCTGCTGAGACTCCCACCAGTGCGGGTTTTCGCAGGCACGGTGTACGGAGGGGCTTTGGTTTGGAAAAGGAACAGATCGAGTGAATGTTGAAAATGTGTCGAGGAATACACAGCAGTTGCTCAGAGCAGCACCCACCTCTGGGTACAGTCGGATCCCGAAGCACCGCCTGTGCTGGGGCTGTTGGTTTTACCCGTTGTCAGGGATGATTATGGAGCTGTCCCAACAGAAATCGCCTGGTGTTTCGCAAATCACTTGCATCGGATTTTTGCATCCTCTTTTCCACATGAACAATAGCGTTGAACTGAACGTCACTCATCAGACAGACATAATTGGATTTGGAACGTGTTATATTGTGAATTAAGTTGACTGATGGGGAAGTGTCAGTTTTATTAACAATCTTCCTTCAGATGATAATTTTATATCTATAAGGATGAATTACAAGAGTACTTGAAGGCATCAGTTCTAAATGATGAAGTCATTTTAATAAAGGCTGACTTTCCCTTTCATATACTTGTTTTTAAATATTTTATCTCCTTGTGGGGAACTGTATCCAATTAGGAGCCAAAAACACTGTAAGAAAAGCCACCTAATGAAGCGATAAGTTTGCATCCAGACCCTGGGCACGCGGAGCTGCCGCGCAGCAGCCGAGCACCGGCCAGGGATGAGCTGTCGCCGGGCAGCTTCGCTTTCCACGTTGCTGGGGTGACCTGGCTCCTGGAGGAGATCGCTGCGTGTCGGCTTAGTCACGGGAGCGGAGCGTGTTTTCCTCTTCTACACCGAAATGCCTTCACCCTCGGGAAAGCTCCCTACCAGGCACAGCCTTGCATGGAAGCTTTTGTCACAAAGGCAGAGGTGCTGGCCCTGATCACGGCCCCAGCTCTGAGGTGATGGATTAGAGCTTCCTCCTGCGATGCTGCAGAGTCTGAAAATGTTTTGCTTCGTTTTTCCCGTACAAACAGCTTTTGTGGTTTGTATTTCACATTATTCCCATGGATGGGGGGAAAAGAGAATGGACTGAATTCTGCAGGTAAGAAGAACTGGACAATGTGTTCCGCTTACAAAAAAACCTCAGTCGTTAAGAGGAATTCACTGCGATACAGCACTTGAATAAATCCAAGGATTATAGCAGCGTGAAAGAGCTGGAGTTGTGCAGCAAAGCCTGTTTCTGTTGTGTATTATGATAAATAGCCGTGTCATATGTGATAAGAGCACGCAGTGCTCCAGGACACAGATTTGGGATGTAGTTAATGAGTGAAAGAAGCAGCACCAAGCCGGGATCGAGCGGAAGGCCCTGGCATCTCTCTGCAACCTCAGCCAGCACACGTAACTCTGTGCTTTCTCCTTGCTGGAGTTGATGCCGTTGCCCAGCCAGCAAGATGCGGGAGGGAGCAGCTTCAGGCACCGAGCGCATCACCGCTGCCTCCCATCAGCTCACCCCTGGCCTCCTCCCCCTCCCGTTATCCCGGCTCCGCTGGTGAGGGCGATGGCAGCAGCCACGGGAGCCCGGTGCCCAGCCGGAGGGGATGAACGGGAACAGGCTGTCCCATCACCCCCATTTCTCCACCACATCACTGCCTGCTGGTCTCTGCTCTTGGGGTTTCAATGCAAATCTGTCCACTGAAAAAATCTGCTTCCTTTCCCTGTATTTTTCCAGGAGAAAGAAGAGGAAAATGCTATAAGAAAAGGCGTAGGACGGACAAAACCAAACGCTCAGAAACATCCCCAGCTCCCTTCCACTGAACAAATCTTATTCTCGGCTTTGTTCCATATCTTTCACAGCAAGGAGGTTTTTTTGCCCTCGTTTCCAGTCATGCTGAAATCAAAAGGGTTTTGGGTTTATACATCAGTGCTAGTGGGGTGGCTCAGCGCCCGCTTCTAAAGATGCAGGTCACCGCTTCATTTCCCTTTGCTATTTAAGCTCATTCTAATTAAGAGTTTCTTAATAAATATTTGATGTGCACTTCAGTCGCGATGGAGGTTGTGAGCCGTGCCTATTACAAACGCTGGTCAATGCCTTCTGCAATCCAGGAGTCACCTTTGACCACTCATTTATCACCGGACAACGTCCACTTCATTACGTCTCTATTGATCAGTTAAATACTTTGTGCTTTATTTATCCCACCGGCGGGAAGGAGTATTGCAGGAACAAAGAACAATCAGGTTAGACTAAAATCTAAGGAAGAAAAATGAAGTGATGAAAGCTGTGCTACGCCTGGCTTCTCTTTCGGAGGGGGTTTTGCAGGGTTTGGAGTGTTTTGGTCTTTTTTTTACTAATGAAAAGAATTGGCTGCAGACCTTCAAATTGGTGAAAATCCTTTTTGGGCAAAGTTTTAGTGTTCTGCACATTTGGAAATGATTATGCTGTGTCCTGGGTGAAGGAGAAGAAAGTCTGTGCTTCCCAGAGGAGCAGAGTCCAAGGCACAGTGGGGCTTCAGGAACCTCTGGTCTTTTGTCCCCAGCTCTGTGCCTCAGTGGCACGTGGTGCCATTTGCCTGTTGCTGGGCACGGAAGTTTTCAGGGCTGCAGGAGGTGCTGGGAGCCTCCTGATCTGATCTGGGTGGTAAGCATGAGCTGATTTCCAGAGATGCTTTTGCCTTGTGCTGTGTATGGGAGGAGAAAAGCGAAACCCCATCTTCTAAATTGCTGTTGTTCTAAAGTGGGTCACTGGAAAACAACAGGCATTGAGCAAAATCCTCCCTGATGGTGTTTTCTCCAGCTGTTTGCTTCCTTTTCTCTGTGCTCCTTCTCCCGCAGCAAGGCAACGAGCTGCCTGGGGATGGACCAATGGCCAGGGGTCCAGCCCTGGGTCGAGGTGGCACAGGCAGGCTGGGCAGCAGCACAGGCACCTCCGTGGCAAGCGTGGTGCCGGTGCTGCCCTGATGATGCTTTCACTGGCACAAAACCCTGGTCCCAGCATCGGGGTCCCTCCAAGCAGATGGGAAACCCATTTATTTATATTTCCCTGGAGACGTGAATGGCGAGAGCCAACTGCTGAGTTGGCCAAAACCGAGATGAAACCCTCCTGCCTGGCACCCAGGGAGTCTCGGCGCTGAGCGGAGGGCCAAGTGCTGCTACTGCTCCCCCGGCTGCTGCTCGTGTGGGGATTGAAAGCCCCGCGTCAGCGGAGACCTCTCCTGACCCGCTGTCAGAGGGAGAAAGATGCTCCATCAGAGTCCCATCCCACTGCTTTCCCCCTCACAAAAGGAATCCCGGATTTCAAAGCAAAATTAGAATTCCGGTTTTTCTTTGGTGAAGATCTGAATCTCTGTCTTCTGCTGAAATGGTTTTGTGCTGAAATGGTTTGAAGTCAGCTGCTTTAGCGGCACAGAAAGCGTGAGGCCGGATTTGCATGTGAAATGAATCATGGCTGATGTGATTAAAAATGCCATAAAGGTTGAATTTAAGACTTTTTTTTGTTACTTACTATTAAAGTTTTTCAGTAATTTTCCACCCCCGCAGATGAGCGTTGTTCAGATGAACCGAAGAGAAACTTTCTCTGCGATTCATTACTGAGGGGTCTGGGGGGAATTCTTCATTTCTCAGAGAAAAAGCAAAGCTAAAAATAAGGGGTTTTCCATCAGATAAGTATTTCTGTAGAAGCTGGGGTTCTGGTAAACATGAGGGCAGCATTTTAGCTTGTGAATGGTGGGTGGTAACTAATTAGGAAGGGAGAGGGCGGTGGCAGCGCGTGGCGTGCGATGGGCACAGTGAGGACCGTGCCACTGCTGCTCCCGGTGTCCTTTGGTGCGGTGCGGGGTGTGCAATGGCTGGAAGTCAGGTTTGGCAGCAGCACTGATACGTTCAGTCTGGAAAGCACAGCACAGAGCTATGGAGAAGGGCCAGGTTCCCCAGCATGGGATGGTTCCCTGCACGGCTCAGCGGCTGAGTGACGGTGC
>VWZY01010509.1:590689-609935 GCA_013399075.1 Chloroceryle aenea
ATCAACAGGGTGGCAATGCCTCTTCCCCATCTGCCTGCCTGGGCAGCCTCTGCCCCACGGTACCAGCTCCTTGCCCTACCCAACTATCTTTCTCTGATTTGTAGGGAACATTTTTCCTCTGTGCAATCTCGAAGACAAATAGAACAAAGTTTGAGAACTGGAAGCAGACAGAAAATGTCTCAGTTGCCCACAGTGATGCTGTGATGGGGAATGTGGAGGAAGGAGATTGCGTAGTTTTCATGGCAGCCCATGGAAGATGAAAAATAGCCAAAGGAAAGGGAGAGAAAATAAAATTTGGCAGAAGAATTTGGCCATATGGCTGATTTGTACTTCATGTGTGTTTCTCCATATGTTGCACGTACATGTGTTTGTTTACCCCCGCACACTTTGCACGCCAGCCATGGTCTCGAACCCAGCCAGATGAGCTTGCAAACGACCGAGGAGCTTTAGGCGCGCTTCCCTTCCCTCGGCTGCTCCTCGGAGCCATTTATCCAAAACACCTTGACTGCTGTGAAAAATTAAAGCCGTCTTTGCCCTGACGTGGCTCTTGCCCTCCCCGAGCGAGCCGTGAAGCATGAGGTGTGCAGAACTACAAGCACTTGGTGGGCTTAGCCAGTTAATTTACTGCAAGCCAGATGACATTTGCTGGGAAGGGAACCACGCTCGCTGTCTTCATTGCCTCTGCTGGAACCCGTGTACCGATCAATAATTCAGGTGCCCTTACAGCTACCACCAGCAGATCCCTCCCTGCCTGTTTAATGGGGAAGGACATTTCAGTGCCCAGCTCCAGCAGCGATCCGCAGGCGGGAGCTGGCAGGGAGAGGCCAGCTTTAACCCAAGGAGCACCCCCCAGCATTGCTCCCGCTGCAGCGATGCTCAGTGGATGCTCAGCAGCCGCTGCTGGGCTTGGGGGTCTGCTGCCCTCTGAAGTCAGGGAGATCAGACTTGCAAGGGAAGTTGAGTGGAAAACAGAGCGGGGGAAAAAAAATCCGAAGTCATTGCAATCATTACAACTGAAGGAATATCTCCACGTGCCAAGGCTGCTCTCTGAGTGTGATTTAAGCTGAAAATTCAGAACTGCTTCCTGGTACAAATCATTCGAGTGGGATGAAACAATCAATGGGAGATATAATCTGTGACTTGTCTCTGCAGCCAAAAACATCTCATCTGTGAACACAAACTCATTAGGAGCATGATTAATGGGGTCTGAAGGGAGCAGTCGGGGTTGGGAAGCTATCTGAAAGTTCTACCCTTCGCTTACCCAAGCATGAGCAGTGCGGTGCTGAATGGCCACAGCCCTGCACCCCCAAAGCCAAGGCATCCCAGCTCAGTGGAGGAGCCAGCAGAGGAATGAGGAGCTCTGCACCGCATTAGCTGCCTCAGAAGCGATGCCACGCTTTAGGTTCCCAGCAGCTTTTGCCTCCCTTGCCGGAGGGAAGAAATTTTGCATTTGCTGGAGCCAAGGGGGATGGTCAGACCACTCTGCTGGCAGGAATAGCAACCCAGGGCTGTCAAAGACAGAAACGGCGACCAAAAAGGGTCCCAGAAGAACAGGACCAAGTGTGGAAAGACAAAAGAACAGGAGAAATGGGATCATAAATACTAGATGACAGATGCAGGGGGCTCTGCCTAGGCTGGCGTCCCCAGAGCAGGGACCCAGACATTTCCCTGTGCTGTGAAGTCCCCGGAGTGCAGCCCATTTTCATCATTGGCAAAATGTCTATTCAGAAGGGACCTGATTTGGTTTCTCTTCTAAATTGCCTGCTTGATAGATTTATCAAAAGTGCACTTTGAGTAGCAAAGCTCCTCTTGCTGCTGTGATTTGATGCCAGCGTAAGAAATGACCCAAAGCTTCTCGCTTTCCTAATCCAGCGCTTATCCTTGCTCTGCAGCAGCCTGGGCTGCCTTCCAGCAGGGCTTGGTGATGACCCTCTGCTTCACTCCCCTTGGCTGCTGTGGACCCCCACCCTGCAGTGCCAGCACCTTTGTTTCCCCTGCTCCTTCTCCCTTCCCATCTGCCACAGGAGATCCCTGTTTTCAACCCTCCCAGGATGCAGGGGGGGACAGTTGCCTGCAGACCCCCAAGCTCCAGCCTCTACCTGCTGCCCAGGGGCTTGGTGGGACACTGAGGGAGCAAGTCAGCAGTGTGAGGATGTGTAAGGTCAAGCAGGCTTAGAAAAGCAAAAAGGTGGGGGGAAATTTAGGAATATGGTTCAACTAGTGATGGAATTAATTCTACAGATGCGACAGAAATGATGGCCCATAAAGTTAATGAGATATTGCTGAAGAAAGGGTAAACAATTAGGACTATTAGCTGCAAAGATAAACCAAGACCTATTGCCCTCAGAAACATTGAAACTAATTAAATTGAAAATTACAACATGGGAGTACAAAAACAAAGGCAAATAAATTGAGAGAAAGAATTAACTGGCTTAATATCATGATGATAATATTATTAGCAATAGGAAGTAGGGATTGGATGATTAAAGCTGTTTATTCTCCTGCTCTTTTGCTGAAGGCAGGCGGTGGGGGACTCTGGGCAGGGAGGAGGAGACCCTCAGCCCTGAGGAGGGTTGCCTGGGGTCCTGGCTCAATGCTGTGGCCACTCGCAGAGGTGATGACACCATCCTGGTGCCATCACAGTGGGTGGGAGCTTGGGTTCATCTCCCTGCAACCCTCCCAGTGCCCTCACCAGCCACCGTCTGGGAGAGACCTCCGTAAGAGTCATTAGTGATCCAATAATTGGTTCCATTTAAAGGGATTAGAGCCAAATTAACTTTGTGGTTTCCCACCCAGAAATAATCCTGTTTTAAGTGGACAGATTCTTTGGTAGCATCCAAAGAGACTATGAATGGGTGATGTACTGCTTGAGTGAATGCTCAGTAGCAAAGAGGGCTCCCGGTCCTTCTGTGAGGGACCTCTGGTATGAACAAAACTCATCTTGATGAGGTGGGGGCTGATGCCTTAGCAACAGTTTCAGCCAGCATCCCATCGTGGGTGACAAATCAAGGAAGAAAGCCCAGGCAGAGAACAATAAAAGGATGCTTCAGGCAGGAATTTGCACACTGTGGAGGGAAAGGAGACAAAAATCAATCGGGTTGTTGGCAGAGTGCTCATTCCCCAAGGCCACTGGCCCTGCCTGGCCATGCCCGAGGAGCAGGGAGCCACCAGACGTTTCTCCCAGCCCCTGGGCAGGAATGTCGGCAGATGACCGTCCCCTTCTCCGTTAATTGTGAGGCGATTAATGCACTTGGCGGAAGATTGCAGAGCAGACTTCCGCATGTTTGAGATGCCTTTTGAGGACATCAGTAGAATGGATGCAAAGGCAGCGACGGCTGCAGGTTGGCTTTGCATTGCTCACAGCTCCTGGCTGGGGGGAGGCTCTGACATGAGCCCTGGGCTCGAACCTGGGGACTGCTTGATTCAGGACAAGGCTCCCCCGACGAAACAGGCTTCTTACTTCTGTGCTTTTCCCCCATCCTGGTAAAGTTGTCTTGCCTGCTGCACTGCAAACCCTGTGTCCAGGTGTGTGCAGCTTCTCTAGAAAATAAAGTTTCCTCCCTTTCCAGGTCTGAGAGGCTCAGCTCTGGGTTTAAAGCCATATGCAATGTTTCAGAGACCTTTATCAAGAGCAGAAAGAAAGCCAAGCAAAAGGCATCCAAAATTCTGGAAATTAAGCAAAAGCTGGGAAGTTTGGGAAGGCAGAAAGGGTCTGCAAGTCTGCGCTGATTTTTGGTTCCCTCTGCTGCTGCAAGTGATGGTCACCGAGTGCAGCTGGTCCAGGTCCAGGAGCCTGCAGTGCGATCGGAAGCCAATCAGCTGGACCAGCCAGTCCTGCCCTGCTGGGCTGGTGCCCTTGCGAGCAAAGCCTGTGGAGTTTCTGATCACCAGATCACGGAGAGCAAAGTCTCTTTTTACGGTCGTTTCATTATGATGCTTAATTTCTTCTGCAGAAGCAATTACATCCTATGGGTGGAAAGCAATATCGGAGATGTATGATTGTTGTTGCTGTCCCACCAGCTCCGCCGCTGCTGCTGGAATAGCAATCAGGGCACAGGAGCCAGCAGCTCAGCTCGGGCTGCACCAGGACAGATAAGAGGCTTTGCAAATGGGAAGATAACCCCAACCACTGGCCACATATTTACCCGAGCGGGGGTGTGTATCACACCTGCAGCACGGGCTCTAGGAAGGCTGATCAAACACTCAGTGACCTCTGGGAACAAACACAATTGATAATGTGCCCCTGGGCTGGGATCCTTTGTTGTCTGTTTTCATCACCAAGGTCTCTAATTATTCAGGGAACACACAGGAGTGTGCACGGTCTGGGCTTTGGTTATTATTTCTTGCAGCATCTTCACCTAACAAAAGGAATTAACACCAACTCCTGTAACTTTCTATTTCTTCTGGGATAAAAAAAAAGTTACTTCTTCATCTGGTTAAATGAATCTGGTAAGAAATAATATTGTTTTTTCCTAGTTGCTGAATCTCCTCAGGTATTGAGAGGGTCTGCCTACAAAACATCTGAGCCAATTAGGTGCCTTGTGGCTGTCAAATATGTTTGTTGTAGGGATTGATCTACTTAATGACGTTTCACTCTAATTAAAAGTAGCGTATCAAGGGTAACAGTGCTGTGAAAGCAACCCTGAAGGCAA
This sequence comes from Chloroceryle aenea, assembly GCA_013399075.1. Lineage (NCBI taxonomy): Eukaryota > Metazoa > Chordata > Aves > Coraciiformes > Cerylidae > Chloroceryle > Chloroceryle aenea. The sequence continues at coordinate 595,342 of VWZY01010509.1, forward strand.
AGGAGAGGCTTGCCCAGGGATCTGCATGGGCTCTGTGTCAGGGCACCACAGTAAAGGAGGAGGAAAGGTGCCAAGCATGTCCAGGGCCACACAGCCTCCGTGGGGACATGCACGCTGTGGCTCCCGGCTGCTGCTCCAGGTGAGAGGCCTTGGTGGAGGAGAAAGCGGCAGCTGCTGCCGGGGTGGCAACCTGGCTTTGGACTGCAAGGGTTGAAGGGATTCCGAGTGGAATCTGTCAGGGTTTGGTTCTCAAGGGTTGCGGGAAATTCACTGTGGTGCTTGCAGGAGCCACATCGGATGGTGTCCTGGGGTTGGCAGGATGGGGATGCTGGTGCCAGGCAGTGGGGCAGCATGGAAGCTGGTGCCTCGCAGCAGCTCGTTAGTGTGTCACGTTGTTTGCAGAGCCAAACATTGCCGTGAGTCCTGGAGAAGGATCTCTGAGTGTGTACAGTTGATATATGCTGCCCATCAGGAGGCAGCCAGGGCTGAGGTGCACACAGGGCTCCGCTCGCCATCCAGTTGTCTGCTTTTAATGGATATAAATGGTTACCTTTAGCACTGAAAAAGCTCAATAGATATAGATATAAATATGACCAATACCTTAGGGGTGTTCTGGGCCTCATTATCCTTGGGTAATCGAGGTTATGTGGAGCTCTTCTCCTTGATCTGTTGCTGTCTCTCTCAGCAATGTGCTGAAGCAGAGAAACCTCGGCGATGAATTGCCCGGGAAGCTGGAGAAGGGCTGGGATCCCAAAAGGTTCCTAAGTGGAGGGAGCACCCACACCCTGCCTTGCTGCTGGGCTTGGCATGAAGGGTGCAGGGACCTCTCCAGTGCAGCCTGAGCATGATTAGTTTCAATTAAACCTCTGCAAGGTGTTAGTTACTCGGTATGTTTTGGTTTTCTCGGTCCTCATGATTCACCAGCCAAAAACCAGTGACACTCTCAAACGAATCCATGGTTATTCCTGAATTTCTCCAGGAAACACTGCGAGATGCAGCGCGCACTGAGTCGGGATCGCACGGGAGAGTTGCTTTTCCTTCCCCATATAAACATCTACCTACGTGCCGCCCATCGCCGCGTGCAAGCGCTGTTCCGGAGAGCTACAGAAATATCCCGTCGGTAAACAAGCGCAGGAGCACCGAGATGATCCCCGGCAGTGGATTTCAGGGGGTTTATCGGTCTGGCGAAGCCGGCTGTGCTGGGGAATCCCACCAGCCACGCTTGGCTTTTCCTGCTGCTTGGTGGGAGTTATCTCGCCGCGCTATGTTGTGTATTTTACAGCTGAATCCATAATGCACCATTTGCAAGCACCAAACGCACGAGCATTCAGGATGAGAGTTTGCTTTCTGCAAGTGTTCTTGCTAATGAAACCGAGGCCGTGAGATATTCCTGGAAAGTGCTTACAAAAGGCTTACGTACGTCAAATGACGTTTTCCATGTTTTCTCAAATTTGCTTTCTGTTTCTAAGGAATTATAAGGAATATTCAGACTTTCAATCCCTCCCTCCTTTCCCCCCTGTTTGCAGTGCATGAGCTGGGTCTGTTGGGGGGGGAGGACAGTGATAGACCGTGCATGTGATTATACGTCCCACCAAAACCTCTGTGAGGTTACTGAGCCACCCTTTTGCACTGAAACGTTCAAAATGATTCAAAAACGTCCAACTCTACTTTGTTAAAAGGTGGGGAGTGAAGGCAGAGCTTCAGATAGGCTCCTTCTGTGGTGTCCTTGGCAGAGTAGATAAAACCCTGTCCCAAAGCAGCGTGTGAGGCTGGCCAGGCAGGAGCCAGGACATGCTGCCCTGGGCCCCAGCAGATGCCGTGAGCATCCGCAGCCACGGCTACGTCCTCAGCCATCACTTCCAGTTTGTTGTGATGTCCACTGAAAACCACTTCTCCGCAGAAAACCAATGCCGCAGAAAAGTTGGTCCAAACCCAGCTCCTCAGCTTGCTTTGTTACTATAGGCAGCAAAACCATTAATATGATGAAAATGACCTCAAATTGCTATTGCTGGATTATTCAGTCTGTCCAGCCACCAGAAAAGAAGACAAATGGCCTGTCTGGTGTTTAAAGGTTTGGGGATATCGGACAGCATTGATTTTGTGTATCTGGAAAGGTGACAGTCCCAGGCTTGCCTGTGAGCAGGGTGTTGATGACAGAGCACCATTCCATGCCGACCCCATGCATCTCCTTCCCATGCGGCAGCGAGTGGCTGTGCGGTGTTGTGGATAACCCGGCGACGGGAAGAGGTGGGATGTGGTGATGGGGAAGAGAGTGTTACCCCCCTGGGCTCTCTGCTGTCACCCACCCTTACTACCCACCCTGCCTGGCTCTGCCCTGGGCTCGTAAGACCCAGCTTGTCCCCACAGGGCCCCTCCATTCCCACTGCTCCTCCAGGCAGCCAACGAGCTACCCGTTTCCCTCCTGACCAGCAGAGCAGATGGAGCACTTGGCTCTCCCCAGGAAGCATTATTTCCAGTCCTTGACACCAAGGGGATAAGCACTCCCAGTTTCAGAGATTTATAGAGCCTGGAGGGCAGCCTGGTGCCTGTCACACTGGGCTTGCATGGTGGCTGCTTCCTACTCTCCCAGCACCGTGGCACTTCTCATCCAGACCCCGCCGCCACCAAAAGGCGTGGGAAAGTCTCCACCGCCTCCCTGTGCAGCTACTGGGGCTGCCACCCTGGGGAAAAAACAACATTCCCCTCTGGGACTAGCTCCCCTCTCCAAGAGCCCTGGGCAGAGGGATGTGGAGCTGCTGCCCCAGCTGACCTTGCTCACCTCGCCGCCTGCCCGTGGGATTAATGGCTTTTGTGAGCCTATAAACCAGGGTAATTACACCCCCGATCTGGTTTACACGCAAAATAAAACTAATTCCTTGTTCATATTTCCTTCCACAAACTCCTGGCAATAGCCCGCAGAGGGGAAGCTGCAAAGGAAAAAGTGATTAATTCTTGGTGGCACATTTAAACACCGTTTTTATTACAATTCAGCCTTTTCACGCACTTTGCCCTTTTCTGATTCATTCCTGCTCTTTTGAGGTGGAACAAGGCTGATGTTTTGCAGCTCCTGTTTCTCAAGAGGAGTTTTTAACTCTCGGCTTGCTGCTGTAGCTGTGTTGGTGAGCGAGAGCACCCGTAGAATCGGGGATGCTCCCTGGGAGCAGCAGCACGCTCTGCTCTCCTGGCAGGGGGCTTGGCTGCCCTGCAGGGTCCAGCTCGGGCATGATGGGGTGCAGTGGGGTGCAGCCAGACCAGGGCTGCTGCTGGCTTTGCTATGTAGTGCCCATTCAACTGTGTTTTACAACAAAGCACAACAAAACCTGAAATGTACTGGAAATAATTCTACTATCAAATGCATTCAGCTCTGTTTGTTTGCTTTTAAATTAACATTGGGGATGAAATGATTCACTGAACTACAAAGAGATCCTCGACTTGACAAGAATCGCAGGCAGGATTTCTTCCTCATTCAGTTATCACAGGAAAAAACATTTCAACATCTTGTCTGCTCAGTGCAAGAAAAATAGTTTTGTACTCTACGCCTGGGAAACAAGGAGCTTATCAAAAAAATCTCAGGCATCAGAGGGACGAGCTGGCAGAGGCACCGGTGAGACACCTTTTCTTTCTGCTGTGCGCAACCCGGGAGGTGCTGGGGGAAGGACGGGTCCCTGAAGCGGCACAGGGATGCTCTTATTAACTGCCAGTGTCTGTGGTTAAGAGGATGGTCCCGCAAGAGCCAGAGCAGAAGGAGCAGTGGCACTAACAGGGCGCCTGGGGCCAACCCTGCAGCCCAGAGCCGAAGAAATGGGGGGAAAGGGAACATTTATTGGTAGTTCTGTGGAGAAAAGAGGAGGAACGGACCAGAGATGTGGGCAGTCGGGTCCATGCTCAGCCAGGCTGCCCCCATCACCCCATGCCCTGCGTGTGGGTCCCTTGGCTGTTGTTCAGCCTTCCTCACCACACAGCATCCTCAGCCCAAGCAAGAAAAGCTACTTCTCCTTGTCTCTTCCTCCTGTCTGGATCAAACCCCTGGGGGTGCTCCAGGGGCCTTCTTTGTGGGGACAGCGGTCACAGTTTGGAGCTGCTTTAGGTCATGATTAGGAGCTGCAGCAAACGAGCACAAGTGGATAAGCTGGATTAGTCAAAGAGCCCATAAGCCTAGAGTCATAATTAGACATGGCGAGAGGAACCACGATCTTGAAAGTATGGGGGAAGAGGACTTCTAATTAGGAGGTAAAAGGGCCAGGCGCTGTTTAACCTGTTTCTGAAAGTCATTAAACTGCCCGGGATGACTTTATTGCCAAGAAGATTTGGAGGACAAGCTGACAAGCTTTAGCAAAGCTGACTGAGCGAGAAGAGAGGCCAGGCTGGGAACAAGAGCGTGTCCTCTACAACCACCCCCGAGTCATCCAAGCTGCCTCTGCCCTGGACCAAGGCCAGGCATGAGGTTAACAGTGGATCAGAAACAACTCCCAAGTGTTCACCAGCAGCCTGACGAGGAGCAGGACCATCCAACAGCTCCCTTTCCAGGACAGGTCCCTGCACGCTGAATATTTCTGGGTGATTTAGGGCTGCGGAAAGATGTTTAACTTCGGGAAGAGACTGGTGAGGTTTTGCTTCTGGGAAAGCCAGACAGAAAGATGGATGTCATGGAAAGGCACCAGGAGAACATAAGGCCACAAGTCATAAATTTCCAAACTGGTCTAGTGCACAATTCCCTTTAATTTTGGAACCTTGGGACCAAACATGAAATGAAGCTCAGAGAATTAAATAAGACAGAGGAGCTAAAAATTTATCTCGGTTGGTCACCCTTTAAATAGGAAGCTCCAGCTGCTGGTTCTCCAGCCATGCAGAGGGCTTTTCTCACACGATACCGACACATCCTCTGCGGGTGGGCTTCGGTGGAAAGCTGACGTTTGGAGAGTTGCCAACATGGACAAGAAGCTGATGGATTTGAAAATCAAGCTTATGGTTGTTTTTTATTTCTTTTTAATTGAGTTGCTTTGGTAATTCCAGTTTGAAAGCTCCTGACTTTTCCAGAGTCAACAAGGTTACTCAACAATCAAGCTCTCAGCTTCCATCAGGTCTCTTCCAGCCACTTAATGAAAACAAATGCCACCCAGGACATGAGCCATCCTTCTTCCTTGTCTTCTGAGGCTCTGAGAATGGGCTTGCTTTTTATATATGTTATTTTAACAAATGAACCAAATTATATCCTGGCTGCTCCCAGATATATCTAATTCCCAAACCGTAATGGAGCTGTTTGTGTCCTCTGGTCATTAATCCTATTAGTGTCAGCCTTTGCATCTGGTCCTGGCCTTGTGAAACACCAGTTCCTCTAAGAGGGCGCAAAGTAAAGCTGTTCCTCACCTCACAGCTCCCAGGGGCAGGAGCAGGGCTTAGCGGCCAATTAAAGACAGCTAATTAGGTCTGGCCTGCCCTTTGCCACTGCCTCGTCTTCTGAAGGAGGGAGCTGGCGCTGCCGGCACCGCCGGGGGGGTTCCTCCCCTTTTATGAAGTTTGTGATCCCAGGTTTCTAACAAAACCCGGCGTTTCAGACCAAGAAATGCAATCGCCTCTTAAAAGCCAAGAATTAAAGCTTCCTAGACAGCAGGTCCTGAAGAGGAGGAAAGCACGGAGGAGCCAGGCAGCGGGAGGGGCTCTCTGTGCAATAAGCCGGTCCTGAGACCATGCGAGCAAGCAAATCGGAGCTGATGAGAATCAATTGGTTTGCGGCAGGACCTAAGCTGCAGTAGCTCATCTTTCCAGCAGTATCAACCTTCATTCACTTTTAAGTACCTCCAAACTTTAAGACCGTTTTTCCCCTCACTATTCAAGTGCTGGCACAGCCTCTGGCTTTCCAGCCCCGCGGGTACCAGGGGATGAATGAGTGCAGCATAAAACAAATTGGAAATAACAGCTTACTTTTATTGTGAGATAAAAAAAAAAGAAGAAGACAAGGGCAGAAGTGCTTAAATAAAACTCTGCAGTGTGGGCTGGAAGCAACAGAAAGTGGCAGAGATCTCTGAAGCAGGTAACTGCAGAGATGGGCACCCCAACTCCCCTCCATGCCTGGCTGGTGCACAGATCCTGTGGCTCCTTGCCCAGCTGGCTGGTTTCACACGCTTGGCCCACTCACGAGCCCTTGTGCAAACTGTGCACACATGCTTTGCGTGTGTGACTTCACCGTGCCCTGCAGAAGCAGCTTTCACTGCAACTCCCCAAGCCAACCTCCACCTCAGAGAGCAGCTGCCCGCACACTGAGCAGGGTGCTGCCAGAGCACAGCCCGGTGCGGCTGCTGGCACCTTGCAGCCTCCCCCCGCTCCTGCCAGGTGCCAGAGGGGTGGCACCAGCTCCAGATGCAACCGGGCATGCCTGAGGGCTCCCTGAGCCCCCCAGTCCCGCAGCCCCGCTGCCCCTTCCTCCCCTCAAGTGCTGCTCGCTGGGAAAACAAGGGCAGGTGCAGCAATAAAAAAAAAAAAATCAGTATTTTGATTAGGCAGAGATGTTTCTTGCAAACTTGTTACATTTGGCGACCTTCCGATTGTGTTTACTTCCTCCCTGTGCTGAAAACAGCAAGAGAGGTCAAGCAGCAGGAGCAGAGAGAGGACAAAGGGATATTCAGAGGGCAGCAGAACATGGAGATGTTCTTTTTCTGGCTGTTTTTTGAGGCAGCTTGGAGGCTCCCTGGAGGCGATGGGATGTTCGCTGTCCCTTCTCCATCCATGCTACCTAGCTGGGTGCTGGTGGGCACAGGGCAAAGGAGCCTGGGAGCCTCACCGGGTGACAGGTGATGCTGCTGGGACACCCTCTGCCCGATGCCTGGCTGGGCTCAGGATAACGCAGCTGGGTCAGGGGACGAAGCTGGGGATGTTGCCATGCCAGGGATGTTGCCATTCCAGGGATGTTGCCGTGCCAGGGATGTTGCCGTGCCACAGGAGCTGACTGTGCCGGCACAACAAGTTGCTGGGGGCTGCTGGTGAGGGATTTACCCTTGAGCATTTGTTTTGCTTTTGTTCTCTGGAGCAAGACACCTGCTTTTCCCACAAACAAAGCCATAAATTGTCACGCAAGCAGGTTTCAAGGGGAAGAAAAAGCAGAGCTGGGATGACAGCGACGGGGAGTTGTGCGAGGAGGTGAATTACTTGAAATATAGCTGGAAACTTCGACGCCATAAATATATTTCTGATCACAGCTAATAAATCATCGTAATTATTCTATAAATAAGGGAAAGGCTGCCTGTATGGTACCTGACTTTTTTCTACGGGCCTCTGGAACAAATTTGTTAGCACCTTAAAATAAACTATTTGCTCCAGATAGTTTGTTTGTTCTCTCCAGGCTGAATTGTCTTCTCATTCATTTTTCATCTCCTTTGCTTTGGTCATTGGGAATCTTTTTGTGCTTTTTTCCCTGTCTGGCTCTGACAAAGAGATGCTGGGGGGGAGGATGTTTAAAAACCAACCTGAAAGCGACTGCTTTTCTTCTGTGCCGTGAGGGGTCTTGGCAGCAGAGATCAAAGTTCCCTTCCCCATCCCCCTGTGCTGGCCAGTGTTCGAGTTCGCTTCGTGGCTGGGGAAGGGATGAGCTGGAGAAGGGAACAGGCTGGATCATGCTTATCCCGAGCATCCCAGCCTGCCTGCACCCAAACCAGAGACCTGGGAAGCAGGCAGCGCCAAGGACCCCATGGTGCTGGTGCCGAGCAAAGAGCGGGGCCTGAGCCACACGTCAAACCCAGAGAAATGTGGAAGGAATGAGGTTTCCATTCCCCATTTGCTCCATTTATTACTGGTGGAAACCAGAGCTGCCGACCGGCGAGAGCCGCAGCAGGCGCACCCGTGCCATGATGGAGAGCAGCAGGGGAGCATCGCTGCCTCAGATGTCAAATCCTATTTATTTCATTTTGGGTTTCTTCAGTGGGAAAATTATCAATCAACTCCACTTCTTTTTAAAGTGGCTGTTACAGGGAGAGCTTGTGCACTGCAGACTCATCCCTGCAGCCCTCATGGTTGCAGGGAAGTAGCCATAGGGTTTAGGAGTTTAATTTGAGGATGGGAGTCCTGTAGCCTCAAGTCACCCAGCGCCTGCCTGCAAACCTGTTCCTGAATGAGAGTTTTGTAAGTGGTAAAGGCAATAGAGGCCTGCAGGGAGACAAACCGCCTGGAGCCGGGCTCTACCTTGGGCAGATTTAAGGGATTCCGAATGCCCTTGCAGCCCAGGGGCGAGCCCAGTTCCCCGTGGATACTCCACATTCCTGCTGGTCCCCAGCCCAGAGTTCAGCCCCCTGGTCTCCCCAGAGTGCTCCGTGATAAGGAGGCTTCTCTTTAATGTCTTTTCCATAGGGCTATAAACTCACGACAGACCATTTTTTTTCTTTTATAGATCAGCATTACTAATTTATTGGCAGTTTACTATTTGGAAATGTTCTCATATAAATTAATGGGAAGGTGATATTAAACTTCAGTCCCTAGGGGAGGAGAAAGCCAAACAAAAACCACATTCCCTGTGCTTAAGGAAAGGCAGCCCATTAAATCATCCCCTCTACTCCGTTGCTCCGAGGGCAGAACCAGTGCAGAGCAGCCCCAGAGCTTGGCCTACAGCTCTGCCAGGGCTTCCTGCAGGTCCCAGCCTGGCTCTGATGCCTGGGACACAGAGACTGGTATTTGCTGGTCCTACAGGATTGCTCCGTTCTAGCTCCTGGGTCTGCACGATCTCCCTCTGTAACTTTGATGGGGAAATACACACCCTGACTGTACTTTCCGTGGTGCTTTTCAGGCATGCAGACATCTCAAGACACTTCACCGAGCATTTAATTACACGCCCGAGGAAGAAGCGCCCTACTCAGACAGCTTCAGCTGCCGCCACGAGCCGGCAGCGTCCTGCAGGCCACGGCGCAGCACAAAGATCTGCACTTGTGCCAATTAAATGGCATAATAGGTCTGCACATTCCTTCACTGAAGGCACACAAATCCACATTGAGAAGAGGGAATAAGGAGTGGTTATGTGCATGTGAAGGAGGATGAGGAGGAGGGTTTTTTTCAGAGGCACAAGCCGTTATTAAAGACTGCTCCTTCATCTCGCGCGCTTCAGGAGCAAAACTGGAAGTTATCTGCCCCAAAACAAGCGCCTTGCAGCATCTCCTGCCTGGTGAGAGGTTTCCCAGTCCCAGGGATGCAGCTTCATGTTCAAAGGGCTGACTCCCGCTGCTGCCAGGGGGTTCCTCAGCATCCCCCGCAGCTGAGGCAGGGCTGGAAGCGATGGAGCTGAAGGGGAACGTGGTGTTAATTCACACGTGCCTCCTTTCGTGTTATAAAACTATTGCCGTTTATGAGAAAGGCTTATTGAGTTAAATCACTTCTCTCACAGTAATATAAAAATGCTGCGGCTCAGGAACACTGACGTGCATGAGCGTGGGGCTCACTTTTCTTGCCGAGCAGATGAGGAACAGGAATGATTGTTTTGTATCACTTTATGAAAGAGACCTTACTGTAATATACCTGCTGTGCATTGATAAATAGCACTGGCAGATAATAAGGGCCTTAGGCAAGGAGCAAGGAAGAAAAAAGGCTTTCCAGCATGTGAACACAAATGCTTTAAATGTGAACTAAATTGGCCTGATCATTCCTCAGATTTGCAAAATTAAACCATGCCCAATTGTCAGCATCACTGAGATTTATGAGACAAATACAGCCAAAGCAAAGGGAATCTGTAACAGCCCTGCTCGAGATGCTCGCAGGGTTTAAGCAGCACATACCATTTATGAAACCAAGTGTTCTAATTTCGTTATCCTCCGCACCACCTCCCAGCAATGGAGAGCTGGGAAAGTTCATCAGTCAGGGATGCGTGAGAGATGAGTACAGTGGCAGCGGAGCTGGAAATAAGCTGGGCTTATCATCAGGCCTCTGCTCTTAAGAAAACCTCTCTACAGAAGGAACTGTAGGGCTGGACCTCCTGCTACAGCCTGATCCCCCACTCCTGCAGAGGTTCACAAAGATCGCCCATCCTCCCGTATTTCTCTTCTTGGGTTTGTTTGCCTCATCTTATTTAAGCACACCAGGACTGGATTAGCTTTTTTTTCTGTGTGAGGAACGGTGCAAAGCATTGCACCCTGTAACAGCACCTCTGCTTTAGTTTCACGTCTCCAGGTTGCTGATGTCTCACGGCACGAAGAAGAGCCACCTTGCTTCACCTTGCAGCGGCTAGACATAAAACCTGGGGAAACCATGGCAATGCTGAAGCCAGTGTCACCTTTCTAACGATGCCACAGATTTCTCAGCGGAGTTAACAAAGGCAGGTTACTCTCCAGCTGTTAAAAGCACAGTTTCCAGTCTCCTGCAAGTGCTGTTTCCTAGGGGTTTTGCTTTTGATCCTGGTTGATGCCTCTGCAGCCCCTGCCTGCCGTGGAACAGAGGTTCCGGCAACAAGGGCGAGGGCTCAGCGAGCTGGAGGTGAAGCCGGCCCAGAGCTGACTGTCTCCTCAAGATGTACCTGAGCACGAAGCGGGGGTGAGCAGGTGGATTCTTGATGCCTGTGCTGAAGGCAATTAAGTTGCTCAGACACTCATTTGTCCTCAGGGTCCTGCTTCAGTCAGGGCTGTGCAGCCCAGCCAGGAGGTGGGGGATGCAGGCGAGGAAGGCAGTCAGAGACCGATGATCGATTGGAGCTCGTTCCTATCGGCCGTGCTGGAATAGAGGCAGAGCCAGAGGAGCTGTCTACACGGTACTGCTGCTGCCTTCAGGGTACTTGTACCTGGAAGTATCTTGCATGAGGAGTGCGTTCCCATCCTGTCCCGTTCAGAGGCAAACAGAATTGGGACATCCCACCCTATGCTAACCTCTACCAGGGCCCCATAAATTTCCTAAGCAAGCACTTGAAATAAGCAAGAGCACCTCAGGGCTGTTGCTCAGTGTCAAGAAGACAGAGCACTAAGCTTCCTGCTTAGCTCCAAGAATGAAGTGGTCCCTGTCTTTGTCCCCACATCATTGCCAGTCCCATCCCCAGCCAAACAGCTGTCAGAGGTCCTTTGGGTGGCTTTTAGGTGACCTGCAGAACTAACACCAAGCGCCTGCGCTGGACAAATCCTCTATCTGTAAGGGACGCAGGTACTGAGGCTTTGTCAGGCTCTGGGGCTTGATTAAGGGCATGGAGAAGGGAGGCATTTGTTCCTTCTTTGACTGATGTCTCAGGCTCTAGTTTAATTATGCTGCTGGGCTGCTAAGTCAGGGCTTCATGCTTTCTAATTTTTTCTTTTGTCTTGCATACACATATGAGACAGATTTTGCTTCCACAAGGGATATTTATAGGGCATATGTTGGAGCTTGAAGAAGCTGATTAGCAATGTTTAGATTAAAAAAAGAAGAAATTGCATGAGAGCAGCCTAGCCAGACAAATACTGCGCAGGGTGCTAGCTTTGGGTAATGACTCCCCTGCTTTCTGTGCTGGTTCTCAGTGCTGGACAAAGAGCTGGAGGGGCAGGCAGGCTCTGCGGCAGGGCCGGCACCAGTCGGCAAAGGCAGGGTGCTCTGCCTCCTCTCCTCGGAGAAGGGCTTCAGGGACAGAAGTGGCTCAATAGCGTGCTTCCCTGGAAAAGGGAGCTGAGCTGGAAGGCTGGGTAATGTCCCCTGGGCAGGCAGCCCATGCTGCAGAGATGCTCTCTGCAGCTGGGGAGCTTGCAGTGGCTCTTTCAGGCTTGGAGAATGGGCAGATGTGCCCCATGAGAGCTGTTTCCAGCTGTTTCGCATCTTCCAAGCCCTCCCTTCCAGCTCCTCTGCCTCTTCACTCTCCTTCCAGGGGTCTGGGGTGCTGGAGCTGTGCCTTGCTATATGGAACCACCAAGACCAGTAGAGGAGTTTGAGACCTTTGGGGGATGCTTTCTTCAGCGAATACAGGCCTGAGTCCCCTAAGAGCTGCTCAGAGCATACAGTCTGCTGGATGCTTTCCAGAACCCTATTCCCTGTCAGCAATGGTCTGAAAAACCAAAGTATGATGCTACAAGGACGTAGAAATTGCATTAAACTTCTCTCTTCTCCTCAAGCTCCAAGTAAGACTTCTGCTCTTTCCATATGAAAGGAAATCGGGTAATGACAACCTATTTCTATTGAAGAGACAATTTTCACTTCTCCTTGGTGAGTGGAGCCAGAGCAGTATCTTTCTTTCCACTCAGGCAAATTAACAGATATTGCCTCAAGAAAAACAGTGGGTGAAGCACAGCGCAGCTGGCAACGCTCACCCACCATGGTCAGCAGCACCCATGGGACACCCACACCAACTAAAGCTGACAGTGGGTGAGTGTTAAGGGGAACCTGCAAAGTGTGGTTCAGATCCCAGGGAAAATCCATTTTCTTCCAGAGTACAGGTCTGTGTGAGCATCCGTGACCCACAGCCAGTTCCAGCCAGAGCTGACAGCCTTGCGCCAGCGTCAGGAACTTTACTCTTTTGGAGAGATGATTCTGAGGAGAACAAGTTAGACAAATGAGTTTGCTAATGACTTCCTTCCCTCCTACTTAAATGGTAGGATAATTCACAGTTCCTGCTCCTGCTGCGGGCTGCTCCATCGCCTGCCACCCGCCCCGTGCTCCGCAGCTCTGGCAGCACTGCTGAGTCAATGAGCCAGACAAAGGGGGACAAGATTGCTGGTTGGCATCAATCTGACTTTTCAAACGCCACAAAAAATGCCGCCCTGACTATCTGAAGATGGTGCAGAAGCAAGTGCCTCACGTGTCGCCCAGCCTGGCAGCAGGCAGGGCTGCCTGGAGGGCAGTGAGGATACGCAGGCTCTGGCCCAGTATCTCCCTCTCCGCCAGGTTTACACTCCAAGAATCTCCTGAACCCAAATAATGACCTATATAGAAAAGCTTTGTGTGTACACTTGCTTTAGTACTGTTGAAAGCCTCCTTTTGAGATCTCTATTATTTTTTTCTGATTCAAAAATATGCTGGGAGCTCCTGGCTGGTGACGTTTCAAAGCAGGACAGTGGCCAGAAGCTCTAGAAGAGATTCGAGGCCAGATGAAAGCTGGTGGCAAGGGCACGGGGCCTTTCAACACCAGGGTTTGCTTGCTTTATTAATGTACTCAGAGGTATAACAGATGGTTATAGCCAAATAAATACAGGGAAGGCTTCCTGTTGGCTTCCAGACCCCTTCCTAGAGCTTAGCCTGTGCTGCTGGACCCAGAGCACCTGGACCCGGCCCTGCCCCCCATCTCAGGACAAGTGGACAAGTCCCAACCTGTGCAGTCTCCGCACCAGCTCCGTGTATTTGGCACAAATGGGGAAATAATACATTTTTAAGTGGGGATGAGTGAAGAGGATTTGTTTCAGATAGAAGATAGCTCTCATTAATGTTTGCTCGTTTGGGTTTATTTAAGCCTTAATTGATTGTCTTCTACTTAACTGCATTCCAGTATCTCTCAGGCTCCAGAACAGACTCTTACGAGACTGACAATTGCATGCTCTTCCCTTCTTCTTTCTAAAGATCTTTCATGTTAGTGAGCTGGGTTTAATGGATGATAAAGTCCCCGGGCCTGCAGTAAAGCCGAGCGTTCTCTTTCAAGTCCCTAGACACGCAGCCTCCAGAAGGACTGTGCCCAGGTGACCACGGTGCTTTGATACCTGCTTTTGCTGGAGCTGATGTAATTTGCAGCTATGAACATCATGCACATTCGATGGAATGAACGTCCCTGAGTCTTGTTGCTCCCTCCCTCCGTGCTGCAGAGGGATGGGAACTCTGACTGGGCAGGGCTGTGGTCCAGTTTGTAACTGGCATTATTGAGAGATGGAGAGTGGACTGGCACTATCACTGAATGCACGCTGTCTGACCTGCAAGTCGGGATTCCATCGGTAGCTTGGAGGGAGCTGTGGCCTAACTGCCCCAGTGGGTCAGGAGCATGCTTAGGAAAAACAAAAAAACCAGCCTGGCCATTATTCAGGACACTTCTGTAGCCCTGGTTCTGCTTGGGCTGGGCAAGGAGAGGTCTATCTCACAGGATAAACTGTTCATCAGGCCAGCTCCTGAGACTTCATCCTTTCCAAAAGAGGTTCCTTCCGACCAGGAATCCCACTCCAAATACCACGGGGATCTGGATGCTGAACTACAGCACTTCTAGTGGCAGCTGGAGCTGCTCCACCAGGAGCACATGCCAGGAATAGGGACTTCCGAGGAATTGTAGGGACTCTGCTGACCTTTCGTTGGCCTTGCTCAAAGGAGGCTCCTTCTGGCTCTAGGATAAGTCTGTATGCAGACAGAAAAGAAACGTGGTGACTCAGACAGGCAGCAGAGAAAGACTCGTTTCTACTCAGGTCTTTCTTTGTGAGGTGACTGGAACAAAGCACTCGGTGGCTGCTGAGATGCCCCTTCCTCGCCTGCCCTGTGTGAGCTGAGGTGCGTCAGAGGCTTGTCCCAGTGCGGGCACCGCCCCGGCAGTTGTGCCTGCAAACCACAGTCCTGTCCCCCACTCACAGCCAGCAGCAGCTTCCAGAGTCTGTCCCCAAATTCATACAAAACTTCTTTTATTGCAGCAACTGAACAGAAGCCATCCAAAGCAGCTTGTCTTTCAAGAGAGACACTTCTCTTTCAATACAATAGCTATAGGAATAATGTAG
>VWZY01010509.1:660905-681711 GCA_013399075.1 Chloroceryle aenea
AGGAGCCCAGGGGCTTCCTCGGAGAAATGCCTGTGGCTGTGCACCTCTCGAGCGAGCGCTGAGCCATGTCCCTGCCTCCATCCCAGGAAAAGGGTCTGGCACAGCCCTCTGGGCTCTGGTACATCCCCTCAGGGTCTTGTGCATCCCCTCAGGGTTGGCACCGCGGCAGCACCCACCTCTGGACCCCGCGGCAGAGGCAGGTGCCAGGTCCCCAGGCTCTCCCAGTGTCCCTCAGGGCTTGGGGGGGACCCCTGCGTGTGCGCTGGGACAAAGTGCTTGAATGAGAGAAGCCCTTTAATAGGACAGTTAGGGAGTTAATTAAACGTCACTAATGATGTTTTAAATAAAGAGCAATGCAATAAGGTAAGCAGGCGCTAACAGAATTGCTTAACCCAGATACATGCTTTACGTAAGGAGACATTTCGCCGTCAGCAGATGTGTATTAAAATGCTGTTTCTTACTCGTGTTGAAATGGGTGATGATGGTTGACACCGAGGTCACCATGCTCCCAGTCAGGGCTGGCCCTGCGTTGCACAGACACACTCTGCTCACCGGACAGACGGACGGGCATGGGGACTCAGGCCATGTGTGGAGCTTGCAGGGCAGCAGGGACACGTTCCAGAGACCCCCATGCCCCCAGCAGCATCGTCCCCTTCCCCAGGACACCATGGGATGCGTGGCTACGATCCTTCAAAATGCTGTCTGACCTAGAAAGGGGGAAAAAAGCCTTTTCGGCGTCTGCTTTGAAGAGGGATGACCTGAGCAGACAGAGCTCAGCACAGCCGCCTGCGGCTCTCGTTGCCAGGCTGTGGCAGCAGCCGTCCCGTGGTGCTGGGTCCCCGTGCAGCTCACCGGCACAACGAAATGAGGACCAGAGCTGCTGCCCGGCCCCAGCCCGGCCAAATCCTCCTCAGAAACCTTCTTCTGCAGGAAAATATATAGGAAAATAGGGAGGGACAAAGTGCGATGCTCTTCATTTTAGGGCCAAATTGCCAGCTTAAATCACCGTGACAATGTGTACAAGCGAACAGGATGCGAACGGCCCCGGAGCTGCATATATCAGCCGGAGAGCTCCGTTCGTTTCCAGATACAGGAGGGGTTTCAGGGCATGAAATACGGTGTTGGGATCTCATTCCTTTCCCTGCTATTTATCACAGCCGGAAACATACCAGCCTGAATTGTTGCGAGTGTCGCTGCTGGGAGCACGGAGGAGAAATACTGTGCTGAGCCGTGCGGCATGAGAGAGGGGACATGGGGGATGAGGAGGAGCCACGGGGCTTGAGCGGGCGGGTGCCGTGCTGCGCTGCACGGTTTGCTCGCTCAGGGTGCGACGGCACCGCTCTGCTGCCTGGGGGACTTCTCATGCTCCATCAAAGACCATTGCTGCAGGACCTGCTGCCCAGCCTGGCCAGCTCAGCTTCCTGCACTGCAGCCAAAGGGGAGGACCAGACAGAATAGTGTCCCTGCAGAGCCACCCCCCCGGAGCTGGCTATCCCGGCTCCGCTCCAGCAGCAGTCACCCCTGGTAGAGAGCCAGGAGCATCCTCTGCTCACTGTGTGGTGAGGACCAGGGAACAGCCTCCATGCCCTGAGGTAAATGGTGCCTCGAGCAGTGCCCGAGGCCGGAGATGCCTTGGCTGGATCACCAGCCCCCTGTCAGCGCTTGAGGCTTGAGGCTGCATCCCTTCAGAGCTGCCTCAGCACAGCAGCGGGGCGAGACCGGCAAACGAGGCTGGAAACAAAACATGAGCACACTGGTGCCGCAGCACACAGTTCTGTTAAAAAGTAGGACTAAGCATTATCCAAGTTTAATTATTATAATTATACCGGGGCGAAGTAATTGCTGGAGATATTTTAAGCATCAATCAACATGCTATTTTGAAAGACGAAGCCCTGATTTTTCCAGGGCTAGGTAGTAACCATAAACAAGCAACAATGCCGCCTGCAGAAGGGGGACCTCACCAGGGAAGGGTTTTTAAGCTGGTCCTGTTTTCTTCATTGCAAACAGGGATTTGGCAGGAAGGAGCGATGAGAAGGGGGGAGGTGGAAAGGAGCTCCCTCGCCGTGGGAAACCAATTGTGTCGGTGTCCCCATGTCCCGCGGGACGTGTGCTGGCAGCCGGGCTCCCGGCGCCAGGCTGGGCCTCAGGAGGGGCATCGGCTTTGGGAAGAGGAGCCGTGTGTGATGTGGTGACCCCACCTCGGCGGTGGCTTTGAGGAAGGTTGGCTGGGGCTGGATGATGTAGCGATGCTGAAATCATTTAAGCTTGTTATTGTGGTTTCTATGGCTCTCTGGCTGGATGTAACAAATTGTCTGCATCATTCTCCAGATGGATCATTCTTAAATCATCCAGGACAGGCTTCAGGGCTCAGCACTGAAGCGGTAGAAGGCACTTCAGCTCAATAAATGCTGGAAATGTGCTATATCGAGTGCTATTTCTTATTAAAAGTTTAAGTACATCATCTGAGCTGATGGGTCTCAGCCAAGATCTCCACGCTTTGCACCCCTTCTCAGTACCATTATTTCCCCCTCTGGGAATGGGGGACAAGGACAGGGCCATGTGTGGGTGCCCATGGCCAGAGGGAGGGTGACTCCACAGTTGGGAGCTTGGCCAGCAGCTCAGCCCTTCTCACAGCTTCCCATCCCCCTGGGTGGGTCCAGACCTCAGCGTGCGTCTGGCTCCCAGTGAGTGCCAGGGCCCAAATGTATCTGGGGAAAATAAAACCTTTTCTTCACATTGGAACTATATGATTCATCAAAAAGCTCCATCACAAAGCAGAGGGGTTTCTGTCACTTGCTGAAGCAGACCATGGGTCGTCGCCCTGACCTCGCACCAAGCCCCCGGCAACGGCCCTGGGGCAGGAGGTGCTGCCAAGGCGGTGGGGCCGGCATCTCCACGTTTGGTCACGGGTGTGCGTGCCCAATAAGTGACGAGCGCTGAGAGAGCGTTTTATTACTGCCAGGCAATTTGTGCTAATAAGCAGTTTGGAGCAGCAAAGCCTCTCAGCAGGGAGATGAATTATGGCAGGAGGGTGTTGGAAAGCAAGAACCCCGAGGATGCCGCAGTGGAAAAGACCTGCATGGAAAACACCGGCACAGCCTGCGGTGGGATCAGCCCATGGTTGGGGTCAGCCTATGGGTCTCCTCTGCCTGCCCATCTGGGATGGGGACCTGCTCCCTGATGGGACTTGTGTCTGCTCCTGATGACGCAGGATGCAGATGCGGATATGATTCACAGGATTCAAATGCCAGGCTGGTGTTAGAGGTCATTTTGAGTTTTATTGATGCTGATACGACTTGAGCCTTGAGACTCCAGGACCTGCTCGTCTCTGCCAGGAGTGACATGTCTATATGTTTTTAATAAACTCACCAGAATGAAATCCTCACTCTTCCTGTTCATCCTCCAGAAACTCACATTTAACTTAGGTCGTTGTCAGGCCAACGCTTGGACAAGATTTCTTAGGGGTTGTTACTGTCTTCCCCTTGCAGATTTTCCAGTGTAAGTGATGTGACTGGAGCAGAGGATGCGAAGCTGGAGCAGGTGTTGGGCATCCTGGGAGCCTGCTCCTTGTCTGTGCCAGAACTGGAGGGGTGTGTGTATTTGTGTAAAGCCCCGTGCAGAGCCTCATGTGAAGCTGAGCTGAGCAGCACACGGGAGCGTGCAGCACAGGGTCTTTCCTGGTGCCCAGTGCCCGCCCCAGCAGAGTGTCCCTCAGGCAGTGGTGTCAGGGAAGGCACATTCAGTGCCGTGGGTGAGCCGTGTCCTCTCAGGTGAGGTGATTATTGACCCGTCAAAGGGCTTAGACGTGGCTGACAGCGCTTCTCCCAGCATCAATTGATTTCCGTCAGCTTAGATCAGGGAACAGTTGATTTCTTTGCCTGATACTCACCCTGGCCTTCAATACTGTGAGTGGTTAGAAATTTTCACCCGGTTTCACTGGCCAGAGACATGGCCTGATGTTTCCAGTGGGCAGCACTAACACCCATGGCCCAAGAGGGCCATAGTTAAGCAACACTAATTCAGCCTCTAGTTGCCACCGAGTGTTTCTGAGTTCTCTGCTAACCCAGAGGACTGCTCTGTCCATGATGGTAATGGGGTCCCCCACTTTTCCTGAAAAGCAGGATCCACCCTGTGACAGCTCAGTTCCTCCCTCCAAGTCTCCTCTCCCAGACTTGCCGGCTCTGTGCCCAGGGATCAGGACCAGCCCGTGCCCGGGCTGTGCCTCAGGGGACATGGCCCCATTGGTGTCAGTCAAGCTGAGCCCAGTTTGGGCAGCCAGAGCTCAGCATCCCAGTCCAGGGCTGGGAGGGTGTCCTCGCTGCCTGCTGCATCAGGAGGCAGACTGTCCGCCTCCCCTGGGTGTGTGGTTCCAGTTACCAGCACATCTTTCTTTACTTCTCCGTGTTTAAAAGGCTGGCCAGCACTTTGCCCTCGCTCTATAAAAAGCACAGCTTGACATTTGCTTTTCCCTATCTATTCCTCATTCGTGTTTTCCTTCTCCCTGCTTTTCAGCCTCCATGCCGACACCCAGACCAACAGCGATGCACAGAGCAGTGGATCGCAGCCAGCACCATTTATAAAATGGTTTTGTGAAGCCATGAGAAGAGCAATATCCATGTAACAGGCCATAAACCTGTACATCAGAGCAATTAGCCGTGATCACAGGCCCTGGTAAAGAAAAGCCCCACATTCACCGATTTGCTTTCAATCAGCCCAGAGAGCTGCTCCACTGGGAACCATCCCGCAGCCGGCAACATCCATTGCCACTGTTAATGCTTTGGGCTGGGAGATTTGCACTGTTATTCTTCCAGGATTTTGGAAGGCAGGAGCCCTCAAAATCTGTCCCTTCTAGGCAGATAAAAGGGGATGCTGGGGCTTTTCCATGGCCGTAGGTCGCAAGTTGCTGGAGCAGGAGGTGGCTCATGAGTGCTCAGAGGGGCTACCCTTATCCCACCAACATCTTTACAAGTGTGTGGCTGAAAAACAGGAGCCAGGGCTAATATTTAAAATGCATATGAAACCTCTTTCCTCAGGCTTGGCAGGTTTTAGTGCTGTCCAGTGTCAAATAATGGACTCCTAAAGCTGCTGAGGCTGCGTCTCCTTGGGCAGAGTGTAGGAGTGACTCAGGATGGTGGGGAAGAAGCAGACAGGACCCCCCAAAAAAACCCTCCTGAGCCCATGTCCCTGCTCGATGCTTGGTTGCTTGTGCCAGGGAGGCTGGGAGTGGGGCAAGCAGCCCTTCAGAGCAGAGCCCATCCAGGGCCATGGCATGCTGGCAGGGACAAAGCCCGGTGACAGCTGAGTGACACAGAGCAGCAGCTGCCAGCACCCAGCAGCATCCTTTCTGCAGAGGGCTGGGAAGAGACCGGACAGGGCGGCCTCACCAGTGGCAACCAGCCAAAAGCACTGGGCACATTGACTGAGCAAACAAAGTGGTGGGATGAGGGGCCCAAAAGAGGCAGACCTCGCTGGAGACCCTCCGAGCACCGTTTTAACCCGATGAATTGATCTGGAACAGCTTTCTGGCCAAGCCCAGCCCTCAGCTCACGCTGGGGCTATACAAGTGGAGTGTCAGCTTGAGCTTAGGATTGAAAGCTGCAAAGAAAGAAGAGAAAAGGAAAAGTGAAGGTTCACAAGCTCCGTGAAATTCCTTCCCAGAGTCCAGCTGAGGCTGCCGATGGGCAGCGTCCCTGGCAGCTGCAAGGCCAGTGCCGTGATTCCCAGGGGAGGGAGGGAATAGAGCCTGTGTTCTCAAGGAGAAAAAGATGAGAAAAGGGAAAGGAGTAGGAGAAAGAAAGGAGGTTAGGCAGCTGTAGGATGTGGCAGGAGCAGTACCAAATGGGCACTTCTCCTCAACTTAAGCAAAGTTTGGAAGAGCTATTAAAGCAGGAGCTCAGTGAAGGGGGAAATTGAAACGTTAGGGGCTGGAACGGAAAATTAGGCACAGATAATGGCACAATAGCACTAGGGCTTAAAGCGCCCTCCATTAATTTGTTGTGAAGAGCTGTAAAATGCTCCCTTGTGAGATCATCTCTGTATCCAGCCCGGCCAGCGAGCAGAATCCCATGACGGGCACGGCTGCTCTGGGGTTGCAAGTTCCTGCCGCCGCTCCCCGGCATTCCCAGCCAGCATTGTAGACAGCAGGATAAAACCCAGGGATGCAGAAGGGGCTGGAGATCCTCGGATGAGGCAGCAGAGGGGACCTGAGGGGACCTATTTCTCCAGCCCTTTCCAAAGAAGCAGCAGGATCTGGCTTAGCCACTCTCCAGACTCTGCTCCTTTTGCCACAGCTCTGCCGGAGGAGATGGGGCCGATGGGCACATGCAGCCGGGCACTGTGTCGGTGGCAGCAGGGATCAGGGCTCTGCCTGGGAAGTCAGGTGACTGGGCTGGGGAGGCAGGAAGGTTCTTTGAAATGAGTCCAGGTCAAATGACTGTTGATGTAAAGAGGATTTAGAGTGGAGTCAGAGGTGCTTGTCCCCATGTTCCACCTCCAGCAGCGGTGAGCGTAGCCAGCATCCTTCTCCCACCAGCACATTCATCCAGNCATTCCCAGCCAGCATTGTAGACAGCAGGATAAAACCCAGGGATGCAGAAGGGGCTGGAGATCCTCGGGTGAGGCAGCAGAGGGGACCTGAGGGGACCTATTTCTCCAGCCCTTTCCAAAGAAGCAGCAGGATCTGGCTTAGCCACTCTCCAGACTCTGCTCCTCTTGCCACGGCTCTGCCGGAGGAGACGGGGCCGATGGGCACATGCAGCCGGGCACTGTGTCGGTGGCAGCAGGGATCAGGGCTCTGCCTGGGAAGCCAGGTGCCTGGGCTGGGGAGGCAGGAAGGTTCTTTGAAATGAGTCCAGGTCAAATGACTGTTGATGTAAAGAGGATTTAGAGTGGAGTCAGAGGTGCTTGTCCCCATGTTCCACCTCCAGCAGCGGTGAGCGTAGCCAGCATCCTTCTCCCACCAGCACATTCATCCAGGCCAGGGCTGCTCCAGCGGCAGGGGGTCCTGGAGCCAGGGCGCAGCCTGGGCGCAGCAAGGGCTCAGTGAGTATTTGAAAGCCCATCATTGCTTGGGGTGTGGGGTCCCTGTGGTGACATCATCTCTGTGTCAGTACTTTCTGTCCCACTGGAAAGTGTATGTGGCAAAAANCCAGCTGGAAGGCTCCTGTGATTCGTTACAGGTGTGCTCTCTGGGCAGCCCCCAGCCTGTTGGCCCCTCACAGTGGGTGGGGACCACCCAGCACCCCAGACACCTTCAGAGCGGAAAGAGGTTTTGCTGGAAGCTCATCATGTGTCACAGCAGGTCCCACGGAGCTGGGGGGTCACCCCAGATGGGCGGGCTGGGTGCTGAGTCAGCCCCTTGCTCAGGTGGGCAGGAGTGGGGGTGGGCAGGCAGCAAGCAGCTGCCCGTGGGGCGGGAACCTTGGGGCTTGATTGGGCTGGGGGAGAGGTTATTTAACACACAGGTGAGGAGCCAGGGCTGCCTGCAGCTCAGCCATTGCTTGTGCCTGGTAAGAGCAGCTTGTCCCTGGCTGGTCTGGAGGGGTTTCCCCCTCTTTTCCAAGGCTGGCATCGTCTGTTTTTCCTTCAAGCCCTCCAGCTTGCAGTAGGAAGCCTGGTTGAGGGAGATGTGCTAATCTGCCAGTTGCTATGAGACCTGCTTGATGCTTCTGATGCAGCGTGGAAGCAGGTGAGTCACTGAGAGGAATATTGTGTTTTCTGGCACCATCTGAGGAGTGGCACAAGTTTCCTGGTGGTTGGTGGGTGCAAATGCTGAGAGTCCCAGCCAGGGCACACACTGCCTGGGGAAGCTGGGAGCAGCAGCTGCTCCCCGTTGCAGTCTCGGCTTTCTGTTGATCTCCAGCAGACACTAGCAGCTTCCAGGAGAGCATCTCCCAGGGTTGATTCTGAGGAGGAGGGCGCTTAACATGAGCATCGCTCTAATTGTGACTTGATCTCTGCCAGCAGAGCCTGGGTGCGCTGGGACCAGGGACACCGGGGGTGGGGAACATCTCCCTTCCTGGAGCCTGGTGAGGAGGGCAGAGCAGAGCTCCTTCCTCCCAGTCCTGGCATTGGATGGAATGGGAATCATCAAAACGGGGTCCTGGGCTGCGGCGCAGTAACTTACGTAACCGGTGGAAGGAACCAGCGCAGCAGAAATTTTTAATTATGTATTTGACTGTAATATTCTCAGTTTGAGTTCATGCAACGCTGGTTAGTTACCTCAGTTAATTAGAAATTTTACAGCTGGATAAAAAGTTTATAAACCACTGAAAAGAGCAGGGCATTTGTGATGGTCTCTCCCTTGGATTGTTCTGGTGAAGCGAGCTGCTTTGGGGCTCCCCAGAGGAGTCCACCCTGCAGCAGAGCCCAGTTCCCGCTGCCCCCCTTAGCTGGTTTTGCTGGAGGATGCCAACCCACTCCCCCTCAGCACAGATTCCAGGCTCTGGCCAGGGCTGGAGGAAGAAGGGTTCAGAGGCTCAGGCATCTCCTCATGGGAGTGTTAAATGGAGCATAATCCGGTGGTAATTCACGGTCAGGTTACGTGTGATCAGTGAGCCCCAGAGGTGGGATGGGGTGGTGGCCTTGGCAGCTGTGATTTAAGAGCGGTCCAAGGTCAGAGAAGGGTCAGTTTGGAGGTCTCGTTGTGCTCGTCCCCCAGCTTTTATCTACTGATCCTGAAGTGCCAGCTCAGGCTTTGCTAATGAGGTTTCTCCCCTTCCTCCCCGGCATCCCTTTCCTGAAGGTCAGTAGAGCAAAGGTTGGTTGTGGATATTAATACTCAGCTCGGCATTATCAGCCTGTTGGAGAAATGGGCATCTGCTCTGGCACTGCCCGGGAAGCGCAGCTCGGTGAACACCGGCTGCTGGCGATGCTGAGCCCGCTGTGCCGGCGGCAGCAGCTGGGGCTGCTCTGCTGAGGGGGTTCTGTGGCAGTAGCATCAGCCTGCAGCGTTTCAGCCTCCGGGGAGGAGGGATTCAAGGAGGGAAACATTAAAGTAATGCCTGTTGTAAAGGAGTGTAACAGCACGGGGCATTATTTACATCTGAAGCAATAGCTCAGTGCTGCGGCAGCCCGAGAGGTGTCCCAGGGCTGCGTGCGAGGAATAAAACTGATGGATGCCTGAGCTTTCCGTGTGCGCAGGGCTTGTGATGGAGGGTGCTCTGGTGCTGTGAGGCTGCTTCTTGCTGGGGCTGGGAACCCAGGGACAAAAGTCCCTGAGTCACTGGCCAAGGGTTCAGCCCCATTTGACCCCAGGAGCTTCTGGTGCCTCATCTGCTGGAGCCTGANCCTGGAGCCTGGCTGGGCCACTGTCCCTGTGGTTTCACTTCTGGCTCCTCATCCCCACCTGTGGCTCTTGGAGGAAGCTGTTCCTCTCTGAGAAAACCATCAGGAGATCCCTTCTTGGAAAGTCTTGTACATAAAATTGTAAATAGTTTTTTAAAGCCTGCATGAATTTCAGATCTGGTGCCGTTAGCGTGCAGAAGCCGTTACCAGCGATGGAAGTTTAAATTGGCTGGTGGCTTGTGCAGATGCTGACGTCTCCTCCCAAGCTCGCAGCCTTGCAAATGGAATAAAAGTGGTTCTTCCTCGAAATCAGTTTTATTTATTTAATCTGGCAAGTTATTATGTGCAGTCCTTATCTGACTTCATGATTTATGGGAAAGATCCTAAAACCTGTATTTAAAATTACTATTAAACAGGGTTTATTTTTACCCGAGATAGAAGCACCATGAGCAGTTGTTGCCCTAGAGCTCAAGTACTTCATTAGTTTAGGAAAATTAATTTTTTTTCCATTCAGTCTTCCTAGAGCCCTCATGCTGTGTTTGCTTGTAAACTTTTAATAACAGTAATTCAAAAACTGTTCTGCTAGCTGTGATCTTTGGTTTCCCTCTCTGTGAGGTCTCGGGTACGTGCAGCTGGTGGCTGCATCGTGTGGCTCTGGGTGGGCTCTGGAAGCCCCACTGCTGTGGGCAGCCAGGGGATGAGTGTGGGCAGCCTCAGACCTTGTAGCTGAGAGGAGAAAGAAAATTGTCATCTCATGTAGGGAGGTGCATCTGGTACAGCTGCTTGTTTGGCTATTGTGATGCTTTTGCAGAGAGTCAGTGGAGAAGCTGAAGTTTCTGTGGCTGGGCTCTTAGTTCAGGCTGAAAAGGAGAAGTGTGGTTCAGCAGCCTCCTGACCCGGGAGGCATCGCTGCTTCCATCGCCTCCTCCCCGAGAGCCTGGGTGTCTGGCCAGGGGGTCCCGGAGGCACCAGGGCCTCTTGCATGGGCTGGAGCCCTTTGCTCTTTCCCAGCCCTCATGGCGTGAGCAAATCCCCAGACTGATAACGGGTCTCTCAGCAGCCTCGCTGTTAACTGGGCTGCTGCACGGAGATAATGGGGTTTATTTGGCACTGAATTGTAAATGAAACCCAGACTGAAGCAGGGTCAGGTAGAGAGGCATCAGTGGTTTAAGATGAGCTGATTGCCTGCGTGGCGGCTGCTCCCTTCCTGCACAGTAATCTTCACTAACAAATCCCTAGAAACCAACCTGCTGCTTGGGCCCTTTTCCATCTCCTTGTAAGCAGCAAAAAGGAGCAAATGGAAACCGCTGGGGCTGAGCGGGGAGCTGACCACGGAGCTGGCTGGGATTTT
This sequence comes from Chloroceryle aenea, assembly GCA_013399075.1. Classification (NCBI taxonomy): domain Eukaryota; kingdom Metazoa; phylum Chordata; class Aves; order Coraciiformes; family Cerylidae; genus Chloroceryle; species Chloroceryle aenea. The sequence continues at coordinate 671,542 of VWZY01010509.1, forward strand.
GCCTCTGTGGGGCACTGGGCAGCCTGTCGTGGCACCACAATGCCCAGGCAGTAGGAGATGCTCCGGCAGCGCTCTGGAAGTTCACAGTGCTGCTGTTCTCCATCCATCTGCTGCTCAGATCCTGCAGAGAGGTGTCGTGTCAAGTGAAGATTAATCTGAATTAATTTGGCTTTCTTTTCGTGCGCCCAGAGAAACTGCCAAAGATTCTTCTCATGTGTACAGCTACTTCTGGCAGGTTCGAGGTCTTGTTAGAAGACACGCTACTGTTTTCATGTTCCTCCAGCTTCGGAACAAAAGAGCTGATAGCGATCGTGCATATATACACGTGTATTATTCCAAGCCTGGAATATTAATTGATACTGAATTCTATCACATTTTCTTACATCTTGCTAGTTTAATTTTTTTCTTCTCCTACTTGGACATTTTTCCTACGTTTTAATTCCCAAGACAATAGAGTTGGGGTGCAGGTCTCCTTCAGGCACTTGCATCCCTCCTATGTTTTATTTGCGGTCCAGAGTTTCATTTGCAATCTCCCCAGGGCTGCAGGGGTGAGGGCTGTGTCGGGAAGCTGCCCTGCGTGGCAGGGTTTGTGGAGATACTCGGTGCTTTATGGGCAGCGTGGTAAACTTCTCTTTAACAGAGCCTTAACTATTCCCTGGCAATATTTCCATAAGCATTGTAACAGCTGCGGAGGAGCCGTTAAGGACTGCTCACGGAGATAATCCCCATTTTCAAATTCCTTTAATGTGCATTTCCAGAGAGATTACAGCCACATCTATCCGGTCAATAAAAACCACGGGCCCCTCCGCAGGGTTTGTGGGCAGACTGGGAAAGCAATCAAAAATAACAGGGCCAAACGTATCTGAATGAAGCTGTGTTTGTTTCGGGCTTCTGTTGGCTTCATTAGCAGCCTGACGCTGTTTCAAGGGAGTATTGTGTCTGCTAATTAGCTATCGAGCTTGAGTGATCAAATGTACGGGCGATAAAATCAATCGGTGCCCCGGATAAAAGCTTTTCCTTACCCAGTCCTGGCCACTGGAGTTACTTGTGCATCTGAAGAACTGGGACAGGGTTTTTCACCTCCCGTGACTAACACAGCAAAGGTGTTTCTGGGCTGTCCCACCTGCGCTGCGTGAGCCGGGAGTGCTGCTGTGGTGAGTTATTGATTAAGGTGTTTCTGGGGCCCTTTTCTTACCCTAGGTTGGTTTGTTTATTTGATGTCCCAATTTTATAACCTTCCTCAGCATCTCCTGGCAAAGATGGGTGCCTGTGTCAGACTCTGATCTCAGCACTGGGTTCTGCCAAAGGTCTGTGTCCAGGACCTCTGGCTACGCTGCAGCGGCTGATGGTTCTTCTGTCTTGCCTGTAAAGTTAACCTCCTCTCAGAGCACCTTCCCTGGTGCAAGCAGGCATCCTCCAGGGCAGCTCCGTGAAGAGCCCGGCTCCCACCAAAGGGGAGATGAAGGCGACTGAATTGCCAAATGCCTTCTCACAAATTTGGCAATAGCACGGTGTTTGTCAGAGTCATTTATGTTGGAAAAGACCTTTAAGATTTAGCACAAGTTAAACAAACTATAAAGATTTGAAGATCCTGACGACGACTCCTCTTTTAACATTTCAGCTGGCCGTGTGTGGAAAGACACTAATTTGAGCTGGCAGCAATTCATGTTCACTTTTCAGGACAACAAGGCATCGGAGAATAGGCAGGAGCGGAGCTGGGCTGGAGAGTTGCTGCGAGGCACGGGGGGGGATGACAAGGGTGGAGAGCTGCTCAGAGGGATTCAAATGGGAAACGGGAGAGCTAGGCTGCCGGTCTCTACCGAACAGCTCCTGGGCTCAGAAATGCTTCTGCAGAGGCTTTTGTGAGGTTTTGCTTTTTGTTTTCCTGGAGGGCAGCAGAGGCAGGAGCCGAGGAGGGGCAGGAGCTGCGAGCAGAGGTTGGCAAGAGCAGCGTTTTGTCTGTAGCCCCTTTGTTGTGGGTGGCTGAGCATAGGGGAGAGCGGGGGCCCCCCATGTGCAGTCCTCTGGCAGAGCCAGCAGCAGCAGCGTGGACCTTTTCTCCCTTTGCTGCCAAAATGGGGAAAATTCACCTGGAATCATGAAGAGATAATATATATGGATTGTGTTGTTTTACGAGTTTCTTGTGCGGAACAGCACTTTAAGCACCATAAAGCTCTGCTGAGTGTAATGGGAGAACAATTCAGGGTTGAACTGAACGCATCATCGCTTTTCCTTTCTATGCTTTCCTTCCTGCCCGAGCCCCGTTAAACTGGGACCCTTCCCTGTGTCCCAGCAGAGTGGGCAGTGGGTCCGAAAACCACCCTTTTGTGGGAGTCAGTGCAGTGATGGGGTGTCCTGGTGCTGAGCTGTGATGAGAGGGATGTTTCCCAGCTCCCTGTGCTCACTGCAGGGGACGGAGAGCAGCCGTCGGTCGCAGCAGAGCTCGGCTTTGCCTTTCCATTGAATACCTTGTCCTGCAGCACTTGTGCTTCTCCTGGTTTTGCATATTTGATTGTGGCTGGACTTTGGGTACACTGTGACCTGTGGGGACAGTGCCAGTATTGTCCCTTGTTCCTGTCCATCATCCACAGTGCTGGGTTGAGGCATCAATGCCAGAGCTCAGCCCCAGCCACTTGCCTGAAGTGATTACTCGAGTTTTACACAGCAGCTTAGACCCAAATCTGCCCGGTGAGAGTGATTTCAGTAACTCTGCCCTGCCTCCAAATCCACAGAAGTTTACAGAAATAAACCTGTTTGGTGCTGGCGCTGCTTTGGAATTGCTTCCCTGAGCCAGAAAGGTTTTCTTTGAAACCTCTCCGGCCCAGTGAATTTCTCCTGCCTCCCAGGCTGGGGTCTGGTCCTGGCAAGCTGCCCTGCAGTGAGGGACAGGCTTTGGAACAAGCCCAGATTCCAGAAAATAGGTGGTTTCCTACCCAGGCAGCCTTTTCTTTCTGCTTCAGTCTGTTCCCCAGCAAGCCCCAGGTCCAGCCAGCACTGCCCCTGCGGTGCTCAGCAGCAGCTCTCCTGCTGATCTCACTGGCCGGGCCCGGGCATTGCCGTAGATATGCTGGGGGGGATGCTGTGCACAGGGACAGACCTGCAGGTTGGGATGTGGCTCCGCTCATGGGATCTGGGAGCAGTTCTGTTGTATCCCCTGCTCTAGGAGGCTCGTGATGGGCAGAGGTGAGGGCAGCACGGTGGCTTTCCCCACGGTCTGCTGCTCACTTTTAAGAGCCCAGCTTTCAAGTGCCTGAGCCTGCGTCCCACCATGCTGGCGTTTCATCCCTGGCTGAGCAAACACTGTTCTGACAGCCCTGGAAAAACACAGTTTCTACAAATATTGTTTTGCCTGTATTCCCGGAGGAGATGATTGAAAAATTTCAAAGTAAACACTTGGGAATAGGTGTGGGGAGGGGAGGGGAACTGGGACCCTCAGGATATTCTTCATCTCTGCCAAGACTATACATGCTTCTTTTAATTTCAAGAGGTATTTATAGCTCCTTCCTTCCTTTCCAATTATCACCATGAGCAAGCAGCAAAAGGGAGGAGGAAAGCGGGAGAGGAGCAGCTCTGAAGTCCAGGAGCTGGGTCTGCCGGGTGTTTTCGCCCTGCTTTGCCCACCATGGTCCCACCTGCAAACATCTGAGGCTGGACTGTGTCCTGCAAACCCGCTGGGGATGGGGAATCACCCCCATGCTTGGGAAGATCCCAAGAGCTGCTGGCACGGGCCTTTCATCCTCCCCTGCAAGCGAGAGGGAACCAGGGGAGGGGAAAACCCAAAACCCAGAAAACAAGCTGCAATTTGAACTTGTAATTTTATTTGGTTTGCAATAGCTGAAGCAATAATTGTATTTGTGGAGACAAAAAGTGAAAGGAGATAAATGGCTTAATTTGAATCAATATTAATTTTATGCAATTTAACTTTTTATCACAGCAAATACAATTATCGTACTTGGGATCAATCAAGAAGGAAAAAAGTCCTTTTAGCTCAGAAGATGCTTAGTTAACTAGGCAGCATGTTTGTGGGCTGAGAGAATTGTTCACGACTCCTGGTTTGATCTGCTGCACGCCTCTCTTCCAAGGGAGCCAGCAGCAGCTCGGCTGGGGTGGGCTGGGCTGGCCGCCGACGGTGCTGCGGGAGGCAGGGCTCGGCAGAGGGATGGGATGCTGTGAATGGGAAAAGGTCTGGAAAGGAGGAAATAGACCTCTAGCGTTGGCTAAAAGATAAGAATTAGGAATCCGTGACTTGTCGTCTTTCTGAATAGAATCCAGGCCACGAGTACTTAAACTGCTGCTGGCAAAGCAGCAGCCTTGTTTGCATCTCTTGGCTTCCCCACGGAGCAGCAGCCCTGAGGGCTGTGCCCATACTGGGGTACCCATTGCACCCCTCACCGCAGCAGCAGGCGTGCCGTCGATAAGAGAAGTGTTTTAATTATGGCATCCCCTATCTGCGTTCAGTTTCAGAGCTTCATCCAAAACTGTGCTGCATTCTTGCTGTGTCCTCTATTGAGAGAGGGAATAATCATCACCTTTTCTCCTGGCCTGTTCTGCCTGCTAGAACAGAAGAAGGAAAAGAAAAACCAACCCAAAACCTAGAATGAAGTAATAGAAAATTTCAGGACTGTTTTAAATTGAGGTGAGGTGCCGAGTGGGATTCATCCCCTTTCTCTGGGCCTGTGACCCACTGGGTTAGAGCTGATACTGTCCCTCTGAACCAGTGCTGTCCACGGGCGTGAGCAGGCAGGGCTGAGGCAGGTGCAGGCAGGAGGTGAAAAGTGTTTCTGGTTACACCCAAAGGAGTAATGTTTGTGAATCCTGGAACTGGAACTGAACAAAACACTCTGCTTCCATCACAAGCCTCCGCATCTTGCGATTGCCTTTTGAAATATCAAAAGGCCTCTTCCGGACCTTTTCCTTCCAAGGCAAAGCTACGTGCTGCCTTTGAGTTTAAAGACGTGAGAGGTCACCAGAACTAGTGCACGCTTGGCTCCAGCAGTGCCCCCGGGCAGAGCCAGCGCTGGGCACAGCTCCTCCGAGGGGATGTGGGGGGTGGACGGTGTGTGCTTGGTGCATCCTCGGGACCATCCATCCCAATTTGGCCTGAGAGCCCAGACGGTGCGCACTGTCCTGCTCCTCCCTGCATCTGTCCTGGGAAAACCTGGGTTTACAAACCCGGTGTTGGCTGTGAGGTGATGTCAGCATCCTTAAAAGCCGTCAGTGCCAACCTTTTTAAAGTGTCCTCACAGGTGCCAGCTTTATCTCTTGCTTGAGTGTGTCTCCTCAAACCAATCAAGAGGCTGTGTCACTAATGCATGGGCATTAATTGGGAAACGCTGGCACCGCCTCGTATGCACCAAGGACAGCTTTGTGAACAGTCATTGCTGCAAAGTATTAAACACAGCATTTATCTTTCTGAAAATTGGTACAGGCTTTGAACATTGATTTTCACCTTAGGGCTAACGTGTTACTTTGGGGAAATGGCTGTAGAATAAAGGATGTTTTGATCTGTTTTGCTCTAACCTTTTTAAATACATCTCAAGCACTAATGCTGACTGCTCGTTCATTACCCGGTTTTGATCGCCTGCAACATTTGGAGGAAGGGAGGAGGGAGATCAGAAGGAGGGAGAGGTTATGCAGCAGCCTGGGTCAGCAGGCTGTGACACAAGGAGCCTCCTGCTCAGGATGGGCACGTGGGACAGTGACCAGCAGGACCAGCTGTGGCACAGCTCTTTGTGCTGTCTTGGGATTCATCTCCTCTAACTCAGGTAGCCAGAAGCTTGGTGTGTTACAGGGGTTCAGCTCCCTCAGCATCCCCTGCACAAAGAGCAGTGCCTGTGGGACCCAGGGATGCTTGCCATGGGTTTTGGGTGAGTGGTCTGCGAGCACATTGCTGCTGCTCCTGCCTGGTGCTGTGACCATCTCCTAAAGCCTTGTGCAGTGCAGAGCCCAGGGAAGGAGCAAGTCCAGGGTCCACAAAATCAGGGGAAAAAAATCTCCCTTTGGGTCTTGTGGAGATCTTGGAGAGGCCCTTGTGGGTCAGGGCACGGCTTGACTTGCTGACACAGACGCTCTGGCACTGACAGCCAAAGATTCTTGGCAGTAATAGCAGGGCGGCCAGAATAACTTGTTCTTTTTGCGGAGGCCTGGGGGAGGTCTGTGTCTGTTACTACTTTCTGTGAACCAAAGAAAAACCCATCAGAGACAGATGTCCGAATTTTAAGGTCATTTTTTTCCCCCCTTTTATATGGTAATGTATTAGCTGAGCAGAAGCAATCCTCAGTAAGTGCCTTAGGACAGAAGAGCTGTTGTAGGGAATTGGCTGTGAGAGACTATCTCCACTTAAAGTGGAATAAATAAATATACTTTCCTCTTCAAAAAACATTGGGAAGCTATGCCATGAATCTTCCCGAAAGTGAGAAGACCTTTGAAGCATTTGGTTTTAGACATAATCAGTCATGTTATGCATTTAAAAAGCAAGCAAACTGGGAAACCAAACTGCCAACCTCTCTTTAATGTGCAAAAGTTTGGGAAGTTTCATTTTTCACGGTGAATGATGGTTGAGCAAGCCCAGCCTCTTGCTGAGATCTGCATAAAGATCACATTATGGTAAAATTTATGATTTCGTAACGTGTCTTTCACATGCTTTACTAAATTCCTCATGTTTTACGCCACCCTCTTATCAGTGCCAGGCTGATAAGGTTGTATAACACCAAGGCTCCATAATGTTAACAGATGACTGGATGAGCTCCCGTGTGTGCAACTGCCGCACGCTGCGCAGGTTCGGTGCCATGAGAGTGATGTATGGCTGCAAATGGCACAGTCCACTGTCCTAACCCTGCCTTGAGGGCTCTTTGGCTACTGCTGCTGGCCTGAGAGTCCCCAGCCACTGGCATGGAGCCCGTGACATGGTGGAGGCAGCATCACTCCCTCCGAAAGCTACAGGCTCCAGCTGGAGCTGCTTTTTGTGGATGCTATTTCCTGAGCAGGGGGTCCCAACAGTTTTTTACTGAAAGCAGAGGCAGCTCAGCATCCAGCTACACAATGAGCTGCCCCTCCCTGATGCCAGGCCAGGACCCAGGAGGAGCCTTGCGAAGGGACTCGTCCTCTGGCACAGCGGTCACTAAATGACTGTTCATCAGCAGACTCAAAACAAGGGAGCAGAACCAACCAGGAGTTTTTCAGGACAAAGCAAGTGGGTGTAAAAGACCGTTTGGAAATAAAACTTATGTGGGATTCATTGTTCCCTTGGAGCAAATCTCACTTTTAAAGTAGAAAAGCCTTTTGACTAAGTGCAAAAGCATGTACTGTGTTCTCCTGGAAAGAAAAATGTGTGATTCGCATCGCTTTTCATGCCAAAGCCTCCCAAAGCTGCACAGCAAGGCTGCAGCAGCATTCTGCTTGCCCTGGCTCCTCGGAGAGCTGAGCCCCTCGTTGCACCCAGGGTGGCATCTACCCAAAGATTCCCCAAAATGCTGCTGGGGAGAGCAGACAGTCCTGTTGGATGTGCCAGCAGCCTCCCAAGGCTGGGAGCAGACACAGCGCTTCCCTTTGTCTCTTCTGGCTCTCCTCAGTCCAAGCATTAAGTGGAGCGTGTCTCTGCATTCCTGCCACGGCATTTTCGCTTCAAACGCGGCAGAGGTCACGGAGCCCAGACGCCAGCAGCCTGGCATCTGTTTCACATGAAATATCAGCAAAAGGAGGCAAAGCAGCAAAGTATTTCAGATCGCTCCGTGAGCTTCCCACAGCATGTGTGGTCCGTCCTCGGCCACCGCTGTGCCTTTGTCTGAGCTCTGCTGATGTCCCATGGGGAGGGCACTGTCCATGTCTTGGGGCTGATGTCAGCTGCTCCTGGGTTTTAAGACTGGGGGAGGTGGAGAAGGTGGTTTAAGGATTTAAGTAGAGGCCTCTTGGCGATGGAGGGACCTGCCTGAGGTGGTGGCTTTGGCCAAGGGCGCATCCTTGATGTGATGGATCTGGGTGCCCAGCGCTGCCCTTCTCTGCCCCCTCATCCTCAGCTGCGTGGGGAGGGAAAACTTGCTGAGGAGGTCGAGGGGGGAGAGGGGTTTGTTGGGCTCTGCTGGCTGCTGCTTCCCCTGATGCCCCTGGCGAGCCACTTCAGCATGTCTTCAGTCGCTGCCCTTGAAACTGCAATTAAAGCAGAGGGAAAAGGTGCAATAAAGTTGATGTATAATAAACACAACCCCGCGGCTGCTTGAGCTGCTAAGCAGCACTTTTCCAGCGTGTTCCCCAGGCTTCCATCCCCTGCCTGGGCTGCAGAAGCTCGAGGGGGATGGAGGCTGCTCCTTGCTGGGACTGCAGCCAGGGGCTCCCTGAGCAGCAAACACTGGGGAGTTCGGTTCACAGCCCAAACACGCTCAGGGAATTGGGAGCTGAGTTATAACAAGGTTTGTAGTCTGAAATAACAGCAAAATAGGTGTCGTGTCAACAGCTCTTGCCTTCTGTGGCATTTGCTATACTAAGGCAGCAGAGTGCACAAAAACTCTGGAAGTGAAGTGGAGTAAGGTGAAATTGGCCTTTTCCTGAGCTGGCATTTCCCAGCCACATCCCCTGATTTCAATAAGGTAAAAACACTTCAGTATGTTTCTGACATTTTCACATCCAAACATAATTATGTATCACTATTCAAATATTTAGAAGAAAGTTCTTAACCAGTCCTTGCTACATTAATTATTCCTATTAATTATGTATACATTTATAAATAGCAATATAATTAATATTTAACAGTATTTTTATTAGAGAATTTCAAAAGTGTGTTCAAAATCTGCATATCTGAAACACTACCTTTTAAGTCGAAGGACAGTTTTCTTCATTTTCTTCTTCCCTCTCTCTTATCAGCTTAAACACTGTCCACACTTCTCCCTGGGGAAGATATTTTTAGCTTTGGCTTTTTGGTTTTTAATCATCATTTGTAGCAGGATGCATAAATTGGGTGCTGCTAATTAGAGGTGGTCCCGTGCACGGGTCACTCCCAGGTGGGAAGCTGGGCAAGCACTGGGCCCCTGCCCTGTCCTGTCCCTGGGGAGCACCCACGGCACTGGCACCCACTGCTGAGCAATTAATCACCGTGAAGCTGATTGATCTCCTCCCAGGAGGGTTCAGGGCAGCCTGGCGATGCCCAGCCGACCGGCTGGAGCTGCAGCTGAGTCGTGGTGGTTACAAGGTCACATTTCTCAGCCGGTGCATTTAATGCTCTGTCTCATCGATGGTCCCTGTCTTGCTTGACTCATCACTTTTGCCCTGCTTTCTGAAAAGAAATTCCAGGTTTTGCTGCTGAGTTTATGCCGTGTTTAGTGTCCCAGGAGTAGCTGGCGAGTTCGAAGGGGGCAGAGCATCCTCCTAGATCTCTGAGTTAGGGTGTTTGAGTTGCTGCGATGGCCGGTCCTGTCTGCGCGCTGCAGCGGTGATCACAGCAAGGGGGTCCCTGGACAGGGGTCTGGTGGGGCTAACACCCCAGAAAGGGATGTTGGTAAAATTGAGAGAGCTGTTTTCTCAAGGGGATGCACCCCTATCAAAAGAGAAAATAATCACTACATCTTCTCCTGGCCCATTCTGCCTACTAGAACAGAAGAAGAAAAAAAAAGACCTAGGATGAACTGATGGAAAATTTCAGGATGGTTTTAAATTGAGGTGAAGGGAATCATGTCTGTCTGTCTGGGTCTCTAAGTGCTGCAGAGGCTGCGTTTCAGGCTGGTGTCATCCCAGTGTCAGCCCCCCAGCCTCAAGAATGATCCTTCTCAAGCAGGTTGCTGCGCTCCTGCCTCATGTCTTGAATCATTTCCAGTCTTCCATCACCTTGAAAAAATCTGCATATGGTGATGACACTTGGGTCATCAAGATTAATAACGATAGACTTCTGCTGGTGTTCAGGCAGGGAAAAAACACCTGGAGCTGCTCTTTTATGACTGATTAATTAGGGGGAAAAAAACCCGCCGTGGTTCTAATTGGCATTTGAGTTCTTTCAGAGTTTTAACATTCATGCTATGCAAATATATCAATTCCTAACAATGTCTAACAAGATCATTTGAAAATGAGTCTCCCGGGGGGATTGCAATCACGGCTTTGGGAAAGGCCCAGGCCTGTTTGCCTTCCCTGCACTTACAGAAACCCACAGGAAAGTCGGGATCTCCCATTCAGCAGCTGATGCGCATC
>VWZY01010509.1:710842-723422 GCA_013399075.1 Chloroceryle aenea
CTGAGGCGTGCGTGGCTCCCACTGCCCACCTTTCACACCCTGGGAGGCTGAATAATCCGGTTTTCCCAGCCCCAGACAGAACAAGCATGGCATAAATATTCATCTGCTCAAATGAAAGTATTAGCCCTTGTTTCCTCGAGTGGAACTAACTGAAAATTGATGATAGGTTTTTGAAGAATGCAGGATTATGTACACAGAAGCAATTATATATAAACTTATTAATTATTTAACAGCTTGTTAATGAGCGAGTTTCGGTCTCGTCGCTGGGCCATCCCACCCGTTTGCTGCCACAGGCAGCGGGTGTGGGGAGCTGGGGGACTGAGATGCATTTCACATCTGAAGCAATTGACCTTCAGAGGCTGAGCTCCGAGCAGTGATGGCGAAGGGACCGGCTGCGGGTCCAGGACCCAGCGGCACATCAGACATCTTCTGCTCCAGCTCCACACGCCTGCTCGCACCCTGGAAGCATTAGCTGCATTATACACTCTTGAAATTCTCATTAAACATGTATAAATGGAAATAATTTGATTTTCTAATGCAAGCAAACAATTTGCATTGATAGAAAATGCATGTTCCTTGAGCAGCGCTGGCGCACGGAGCGGGCGGCTCCGCTGGCCAGGCTGCCAGCACCCGCTTCCAGCTGCCTGCAAATGGAGTTTCTCACTTGTGCTGCAATTCCCAAGTGTCCCGAGCTCTGCTGCGTGCTGTTGGCGTTCCCTGCCCTGTGCTGTTGGGCGTGGGAGTTCTCGGTCAGGTCCTGCCGGATCACACGCACGTGGCAGCCACTTTGGAGGTGACAGGAATGGTTTTGTTTATTTCCATACCTGTTGTGGTGCTGCTTCCAGAAATATTTTTCATGTCCTTACATCCCGTGCCAGAGTCGAGATACTCTGTAAATAGCTGCAGAGCATCCAGATACAGGCAAAGAGATGCTGTAACAGTGCATAGCACATGGGGATTTGGGGCAAATGAAATCCAGCAAGCTGTTTTCCTTGAGCCGGGTGGAAGATTTGTGCACGATAGAAGTAAAAACTAATCAACAAAAAACTAATCAACACCAGCAAATGCAAATAGGGGAGGTACATTGCCTACGTTAAGTCGATTATGTGCATTAGTTACAAATAGATTACTTATGTGTTAGTGGACACAGAAGGCAAAATATTCCATGTAATTGTAGATGTGGATTCCTTTACATGTAGCAATACACCCAGCCCAGGAGTGACAATTCCCCAGCTGAGGAGCAGGATCAGCAGGGGCTGGGGCTGGGGCAGGGTGTGGGCTCAGGGCTCACCTGGGAAATGCACTCGGATACAGAAGGAGCTGCTTTGATGGCAGAGGGTGAAGTTAAAGATTGGCCCCATCAGAGGACAAGTTGCCTCTTGGTGCTTTCAGAGCCTCTTTCTTTCTCTCTGTTGTTCCGGAGGAGAAAAGCCTTGCTCTTTCTTGCACAGAAAAAAATAACAAGCACAGGGAAAGCCAAGTTTCCCTCTGATTCTGTGTGGATTTTCTGTTTGAGGAGAAAGGCAGGAATATCTCACAAAGTGAGCAGTAAGGGGATGGCCTCCAGGCCAACCTTGCTCCACAAGTCCTTGCTCCACAGCAGAGGAGCACCAGCTTTTCCCGATGCATGTGCTGCACATGACGGGAACGTTGTAGCCCAGCTTGGGGGCGGTGTCTGGGCAGCTCCCATGGGAAGGCAGCTTGGGAAAGGACAGGAGAGGGTCAGGATGCAGCAGAACCGGTGAGCAAACACGAAGTGGCGGGCAGTGGCCGGGCACTGTCACATCTCTGCTGGGTTTGGCCGGTGCTCTGTAGCAGAGGTGCCAGGCAAGGCCCTTGCACGGGACTGATCAATGAGTTTGTTCCTCAATTCTCTCTCCCTTTCAGACAAGAGGGCATTTTAAGATTAGATGTGATCTAGATCATTCCACTTTAATAGAATTTGCTTCCAGGATTCAGAACCAGCTTGTTGGGAATTTTGTTTGCCCCATGAGCTGATTTGCTGATTCCTAAAGGAAGCGATGCAAGATCTCGCTAACAGAACCCTGCAGAGCTGGTGTTTTAATTTGGGCAAACAGGAAAGCTGTCGGGCTCTAATCTGAGTGACAGAGGAATTATCAGAGGCATTACCAAAGACACGTAAATGCCATTAGCATAAATGGAGACAGACAGGCAGAGCTGCTGATGCCTCAGTGGTCAGCACTGGGCAAACGGGATCCGACGTCTGTCAGGAAAACACATCCCCATTATTTTACCAGTTGTGGTCACGACGAGCAGAGTGGATGTGATCGCTTTGTGTTTTAAACCTTTAAGCCTGGTGCAGAGGCTGGTTTGGCCCTGGCAGGGCCCCTCTGCAGGCAGCTGCCCACAGCCCACTGAGTTCACTGCCGCCGTTGTCTCCCAAACCGTCACGGTTAAAAAGTTCTTTCTGAAAGCTGCTAGCAGAAGCTGTTGGCAGCAGGTATTTAGCTGTCTCGGCAGAAGGACTTCCTGCAGAAGATGTGTAGGTTTAGGGGGGGGTGAAAAAAAGAAGTCCTATCCCATTTTTGAATGCGTGTCACCGACGAGGAGCTTCTTTGCATTATTCATTCTGGAAACTGTGTAAACCGAGGAAGTTGAAAAGAGGGAAATTGCTGCTGTAAGCCGAGGTGTTTTAACACGTAAATGATGGCTTTTATTCCTAGCAATAGAGTGGCTGGATTTTTAATTTTACATGCCACGTGCTCAGTTCACTGTTTGTGGAGGCGCCACAGCCCCACAGCTCTGACTGGGGTCTCCCTGTATTTCCATGGCTGTCGAGCAGCTCTCAGATCTGTGATAATTTAATTAACCTGCTGTATTCTGCTGCGTCTGTCGGAGCAGGGGGGAGAGGATCCAGAGACCCAGGGAGTTAGTTCTTTGCCTGAGCACGTACATCTCCCGTACAAAAGTCACAGAACAGTAATTTCCCCACCTGGAGATCTCATTGTGGGGTTTTAAATTATAGATCTTCTTCACAGACATGCATCAACCGCTTGGGGTACAGAATAAAGCAATCAATTAGGTGGACTGCGTGCGGTTGTGTCCGAGCTGACCTACCTGTGCGGCTCCCAGGCGCCGAAGCTCTGGGGGAGGCTGGGATCCGGGGTTTGCCGGCCGTGCTCGCTGGCCGTGCTGCCAGGCGTTGCGTTTGATAGCTGTCTGAACAGCCAAGGTGCTCACACAAGGGCAAAGGCATTTCAGAAGTTTAAAGGTAAGCTGTGACCCCGCCGCTTGTCAATGTGATGCTCCGTAGCTCTAAAAATAGAGCATCTCCGACGGAAGGAGAGCTATTTTTGGAAAAGCTAGTTACTGCAGCCAATCTCCTGCCGTTACCGCAGCCCGGGCTCGGATCCTGCCGTTCATTTCCTCTGCACGTAAATTTTATGAAGTGCCAAGAAAGAGCTGGTGCGTGCCCTTGCAAAGCAGCACCCCCAGGTGAAGGGACCCCGCTCCTCCCACCCTTCCAAGGGTCGCATCCCACCCCAGTAGAGGTGAGGCTGGGGTCTGTGTCCAGCCTGACGTGACACATGGTCTGTCTGCAAGCCTTAACCAACCCCTGAGCCTATAAAGCATGTCTGGGGATATCAAGCCTGGTCAAACACCCACCCGTACCCCTGCACAAGGGCACAGAGAGCTGGGCGAGCGCACGTGGGGGTGCAGGATGATGTGAAGGAAAAGAGAGCACATGGGGTGATGCCGGGTCCCCCTCCCAGCTGGCTGGCCCCGCGCAGAGGTGATGGGTGCCGGCTTTCTGAAAACAAACTAATGAGCTGCTTGTAATCAGGTAGTAGGGCTGGGAAGTGGTGGGAGCCCCAGGAGACGCAATTAGTCATCGCTTCACTGAAGGCACTCCAGTGAAGCCTGATTGGAACCATTAGAAAATCTGCTCCCGTGGGTCACGCACGTGCCCAGTAATGAACGGAAGGGAATGCCCCCGGCAGTTTATTTACCAAAATCACTGCGCAAAGCACGATCGAGAGGACTCTAAATATAGGGAAGTGGATAGAAATGATGAACTCCAGCTAGAAATCTGCTCTGAGAGAGGCAGCACGCAAGGTGTATTTTTCTTGTTGTAAATGGAAAAAGAAAAATACACTCTTTTTGCTCTCGGCTCCCAGCAGACAGCTCACGCCAGCTCTGCCACGTCTCCCTGATAATGATGGAAACTGCCTCAGATGTCTCTTACAAGCGCTGAAATTAATACCCTCCTTCATTGGAAGTGGCATATCCAACTACTTCCCCAAAGGTGAACATTAATATTCCGATTCCTCCGTTGTTAGACCTGTGCTCTGGCCTTGGAGCTGCAGGGATGGGGGAATGAGGGAGGAAATGCAGCTCTGGCTTTGGGTACCCCCGCTCCATCCCCCAGCATCAGTGCAGGGAAACACCTCCAGTGAGGCCCGATCCTGTCGGAACGGTTGTGCCGTGACAGCTCCTGCGTCTGATTGCTGCCTCGGAGTGTTTTCAATACAAGAAAAGGGGAAATAAATCTTCACGGATGCAGCCTCATTATCTTTGTGGCATTTAAGCGTAATTTATGCCCGACGTCTCGCCGCTCCTCTGGTAGGAAATTGCATTGTTGGTTCCCCGGCTCCCGGCTTCTGCGGCAACTCTGTCAAAAATATTGAAATAAATTGATCCGACTTGAGTTCCCTGTGCATTTTTATTGCTGGTTTATCAACGCAGGCAAGGTACTAAATGAGTTACGTTCATGGGAGGAGGAGGAGGAAGGCGAAGGTGCGGTGGCCTGGCTGCCCGCACTGTTGCTCAAACAGGGTTTGGGCATCACTGCTGTCCACTCAAGGATCTGGCTGAGTTCTCTGTACCTTCAGTTTTCCTCCTTTTTTGTTTTTTTTTATTCGCATCCTAATGAAGAGACTAACAAAAGCTTTAAAAAAAGAAAACAAACAAACAAAATTAATGAGTGGTGTCAGGAGAGGAAAAGAGCGTTTTCTGGCCAGAGTCTTTGGCACGGGTAGGAAATAGCTGCTCCTCTTGGAGAGCATTTAGTCCGTTGTGAGCTGCCAGCTGAGGAAGTCAAGTGAAAACCAAGTGCCTGGAAGCCGCGTTCTCCTCAGCCTCCCTCTGCTGAGCTCATTTAGTGCCTCAGCCTTAGCAGTGGGTACTTGGATGTTTATTCCCAGACTAAATTGCTTTTGGAGCTCCGACTCGTTTGTCAGCGAGAGAGAAAACAAGCTGTCGCTTGGACTAACAGCCTTTCCAGCTCCTTCTCCTGGTGTTCGTGCTCACATCGAGGAGAGGCTCAGGGAGCATCCTCAGCCAAGGGCCACCACCACCACAAGGGCTCTGCCACTGGGGTGCCTGCTGCAGAGCCATCGGCATCTTGCTGGTTAAACCCAACCCAAGCTGGCAGCTGGCCCCACGAGGTGGGGGCTGAGCATCCCTCTGTCCCCTGGCAGCAGCTCCAGGACCCCAGAGAGCATCCCACAGGAGCAGCCTGAGGTCCCTCCCTGCTCTTTGGTGGCCCAGAGCTGTTTGGTGCCAGCATTTGCCAGGGCAGAGAGAAGGGCTCCCGGCGCTGGCATCTGTGCAACAGAGGCTGGAGAGAGGCTGGCACACATGCAGCCGAGCGTCAAAGCTGCAGACTCTTGCGGGGAAAAGTTTTGCATGTCTGAGAAATGCCAGAGTCTGTATCAAACCTTGGAGCTTCCTGGCTCCCCTGGGAGACCGGTTGCACTTCGCGGGCTGTACGCAGAGCTCACAGGGCCAGGCACTCACACAACCGAGGAGAGCAGCAGAGGCTGCGAGCAGAGGAAGAGCTGATAAATCTCAGCAGCTGTTTGTATACGCGGCTCCTGTTTGTATACAGCACCAGCAGCAGCTCCTGGTATAAACACCCTTTGTTTGCACAGCCCCCTGTGCAGTTCTGGGGGCAGTTTTCTCACGCTTGTTCTTGGTTCTTTCTGGCCAGTGTATATTTTGGAGTAGAATTTTTTTGCTTGTTCTCCCTTTGGGGTTTTTTAGCTGGTTGGGCTCTCTTGCCCGCGGGGAATGGGTCCACCTGAAAGACTTGGCTTTGGGCATCACTGTGGCTAAGTGTGAGTCTCCGTGTGAGTTCAATACTGATCCTAGCAGTGATTTTTCTGAGTTCCTAGAGTCATTTTCTGTGGCTCTAAGCCTTTCATTGTGTCATGGTTGATATCAGGGGCCACTTGAGCAGCCAGCACTCCCTCACCCACAGCAGCAGTGCCTTTCCTTCCGAACACCGAGCAGCAAACGCTTTCCTTGTAGACTGCATGAAAAACTCATCGCAAAGAGAGATTCATAAACCCTGTTCTCTATTCTCAAGGTCTGCTTCACAAAGGTGGTAGGAGGTAACTCTGATTTTCATTAGCTCTGCCATGAATTGGCTTTTTTCCAGGAAGAGTGCTCCTCGTGCGCACGCGTTCCTCCCCTTTCTCCGTGGAGCACCCCAGCTCACTCTAGAGCAATCGTCAAGCTGTTTCTCACCCACGGGGAAGTGATGCTGGGTGGCTTGTTTAGCAACGCTCCTTTTCAGTACAACTTTCAGAATTTGCCACAAAGTTTTGGGTGGGAAGAAGAACATTGTTTTCTTGCTTTGGCATGAAGTTAGGAACCCAAGTGGAGACATTTAATGCCTCACAGGATTATTAGGAACAAAAAAAGCATTGGGAAGAAAGGATGCCATAAATCAAGCCTTTCTGCGAGCTCTAAATCTGTTACACGTTAGACCATAGTCTTCTCAAACAAAAGTGACTGCACCAAATAGAGACTGTTATTGTTTAAATATTTCTGCTGGGAAATGCTGCATGAAGAGGAGACACAATAGCTGCCCTGACGCAGGATTTATTAGAGCAAGTTGGCACCAGCCTATTTGTAGGGAGTGGAATATGCTTGTAGAGATTATACCAGATTTACAGTGATTAATAATGGATTGGACATGGCAGACTTCAAAGGGTTTGGCTCCCTCACAGTTTGGTGGTGGGTTGAGTTGAAATAAAATCACAGATTTCCTCCAGTGGTTCAAACCATTTATTTTTTCCCCTCGGAGACGGAGGCTCCGGGCTGGACAGCATCAGCACAGCCCCGCTCCTCCTGCCCTCGCCCCCTTGGCCGATGCGGCTGCACACGAGGTGCCCCCCAGCTCGGCACAGTGTCCCGCGGGGACCTGCTCGTCACCGTGGCTGAGCCCGGCTCGGGTGGGTGCCCAGAGGCTGCTGCAACCCAGGAGGTGCCGTGTTCCAGAAAAGCTGTGAAAACAGCCCCGTGGCTGGATGAGCTGGCTGCTGGGGGGGATGCAGCCCTTCAGTACAGGAAAGGTTCTTCTCCGAGATGGAGCAGGGGGCTCACCTGCCAGGAGGATGAGCAGGGATTTTGTCATCAGTCTGAGGGATTAAGCGAGCTGGGAAATGTAGGACATCCCTCTCGCTGGCAATGTCGTCTGCGCTCACACAGACCTCGAGCTATTTTTAAAGACCTTCCCGTGTATGTTGTGGCTGTAACTTTTGGTATTAAACCCTGGAAATCTGCTCCTTGCAGCAGGAGCTCCCTCCTCCCACTTCATCTGGAGGCTCCTGACTATGCTGAGGAGAGCATGACAAACAAAGATCGAGCCTTTGGAAATTAATAGTAGTGTTAATTATGCCTTATTGTAAACGTGCTCTCGTTTGATCCTTGTCAGGCAGTTCAGCGGTGTCCTGCAGGCAGCTGCAGTTGCGCTCTGCCCAGCCGCATCGCTCCCCTTTCCCGTCTGCTCGAGCACTCGGAGGTATGTGTGGTAATGGAAGATCACTCAGACGAGCTGGGAAAAGGCCAGGGCAGGCATGAGCTGCCAGGGAGCCTCAGATGAGTGTATTTCATAAGTGATAAATGCTTCGGCGTTAATCACGCATTATTGTGTGTTATAGTCGGGAGGCATCTCGAGCTAATGAAGACATTTCCCCTCTCTCTGCCATTATCTGGGCGCCTGGAAGAGCTGCGGAGGAGCTCTCATCCTGCTCCAGGCAGGGCTGACGGGATTTGCACCGGTCCCAGTTGCCATGGAGAAAGTGTTGGATGGCTTTAATACATCTCTGCGAATTTCTCCCCGGAGTTTTCCCCTGACAAGCTGGACTGGAGGTAGTGTATAAGAAGCTATAATCTTCCAACTCTATGAAAAAATGATTGATGGAGTGTGAGGGGCGTAAACAGCTCGCTGGGCTCTGGCAGCACAAGGTGCAGCACGGTGGGCACCGGGGGGGACCAGCCGTGGTCCCTGAGGGATGCCCTTCTGCACCGGGACTGCACCACTCAGCCCTGAACCCCCAACCCCACTCAGCCATCCCGGTCCATGTGTCACCCTTGCCCTGGACCTGCTCTGGGCAGGATGGGGACGGCGGCATCGGGCAGCCCCGCACCGGGCTGTGCTCCTGCTCCTCTTCCTCATCACCAGTCCAGACGCGTCTCTCATTACCCCTGCTTCTGTCAACAGAGCTGAGCTCCCACCTCCTCATTAACATGCATTCACCAGGAATTACAGGGAAGGAAATTAAACCTCTGTTTGTTTTCGCATCAGTGTATTCCTATTTAAAAATCCTACCGTTTACATTTGCCTGTTTGCTTTTTAAGTTGATGAAAACATGAATGATTCATAAAAAACAAAGGAAAATATAATTTCCAGCGTGGTGTGCCAAGAAGCAAGTGATTCACCTGCCCGGGTAGCCCAAGTTTTCATTTGGGAGTTTTCCCCCTGGATTCATCAGCCTGCCCTGCCTTAAACCTAAAGGATTAATGGACACAGACCGATGGAATGAAGTAAACCTGAGCTGGATGTTTTCAACGAGAAAGGCAGGAAAATGGTGAGAGAGAGCAGAGCTGGCCATCCGAACCCACTGCGGTTTCTGGAAACCTCAGGGATGAGACCAGGGACAGCGGGTTCAGGAGCCAGCCCTGGGGCCAGCTGGGGCTGTTGGTTTGTTGGTGCCACCTCCTCCTTTTTCCCTTATTTTATTATTTTCACCTCACACCCCCCTCCAGTGGTATTTCTAGTTGCTTTAGATTCTCTAAACATTTTCTCTTCAGCAGCTCACAGGCTTTTGAAATATGAAATCCATCAATCACTGGTTGATGTCACCTCCACTGTAGTTTCTGCTCCCGGGCAGCCTCTGCCAGGCATGGCACCAGGAGGGGCTGCGTTTGGTGAGTGGCTGCAGCCGTAGCCAAAAATCAGGTTACCCAGCTCCTTGTTCTCCCTTTCCTTTCTTTTCCAGGGGTTTTGGTGAAATGCCCCAGAATTCAGCCTCTCTGCTGGAGGCTGCCCCAGCGCTCTGCTCCGAAGACGGTTTCCCATGGAAGGCAGAGGTTGCACAGTGAAGCGTGTGCTTCAGCTGCGATGCTGGGGTTAAAAAGTAATTAATTAGCGAGTTTATGGTGTTTTCCCATCTGAAATTAAAAACAAAAATTATGCAGAACATACAAGGTAATTAGGAAGCAGCAAGCTACAACCCACCTTTAAACAAGAGCTCTAAAAAACATGATGTTCAGCAGCAGATTTTTAATGTAGCAGCTAATAAAGGCTCGTGCCCTCGACTGTGTTCCTGGAGCATTCATCACGCTGCATTCTTCCCTTATGGAGCCAGGCAGGGCCCCAGCAACACCCGAATTTTTCACAGTCTCAGTGCTTATCCACGATCAGGTTTCTCATTTAAAATCTATTAGCCAAGATGAGAAAATTGGTTCATATTTTATGTGCCTAGTTTGTTAGTTTGTTTTTTTTTTCCCCTTGCATTTGCAACTGGCCCCTAGTGTTTCATCCACCCCCTAATGATTTATTTAGCTGTGCAAGATGTTCCACCAATTTATTCAAGTGGAGCGCATGGAGCAGGTCATACATATTAAACGTGAAGTTTTTACTACAGTTGATTCAATAATCTGAAAGGAAAATTTTATTTCTTTTTTTCTCATTTTTTTCCTATGTCCCAGCTGCTGCTTTTGTCAGTTCCTCAGGCGGGCGTCCGGCCGCGATGCCGATGCGTTTCCCGGGGGGAGCGATGCCCAGCAGGCAAAGGGCATCCCGGGAGACAAACCTGCACTGTGCGAGCCGAGGTAACAAGGTACATACATCACCTCTCGGGAGGCGAGGTGACGTTTGATCCATACATCTCTCTCTTGGCACTAAATCAGAGCTGGAAGTGGAGGTTTTGCACTATTTTTCCTGTTGGCCAGCTCTGCAGCGCCAGCAGCAGTGTTTGCACGGTGCCATCCCTTCCTGTGCCAGCCTCACCCAAACCCGTCTCCATGGGGGCTTGAGAGTTTTCCTTACGAGTTCTTCACCCTTCGTGCGCCTGTTCATGGGAGGTCCTTGTGTTTCTCCATGGGAGGTGAAGGCTCAATCTGGGAGCCGTGAGCGAGGAAGCAGCTTCCTGGCCAGCAGGGTGATGGGTGGGGGTGGACAAGATCCTGCTCATAGCCCTGGCACGGCCAACAGCCACCTCGGGAAAGTGGCTGGAGCTATTTGTCCACATGGCAATATTTCCTGGTCCAGGAAGTGCTGTCCTTCCCGCGGCTCCATTGGTATTCGGCAGCTGCTCGGATTTCCAATTGCACTTTTGGCACCTGTATCCGTCATCGCCTGCTCTTATTTGCTGGCCCAGAGAAAATCTTTGCTTAGATCAGGGGTTGATTTCAACTATTTTTCCTCGGTTCGCATATTCAGATGTTGAATGGCAGCCCGAGGTGGGGGAACCAGCGTGTCCGGCACGGTGCTGCCACCCCAACCCTGATCCCAGGCTCTCGGCTGTGGGGTTTTTCCCAGCCTTGTGAGCCAATCTATTCCCGACATAAGGCCAACTAATTAATGTACAGCCAATTGCTGCTGCTTTGCTTTCCTCATTCTTTTGCTTGTCAAGCTCAGAGTGGTCTGGACTCGTGGTCCAGTGCCAGCAGCAGTGGTGCTCAGGGGACTCCTGGGTGAAGTTTCTGCTTATTATGGGCAGTAATCACACTGAGAAAATAATTTTAAAGAAAGACCATTCTTTTTATCACGTTTCTTAAGGGTTTCCCCCATTTTCCAGCCTGCGTGGTTAAGCACCATGCCCCTTGCAGAAAGGTGGGGATTGGTGTGAGAAATGGGGTGATGCGAGATGAGCCCAGCGGCCGGTGGAAGGAAAACCATTCTCACAAAAATGCCAGCATCAACCCTGGCAGGGGGGAAGGAGAAAGATGGTGTCTGAAGGAGGAAAACATAAAAGCCTCTGTGGGAACGGTACCTGCGCAGGAAATATTGCCCCAGTGTTGGGGGATGCCGGAGGTAATGACTCTTCTCTGCTTTATTAGCTTCACCCACGTGCTCTGGGTAGTGACTGATCGTGTTTGTGCTGCTGTTTCCACAGTTTGCTCTGTGTTTTCTCTTCCAATTCACTCTCTCCCTCGGTTTTCCTTCTGCCTCTCTCTCTGCTGTCACCTCTCTTTTCCTTTCATTTTAGGCTGCTCCATCCCAGAGAAAACAGGCACATCTGCATTCCCCAGGGCAGCACCCGCCTCATCCCCTGCCCCCGGCACATCCTCGCTCCCCAGGCGCTTTCAAAAACTCACCTGCTCTGCTCTACCTGCAACGTCTGGTGTCCTTCCAGGTAATTTATTTATTCATAAGTTTGTTTTTCCTTGCCCCAGCTCACTTCACCCCCAGCAATGCAAGGAGGTGCAGCAGCTCGGGGCAGGGAGGGAGACTTGCTGTGATGAATTTGCCACAGTCAAAGGCCTTTTATTTCTGCCCCAGAGCTTATGAGAGAAATGCAGTGAGGTGCTGGTTTGCTGTCCCCTCTTCGTGACACCGTGCGGGTCGGGACTGGGGCAGCACAGCGAGGGGAGGCAGGACCTCATGGTGGGGAGGTCATCGAGGACGGTGGGTGCGGAGCAGGCACCGCTGGCACAAGGGCAAGCGCGTTACTGGTTTGGTTCAGTGCCTGCAATTGATATGAGCTTGCTCGGGGTAATTTTTGTGTGTCTCTGGAACAGTTGATTTGGTTTCTAAAGTGTTGGTTTTCTAGAGTAATTTCTCAAGCCTCGTCTGAGCCTCTTGTCATGTCGGCACTAAGTGAGTTTGAGGGCTATTTTCTAGTCCGCTTTGTTGTTTCGATTTTAGTTTTTGGTTGGCTCTCAATTTACATGGAAGTGTAATTCTGGTTTGTTTTGCTGACTTGGGCATGAAAAGAAACAGATTTACTGTCATCTGGAAACCCCTACAAGGCATTCATCTCTCAGGCAGCCTGCTGAGCTTTATGGGTTCTGCTTCCCTCATCCCAAGACCTTTTCCCCCAGTTTCTCTTCCTCTTTGTCAGGCTTGGGCAGTGCCCAGGAATGCAGGGACCTGGGGATGCGGGGATGCCATGTCCCCACAGCTGTGCCAGTCCTGCTGCCCTGAGTCCCTCTAAAATCAAGCAGTAAATTAAAGGATGGCCCACGAGTGCAGAGGAGGGAAGAGAAAGCCTGATCTTTACAGATGACATTTAAGCCTGCAGAAGGCCGATGTATTTTACCCACTGTCACATTTAAAAGGCACTGAATTCGTTATGCCATTGAATAAATCTTTTTTTTTTTT
>VWZY01010509.1:725993-738907 GCA_013399075.1 Chloroceryle aenea
ATGAGGAACTGAGGCTCTGACTGGGGGCTGACAACCCGACGAGATCCCCGCCAACAGTCGCAAAGGGTTAAGTTGCTGAGATGGAGCTTAGGAAACCAGGCAGGTAAATAATCAGTTCCCAGCTGAAGTGAGGAGATGCTTGATATTTTACAGCTCCTTTCATACACTTTACAGAAACTAATGGTTACACAAATAATACCTAGGGGATGATAACGGGCTATAAATAATTCAGGGTTCTCCAGCACAGCGCTGCCGTGCGCAGGTTTGAGGAGCGCACAGGTGCCTTGCATGACTCAGGTCCCAGTCCTCCTGAAGGAGGCACAGAGGGACCAGTGTCCTCTTGTCACCCCGGCAGCCCCTTCACCGGTGTCCCTGCCATTGTCCCAGCCTGTCCCGACCGGCTCCGCTCTCTCCCCTTCACCCCCACGACACCCACTCCCTTGGCTGCTGTGGTCGTTATCAGTGATGCCCTTTGCTGGTGGTGCCAGGAGAAGCTGGAGGTTTCCCATGCATGCTGGGACCGTGCAGCCAGCTCGGCAAACCCTTCGCCTTCCACACAGGTTTATGTGGAAGCTGCTCTGACGTTGGCCGGACCTGAGGAAGTGGCCGTGTGTCTGCATCTGAGCTGAGCATCTCGGGAGAGCGACCGTCGCAGGTCAGGGACAGGCTAGTGCATGNNNACATGGGGAACAGCTCTGCCCATCTCTGCACCAGCATTTTTCACGAGTATTTGAGGGGTTTTGAGCCCAGAGTGCAGAGTACCCCATCTGAGGATGTGGCAGTTTCAGTTTAACCCTGCTGCTAAATATTTTGACAGCCTCTCATCTTACAGCCTGGCACAGCTTGTCATCCTGCACCGTGACAGTCCACACCAGCACACCGCGTGCTCACACCTCCTGTGTGGGCTGCACCAGGCAGCTGTGACCCTCCTGGGGGAAATGCTCTTAGCTCAGACCCCAGGGATGGGAAAGGGTCAGGATTAGGGAGAAAGCCACTCCACAGCCTGCTGCCTTGAGGCAGGGCACAGCTGGCTGCCAGGGGGGCTCAGCTGGTCTCCCCCAAAATGATACCTGAGCATCAGGCCCCTCGGCTGCCCTGCTGGCCATTTTAACATTGAGCCCATGAACTTGTTGCTCTCTTAATGAGAACATGAGCAGAAAAGTTGATGGCAGGACCCACAGCTCAATAAAACAAGAAAACAAAAACGTTCTACAGCACAATTTGGAACTGGCTTTTTTTCTTCTGAGCCCGTTTCCCAGGGAGAAATTGATCTGTTTAATCTCTTATCTGTGACTATGAAATTGTATTTCCCTCTTAACAGGCCTACAAATGTTACAGATGAACAGTTTTGGAGACACACTGCAAACAGCAGGAATACTAAAAAGGGACGTTAGGTTTTTCTCACTTTGTGTTGTGGAAACCAGCTCGTGGGAACAGCAGGACCTGCATCGCCTTCGGCCCCGCTCCTCGGGGACCCATCTCAAACCCCGACACTTCTGCCCAATTCCTGCCTAACTGAGGCTGGGGAGGTCTCTGAGAAGTTCAGTGTGTTTAGTTTGTGCTTTGCGAAGCTGCCCCGTCCCCTCCTTGTCTCGTGCATTGCAAAGGATGAGGAGACAGCGGCAGGTCCAGCTCTTGCTCTGCTGATCCCAGTTTCCCACGTGGAAAGGTTTCCCTGTGCTGGGATGGCCACCCATTGCCTCAGCCATTTAAGCTCCATCAGCCACATTTCTCTGCCATTTCACTCGCGAGTTTGCCGGCGCTGGCTCTGTGCTTTGCTGTCTGGGTCACCAACCTGTGAGCTGACGGTGTCCTTGTCACTGACGCTCCCCACCTCCTGCCTGGCAGGGGCTGGCTCACTGGGCAGCAGCACCAGCGTGGAGGTGATGTGGTGATGTGAAGCATCCCCAGCCCTGTCCACCTGCTCTGCTCCATCCCCAGGAGACCTTCCTGGGACCACACATCCGAGGTGAAGCAGGGGTGCAAAATGGTGGCTCCCGCACAGGAATTTGGGGCAGGAATTTGCAAGTAGCAAGCCCAAATCACTGCTAAATGCTTTAGAACCAGGGGGAAAAGTCAACCTCCCTCCCCCTCACTGCCTCAAGAAACCTGCACAGGGAAGGGAGAGGGAAGGCACGTGAGCCCCCGCAATGGAGCTGTTTGATGAATGGATTTGGAGCAGCTGAGGTGACCTTTTCGGGAGGAGATGGACGCTGTGCCTGTCCCCACATCCCTCGTGCCTGACGGGGCACCGAGCCCTTTGCAGGACACTGCTCAGCAAAGCTGCCACCTCCGTCGGGACGCTCGTCACCAAACCATCACAGCGCTTAAGTGCCTCAGGTTAATCACTTTATCATCCACATACAGGTGCATTAATGCAGTTGCTTAATACTCTGTTTAAGCAGCTGATTTGGGAAAAATAAGCACTAAATAATTGAGGAATTACTGTAAAATTAGAAAACTTAACAGTTTATTTACTGCTCCTGGTCAGAGCTGCCGGCCAAGAAAAGACAGCAGATGCACGTGGCCGCCCTGGGCCCGTGGTCCAGCAGGGAGCTGGGGACAGCAGGGGGCTGGGGACAGCAGGGGGCTGGGGACAGCGGTGCTGTGCCACCCTGGTAGTGAGAAGCAGAAATGCTAAAAAGGAACTCAGAGGATGACACTTTCTGCATTCCCATCGCTCTGGTGCGGAAAGAAGCGAGCTTCATCTCCTTGTGTTTTAACACGGGAAATGTCACCTGCTCCTCCAGCTCCTCTCATAAACAGGGAATTTACCTGTCAGCAAGCTAAACCAATATAAGTTGAATAATATTTGTTGATTGATGTAGTCAGTGAATTTCATATTTTCTTTAAAATATTTGCTGCATATTTCTGTAAATTATTCATCCGGTTTATAAGGCAAAGCAAATATTTGTGAATAGATATGAATTATGTGATTTATAAAAATGAAATATTCATGAGTCATTTTCATTATTCACCTCGTCCTGGAATTGCTACATAAATCTGATCAAGCAAATAGATTTGGTGAAGCTCAGCCCGAATTTACTTGTACCATGGAGCTCGCTGGAGTGGCTTTGGACCAAACGCTTGGCTGGTGCTCAACGGGCACCACTGAGGCTGCTGCCCCACGGCTCCGAGGAGAGGCAGGGAGGGAGGCAGCAGCTGAGCCGGCAGCTCTGCAGCGCCCGCCTCACTGGGGAAATCTGCTTCGACCTGAATTTCAGCAGAGGCAAGGGCAAGAAGAGATGAACGTTTTCCTTCCCTGACAAGGACACTGGCGCTGGCGGGAGGTCGTGCGGCACCGCGGGGAAGGTGCCAGGGAGAGGTGTTTCGACGCGGAGGGACGAGCGCAGACAGCGGGAGCAGCGGCCGTGCAGAGTGAGTGGAAACCTGGGTGGAAGCCTTGCCGCCGGCCGGCTCTGAACCCGGCGCTTGCGGATGCNGTACAGTCATAAGAAGTCCCCTGAGTGCCCCTGGATTCCCGCACATCCCTGCCCATGTGCCCACTGCTGGGCTGCTTGGACTCTGGTGCCCATGGGTGCTGAGCTCCAGAGGGGAAGGTTTTGCCTGCTGATTGCTCCCACCAGCTGCTGGGAGCCCTCCCTTCCTCAGCAGCAGGCTGCTCTCCCCCATGCATCCTCCAGAACGTTGGCTTTGCCCCCATCCTCTTCATGAAATGCACTTTATCTGGCAAAGCTCTGTCCAGGGCTGTTGCCCAAACACTGAACAGTGGGAGCGGTGAGAGAAGCGTCTTGCGAAGGACACGCCTGAGCGAGGGGCGTTTATCTCAGCCTCTGCTTTCCAAAAACCAAAAGGCACCTTGTGTTGGGAAAGGACAACAAGTGTAGAAAAGGCTGATGGCAGAGCTGTGACTCCAAGGGAGAGCCCCCAGGACAGTGGGGACAGTGGGACCCCCAGGGACAGTGGAAACCCCCCCATCCCAGCTGCCTCACAGGGACAGGGTGAGTCTGGGGATGACTCTGGTGCCAGTCTTGGTGTTAAAAATAAGAAATCTAATATTAAAAACTCAGCTAAGTAGATGCTTAACTTTTAGGACATGAGTAATGCCTCTGACTACTCTGGGACCGTGGGTCTGCTCAAAGTTAGACGCACACTAAGTGCTGCTTGGAGCGGTGCCACCCGGCACTCGCTGCCGCTCGCTAATGAACTCGGCTTTTTCGGAAGCTGCAAAATGAGCACTCAAAAATTCAGCTTTGGGGACCTTCATATTTTCCAAAGTGTTAAAGTGCTTTCTTTTTAAATAACAAGCTTCCATTTAGAAAATAGACTGTTCCACAGATAGCATTATACATCTTCTGCCACCGGCATGTTTTGCTCAACACGGCGCAGGGACATCATAAAACCCATGTGCTTAGCCAAGTGGAATTGCTGACTCTATTACCCTGGTCAGAGAAAAATGTCTGTCTTCATCCTCCCTCTTATCCATCAGGAAGAGGCCGGTGGTTTGGTGCCGTTATATTCTGCGCATCCCAGATCTGCAGCCACAGCTGACCAAGCTGAATTCAGTGGAAACTCTTTGGGGATGCAGAACTCAAGGCCGTGGCTCCTGTCTGCCCATTGAAGAGGTCAGATCAACCCATGGGATTGTTTAAATCCAGGGAGGGGAGGACATGGACCCCCTGCAGCCCTCACCCACACTCCCGCACTGAGCTCACAACTGTCCAAGCTG
The DNA here is from genome assembly GCA_013399075.1 of Chloroceryle aenea. Classification (NCBI taxonomy): domain Eukaryota; kingdom Metazoa; phylum Chordata; class Aves; order Coraciiformes; family Cerylidae; genus Chloroceryle; species Chloroceryle aenea. The sequence goes on from VWZY01010509.1 coordinate 730,684, forward strand.
GAGCCAGAGGGGTGGGCTGAGGTTTTAATGGCACCCCAGAAAAGAGGGAGCTGATCCTGCAGTGGCTGCGGGCAGCGATTGCCACTGTACATGGCAGGGGCAGCTGAAGGATGAAGGCTGGGTGTGCAGGGACACCTTGTCACTGGGGACCCCTGGGCAGCAGGGCCGTTGGCCACACCAGGGAAGGACACGGGGACTTTGGGTCCCTGGGAAGCTCCCTCCATGCTGCCTGCTGCCAGCACTCTCGCTCGCAGCCCCTATCCCAGAGGTCACATTGCTGCCTGCAGTGATGTCTTATTCTGACCGAGGCAGTTCCTGAGTTTTCACACTAAACTCCAGACTTGTTCAACCGTGGGATGGCGTTTTCCCCTTTGCTGGCTCTGGAATAGCCACGGAGAAGCCATTTATCAGCACCGTGTGTGCATCCAATCTCCAGGGCTCTCCGCTTCGCCTTCTGTTATCGGCTGTCTACGCAGCACTTAATGAAGCAGCTATTTTGAGGCGATAGCCTAATGAATTCAAGAAGTTTTTGACCCTTTTATTCCAACGTCTCAAATATCAGGTATCTGGAAAATAGTTTTAATGTTGCATAGACCATTACGAGCCAATGCATTTATTCTGGGTATTCTGCTCCAAGGTGTTTCGCAGTGCGGGGGGACAGCAGCCAGCACACTGGGGTAGTGGGAGATCAGCAGGTATTGCTGCTCCTTAAAGAGATGTCTCCATTTAATGCTTCTTTCCCTTATTCCTGCCCTCCCGTGCATACCAAGCACGTCATTGCATTGTGGCTTGAGGTTAAAATGAACTCATGGTCACCGCATGCAGAGCCAGCATCGGCTTTGCTGTCCCACTGAGGCTGGCTGTCCTGTGGCACGGCTGGCACCGAGGAGCTGCCCACTCCGCTCGACCTTTTCAAGCAGCCTAAAGAAACAAAGTCTCCCTGGCAGGGGAGCCCAGAGGACAAGGAGAAGTCACCCGTGGGTGCCTTTCTCCTTAGAAGACAGACTGCAATGCTGAGCATGGGGTAAGACCAGGGTAAGGCAGCGGTAAGCGGTAGCTGACCGGTCTGCAGGTCTTGCACGGGCACACTGGCCATGGGGCAGGGGGCAACAAAGCCTCTTTCTCCAGAGTATCAGTGTTTCCATAAATACGCCTTTCCTGTCAGAGCGCACAGCCACTGCTAAGCTCCTTAACAGCTGCCAGCTGTAGACACGGGCGATGCAGCAGCACCGGCAGCAGCATCTCCAACAGCGAGCTGGGCTCACTGGTGGCATCTCCTTCAGCAACATCCCCAGCACCCCTCTGACTCTCAGACCCAGCTGGGACTAAAGGAATGCCCCAGGCACCGGTTGGCCAGGGGCTGGGACAGGTTTCTGTGCATTGGCTCCAGCTCAGTAATGACACGTGGGTTTAGTAACGGAGAGGAATTGCGCTGTCGGCTTAGTGCAGCCAGAAACACACCTGCCGATATTGGCCCGTGTTGTGCAAGGTTTTTTCCTCCTGGCTCTACATGGTCTCAACAAAATGAAGCACAGCACGTGGGTGAGGGAGCTGAACTCGCCCAGAAAACTTTGTACTTGGTTTGGATAAAAGAGAATTTTACACAAGAAGTCAAGGGTTTGGTGGCTTAAGGACAGCTGAAGCTTTCAAGGGCAAGGCAGTAAATTGTCCCTGCTCCAGAGACACTCGAGCTGCGTCTGCCGTGCATCGCCGCTCTGGGTCAAGGGATGCTCAGTGAATTATTGCGAGCATGTCTCAATAAATACAGCATCCGAGCTTCCCATCGCATGCCGTGTGGTCCCCTCACCGGCGCTGACATGCTCAGGGAAGTCCCAGCTGCTTTCCCGGGATGCACAGCCCATCCTCCAGCCCCGCTGCTCCCTCCCGGCACCCAGCAGGCAGGGAGGGGAGCACACAAAGCTGCAGCTGCCCCTTTCAGGGACTTCTCTTTTCAAGCTGCTTCTTTTTTCCCATCTGCTTTGTCGAAGGACTTTGTTCCTTAGTCATTTATTTTGTAAAAGAAATCAAGATAAAAATCTGCAATCCTCGAAGGGACTTTAATTGCTGCTGCTTTAAAACATGCAGGGCTGGTCATTGTATTTTTTGCTCAGCAGCTGATGGGCTCGGACACCGCTTTTAACCCCGAGGAGGACGGGTGGGGTGTCCCATCTCCCAGGTGAGAGGGGTCCCATCTCCCAGGTAAGCCAGGGACGTGTTTCCAAGCGCTGGGTTCCTCACAGCAGGGGGAAATCCCACAGCAAGGGCTGAGAGTGGGGATTAAAGCCCCAAAGCATCACTCTGGGGAGTGCAGCCTCTTCCCCCTTCCCCTCCAGAAACGCTTCTCCCAGGCACCCCTCGCGTGGGACAGTTTGCTGGTCAGCATCAGGAAACAAACACAGCCAAAGCTGCTGTTAGCTCGTGGCAATATTGGCTAGAATTTTAAGGTCCATTAAATATGATTTAAATATTTTTTTACTCATTAGCAATAATTTAGAACGATTCTCTTTTTTTTGGAAACTTCAAGTATGATTGTAATAGCTTTGTAATTTTGGGCTCTATCATTAAAATTAATGATATCCTAATGCTCTATGTGCACTAGAAAAGTCTGATCAGTTTTTTCCCCTTTATATATCATTACTAATAGAACATTTTAATGGCTGTAATTTCCAGCCCTGTAGATGGAAACCTAAAAATAGGAAGAAAGCCCATTTCATCACGCCATGCCAGCCCCTAAATAATTCAATTACAAGACCAGAATATCTGAAGCTGGGTGTGTTCTCAGCTGCAGATAACCAGAAGTACTCAACCTTACTTTTAGAGCAGGTTCCTAACAGGGTCTCACCCCCCCAGCCCCTGCCAGGCTGCTGCCAGGGATGCCAGTTACCTGGTTAGTGACTCCCCACTGTCTTTCTCCTGGCTGGGTACTTGTGAAGCCTTTCATCACCCGACATAATCCTACGTACAGCTGACACATTTCCCATCTTTACCTTGCAGAGTTTATCAGACCTCTTCCTGCTATTTATTGGTTTATGCTTTGCCTCTACCACCGAGAGTTCACCCTTCAGTCCTCACTCTGGGTTTTTCTTTAGAGCTTTCTCTTTTTTTGCCTAAGACAGAGATCGTTCTCGTGTGCTCATGTACAGAGCTGGTGTCTTCCTTTGGCGGCCAGCCCCATGTGGTGGGTTGGAGGGGAAGGAGATCACGGGTCGGTTTCCAGCCCGGGCTCGCTGAGGCTGCGTCAGAGGCAGTGGCTGTGCCACTGAACACACGTCAGTGTGTTCACATCAGCACACCTCGGGAAGTGCTGCCAGGGAACAAGATAACGAGGTCTGGGAGTTACCTGCAGAGGAAAGAAAAGCAACTTTTATGCATTACATATGTACTTTGAGTTTGCAGGGTTCTCATTTGGGTCCAAACAAAGCAGACACGGTGGATCATCTGCTGCTTGTTAAATAAAACACTGAGGTTTTATCTTTTTGTTTCCAGGCTTGCATTGCCTGTGTGCTCCATTGCGGTGCAGCCACGAGAGCAGCCCTGGGCCAGGGATGACTGCGCCGAGACTGAGGTTAGATGCTCACCTTCCTGTTGAGTATTTTTTTATGTTGGTCCAAGATTTTCCATTTTCCCCCCCTGGGTGCTGTAGCCCAAACATCACCTCGTACACTGTGTGGGGAGGGATGCTCAGACTCTGGAAGGGGACAGGGCAGCACTGGGACCTGCTCTCCTGTGCCAGCAGTGAGCCCTCGCCTGCGGAGGGATGTCAAAGATAATGATTTAGTGGGATGGACCCAGCTCCCCTACAAAACCTAGTGGGCAAAAGTTACCCCCCCTTCCAGCTGCAGGGATATCAGCACAACCAGCCTTGTAAGGCATCCTGGCAATTAAAAAACACCTTTTGGTCTCTCCTGAAGGTCTCCTCAGGCTCAAATATAATTTACTGCCTAATAAGGAGAGCTTTTATATTTTGACATCTCTTTTCCTCTGGTATTATCAGTGCTTGGGAAAAAAAAATCCAAAGCAACAGAGAAAATGAGTGCAGCCACAGGTTATTGGGCTCAGAGCAGGAATGTGTGCGTGAGGGTCCCTGGTCTGCTGGGGGATGGAACAGGATGTGTCTGCGAATGCCACACGCTGGGCGAGAGCACATTAACCCAGCCGCTGTCAGAGCACGGCCCTTCCCTCCTCCATTAGGCAGGTGAGATTCGCCTGAGAAGCGAGCACAGAGGAACGAGCCGGACACAATTAGGGAAATGTTCGGAGATTGCAACATCAGTGATAAAAAGCCTCTGAGCGCGGCGAGGCGGCTGCAGCGAGGAGGGAGCTGACCCCGGGCTGGGAGAGGTTGTGCTGCTGGGCAGGTGAGCAAGCCCTGCACAGCGTTCCCGAGGCTGTTTCCAACCCAAACCTCACTCATGCCTTCCCAGGCTGTTGGAGATGCTGTCCTCTTCCCACGGGCGCAGCTTGTCCCGCATGCTCAGGCTCCCTTGCAAGCATCAGCATCCCCTAGAAGATCCGTCCTGTGGTCCCTGGGGTCACAGCATCCCTGGTTCAGCCTGTCCCAGGCTGGAAAGCTGCAGTCATTCTATGCAAAATGCTGTTGGATGGAGCAGAGAGGGTGGTTAAATCCATTTGGCTGTTCTCAGGTATCCACACACAAAGGAAAAGAGGCTCTGTTCAAGAAAAATCGAGGGAGGTTAGGGAAAATTGCATTTATTTTCAGGTGGGATGCAAGCAAGGGCAGCTGGCAGTGGATGGATGGATGGATGGATGGATGGATGGACGGATGGATGGATGGATGCTTGGATGGATGGATGGATGGTTGGATGGATTTACTGCCCTGCTCCCAGTAGGTTCTTGTTTCGCTCCTTTCCCCCTCAGAGGCCAGAAGCAAAGTCAGTGAGCAGGAACCTCTCTGCAACAGACCAGAAAACCACAATATGTAAATATTTGGGCTTGTTGTTCCAAACTATTGCTCCATTAAAAGACCATTAAGACATTAAAGGTGTAATTTTTAAAGGCACGGTTAGCTAAAAATACCAGGATTATCTCCTTTCACCATTTGAACTGCACAGGTCTGAAAACGTGGCATCCTGGCTGTTGGAGAGGAAGGATTTCTTTGTTATAATTCCATTAGGATCTCCGGATGCTTCTCGCCTGGCCTGCCCTCGTGTCCTCCTTTCAGCCCTGGCTGTCCCCAGGCTCCCGACAGCTCCACTGCTCCATTCCAAGGTCACAGGCTGCACTCACATCACATGTAGAAACCCAAAGCTGTGTCTTTTCAAGGCATCGTAAGAGCCATGGTCATTCGGTCCATGCTGATTTGCAATAGCACCTGGCTTCCCGCTCGGAAAAGGACAAAACTAAACCTTTTGGAAAAGGCAAACTGGGTCCATAGGATAAAAAAAAAAAAGCAATTTCTGGCCAAATTCCCAAGGAACAGTGTGGATTCATTCAGCACCAGGGGGTGCAGCCCCATCACAGCAGTGATGGTCCCACCAAGGAGCTGTACAGCCACCAGGTCCTTCTGTGCTTTATGAGGAGTTGATGGAGCAGCGAAGAGGCATGAAATGGTGCTGCAGCCCTGCTGAGCTCCACGTGTGAACGGCCACAGGACAGTCAAGCCCTGGATGTAAAACCTTTCTACAGTGATGCAATCAGCATCCGTCTTCAAAACTGATACACTTTTCTATCTTCAAAATACTAATCGTTCTTCATCGGTCACATCAGATTTCTCAGTGTGAGTCCTGCTCCACTATCAGCTCTCCAGGTGTTACGGTGTGGTAAAAGATACTAGAACATATTCAGAGCTGCATTTTGCTCTTTGGAAACTCCATTCGCAGCAGGTTGTTCCCAGATCCACCATCTCCACGCTGGAAGCACAGCCCGGAGTCACAACCCCATGGAACCCACTGCACTGGTGCTGGGATGCGGATCCAGCCACAGATCACGTGAAGGCTCTGTCTCATTGTGCTCAGTTTCCTTTAATCCATTCCCAGTTCTCAGCTGATGCTGTTGGAAGGAGGTTCCCAGGTGCTGGAGAAGGAGATGGCTGTGACCTGCAGGCAGCAGTCTCCAAGCCTGTAATGTTCAGTTTATCTCTCCAAAACTTCTTCTCTCACAACTGGAGAAAGTGCTCAGGGCAGCTATTAAAGTATAATCAATCAGTGTCAAATAAAAGTCATCAGAATATGACTAAGAATCTGATTGCCTGTAACCAACATAATTAGATGGTGAGGATTTTCTTTCTTTTCCCTTTCTGCAAGAAAGCTAAAAGCCTCCAAAATTGGAGCTAATATCCTGTGTCTGGAGCAAGGTGAATTCACATTTGACCTATTGTTCAAATAAAAATTCTCCTCAAATCCAGCCCAACCTGGTGTTGGCAATCACGGCGGGGGCTCCAGCACAGACCTATCTGAAGAACCAAAAAAAATATAATCCCTGAAATTTGTTTCTGTTTAGTATGCACGATTGGGCAGATTTCAGGGGTGACAGGGCAGGAGAGAAGGTCTTTTGCTCATTAATCACCGCCGTGCGAGCAGCCGTCATCCCAGCACAGATGAGCACCACGCTGGAAGCAGCTGCAAGATAAAGCCAGGTCTGCGTTGGCAGCAAGGCAAGGGAGGGTAAGATAAACTGGGTTGAGGTGGGAGAGGTGACATGCCACCAGCAGATCCCTCTCCCCGCGGTCCTGTCATTGGAGCATCTCTGCTTGGGAAGGCTCGGACGAGGGCAGCTCTGAGCCCCAGTTCCCTCCAAGCCACCTGACTGGTGGGCTGCGACACGGAGCCTGGCGGGAGGGCTGCCTTGGCCACTCCTCTCGGGTTCAGGCTGAAGGGTTTTCCCTCTGATTTCTGCTAAGGAGAAGAACTTTGCTAGGAAGAGGACGAGCCTTTAAATGCCCACATGGTGCAAGTGGGATCCAGGGCAGCTGGAGTGCCCTGGATCAAAGCAGTCTTCTCTGCATCTCCAGCAGCACCGTGCCCGTTTCCTCAGGCTGACAAAAGTAGGCTGTGTTTCCACAGTCCCTGTCCCTGCTTATCTGTCTCTCACTCTCCAAATCCTCTTTCCATTTATATTGGCTTTAATGAAGTGCTGCCGTCCTGTCCCTCGCCGCCCCCTCGCCCATCCAGCGCCTGACTTAGCAGCACCTGACAGTGCCCAGAGGAGCTGCAGGGCAGAGTTGCTCTCATCCCACATTCACAGAGGTGAGGCACGAGGTTTTCTGCCCGGTGAGCCATAGTTTAGCTGATGTTTAGGGTTTTTTTTCCTCCAGCTTTTTTCTTTTTTTTAATCAGATATTTGATGGTTTTCTCCTGTCATCCTGACTTTAAGGTAACCTGCAAAGGAAGCAAGCAAATGAGGCTCTCATTATTTTGTCCTTTTTTATTTCACTCCTTGAATGTTTTATTGATCCATGCCTTCCTCACCTCATTTGTGCATGTTTTGGCATGGAGCTCATTCAGGAAGGTTTATGGTAGGAAAGGCTAGTTCCTTTCCCTTGCGTTCAGTGACGGCAGCGTCGGTAGCCGGGAGCTGGTGGCAGTGGGGTGCTCTGCAGGAGTCAGGCACCATGGTGGGCACCTGGGACCAGGGCTCCTCTTCCCTGGGCTGGCTTAGGTTAGAAGCTTGTTGGGTGCCGAGCAGTCTGGATGGACATCCCCTTCCTCTGCTTTACAGGATCAGCTGCGGGCTTCACTGCCAGTCCTTGGCATCACCCCGAAATGTCCTCAGCATCGCCCAGAAAAGGCCTTGGCATCGCCCACCAGGCTGCCACCGCCAGCAGCCCCATCGGCCAACTGATCTGTTCTCCTAAGCACCGACAAGTTAAAAAAGCAGCAAATGGAAGTAATTCCCACTTAGGAGCAAGGACCTGCTGGAATTCGTGATGGGAAGGAGGCACTCAGCAGATGTGCATTAGCATAATGTGGAAATGGCGTGAAGCACGGTGCTATTTTTCTCCCAAGGCTGCTGTACAGTAAGCGGAGCTGCCCTCCCCTCCCCTCTCCTCCCCTCCTCCGCTACAGGTTTTCCTAACGAAAAGGAGTCAGAATAAACAAACCCAAGGGAGGCTGTGGCTGGAAACCCTGGTCAGGCAGAAGCAGCCTCTGTCCCAGGGCTCTCCAGCAGGGGTACAAAACAGATCCGTGGAAGCTGGGAGAGGTTCCTTTCAGCGATGGAGGAGGTGGGTGAGCCAAGCTGGGGTGGTGGGAGCCCTCCCCAGGGT
>VWZY01010512.1:0-18842 GCA_013399075.1 Chloroceryle aenea
TAGTCATAAATACCTTTATTATGTTTGGTGTAACTTTCTCTCTCTTCACTTTTAAAGGTATAGTTGAAGAAAATTCAAAGTGCAAACTCAGTGGGGGGTGGTCGCACTCTGGAGGAGGGTAGCCTTTGGGACGGAGGTGTGTTTTGGTATTATAATGTCATTACAATGAGCAAAGTTCATACAAAGGACAGCACTTTGTCAAAAACTGAAGGTCTGTTGGCTAGGGTGGCAATCAGACAGCTTATCAGTCATGTGGTACCATCAGGTTCCCATCTCTGCCATGATTCACGGAGCTTGGCGGTGGAGTCTTCACTCCACTAGACCCCCTGTGCTGTTCACAGGCAGTGTTGTCCAGGGAACCCCTGTGGAAAGGATTCCTTGCATACCAGTTGTACTCCACCCTGGGAGCTTTTTCAATATTATACAATGCTGTACCTTTAACCAATTTCAATTTCTAACTCACCTCCAGTCGTTATTTCACAATTATAAAAATGTTGAGAGGAAAGCGCATTTATTGGATTGCTGTGAAATACTATTGGGATAACTGCAGTAAGCTGCAGCCTCCCATGCTAATAGGGGAAGAGAGCAGTGGTATGTTCAGAATAGATCATTAAAAAAAAGGAAAAGTATTTGAGAATTTAGTTAACAACCATATAAGGAACAGCTAAGCTCTTTGAATATTAAGAAAAAACCCAAACCTAAAAGTATGTGACAGTGGGTCACATTGTCAACTAAGTACCTGAAACATAAAACAAGTTAAGGGCCAAATAATTTTGCTGCGCAAAGAATCGAAGAAATTTTTTTCCCCTTGCTAGAATGCAAGGAATGTCCAGCTTGGGCTCTACCGGTCGTGGAAGATCCGGGAGGGCTTTGAGGTGGTTGTAGTGAACTCTGGTGTTTTAACTGAAGGTTATATCAAGGAACTTTTTAGTGGTTGAAGGCTGAATAAACCTTTCAGGCTGAGCCTGACACATGGTTACTGTTATCCCAAAATAATGTGCGTGTCCCCAAAATATCGCTGGCTGTGTAGCTTCATTTTGATTGGAAGAGACCTTTAAGCTCATTAAGTTCAACCGTTAACCCAGCACTGCCAGGGCACCATTGAACCACATCCCTCAGCACCTCATCTCCATGGCTCTGAAACCCCTCCAGGGATGGGGACTCCACCACTGCCCTGGGCAGCCCGGGCCAGGCCCTGATAACCCTTGTGGGGAAGAAATCTTTCCTCATATTCAACCTAAACCTCCCCTGGTGCAACTTGAGGCCCTTTCCTCTTGTTGCTTGTTCCTTGGGAGAAGAGACCAACCCCACCTGTATCCAACCTCCTTACATTCAGAGAGCAAGAAGGTCTCCTCTGAGACCTGATGTCTCCTCTGAAACCAAAGGCAAAGCATCTGGGTCTCTTGGTGAGGGGTACCACTGCTACCACTTGCTACTAAATTAAAATGCTGCTGTTGGAAAAAAAATTGATTATGCGCCATCAGTCTCAAGTGAGACATAACCAAGCCACATATTGGTAGCTTTTCCTCTTTGCTGTTTATTTTAATAGCTGTCCAGAAGTCTTGAAAATACAGGCATTTCTCCTAAAATGTTGTGCTTTGTGTGTGTGAATGCAGCATTTAGTAGTGTGTAAGGAAGGGCCAGCAACAATCCCTGGCCCAGTGTGTACCTTGGTCTTGTGGTACTGAGGAGCTCTGCATTTTTCTCCTGTTTAGGACCTATTTTTGAAATGCGTATAATAGTGCAGCAGTCTCACTAGCCTGGGGCAGCTTATTCAGAATTGACCAAGAACTCTGTTTTTAAAGTAATTTTTTATTATAAACAACCTATTCACGTACCCTCTGTAAAACCTGAGTTACTGTGGTACAAAACTAGTTCTTTCTGTTCGTCCCTCTGTTTAGTTGTCAATCCAAGCTAAGGGTGCTGCTAAATTTGCATCTCTGACAGATAATTAGAGGCTCCAGTTCATCAGATCAGCTTCTTTCCACTGTCTGTCCCTGAATTGTGAGAGGGAAGAAGCTGGTAGTACAAGGAAGGGGGTCATTGTGTGCTGGCAGAGCCGTTGTACTTGCAGCACATACCTGGACACCAGTGCAAACCAGGAGGCAATGGGAAGAGTGGCTGACACACCAGAAGGATGTGCTGCCATTCAGGGAGATCTGGACAGCCTGGAGAGTTGGGCAGAGAGGAACCTTGTGAAGTTTAATAAGGGCAAGTGTAGGGTCCTGCACCTGGGGAGGAATAACACCCTGAACTAGTACAGGTGAGGGATGGACCAGCTGGAAAGCAGCTCTGCAGAGAAGGCTTTTCTCCGGGAATCAACACCTGGGAAATACTCACTGCATACAAAAAACTTGATGTGGTGTCAAGTGAGTGCTAATGGAGCAGGTGATCTGCGCTGGGTGATCCATCTGGCCATAGCTGCTGGGTTGACAACTCAGTCAGCTTGTCAGACCTAGCTGCATCACCTCTTCATCAGGCTGCCAGCCACCCTATGGAGGAGCTGCAAATGTTTTACATTCAGACTATGAACACATAGACAAAAATATTTTAACTATGGGTTTTGTTTTTCTTTAATCTGGATTTTTTCCTTTTCAAAAATAACCAACATCTGGGCAATTATTCGGTTGCCTTACAGCTCATTTTCTGTAGGTGTATTATATTGGCGACTACTATTGTATTTTTGCCATCTTCCAACCTCTCTTACTCCCCAGTACTTCTCATTAGCCTGCAGCAGCTTCCCTCATACTTCTTGGAGATTTCCAATTTCACTCTTTTTTTTTTTTTTTCCTCAAACACTGCTGCTGTTAAATATCCTTTTCCATTTTAAAATAGGGCTTCTTAGGTGTTTCTGGATTCGAAAACATACCAGAAGAAAAAAAGAACTGAATTCTGTCTAGATGCTCTGTGTCTGAAATAGCCAATTTTACTGATAAGTGTGATAGTAATATGAATTGAATTAAGTTCCCATATGGTTGAGTTACCATCAGTACAGTATTGAAATCCCCATGTCTTTCTTCTACGTAATTCTGGGTCATCCAGTCAGATGTTTACACTTTTCACCCTGCTTCTCACACTTCCCTTTTGAGTGCTGTCTTTGCAGGTAGAGAAATCCTTCATACTATCTGTTACTCTTTTATTAAATGATGATCCTGAGGTGTGAAAAAGGCAGTCTGAATTAGATTAGGGACCCTTGTAGTGGACACCTACACTCCCAGACTTGTACCTCTGTTTGGAATTCATGGGACTTGCTGCTCTGTCGTCCTTCAAGAGGCACCCTAATGCTTGTGCCCACAGTTTTAGGAGCCATGCTGTAAAACTTGACCCGAAGTCCCCTGTGCCTCTGTTACTGTATCATTCAGCTGTTTGCACAGTGACTGCTGGACCTACCTGGCGGCTCTTTTCTCTATGTGCAGTTGGGAAGTGGTGCTGAGTTCCTCTCCTGACTGGGATCTTCAGGCAAAGTACTTCTAATAAAGGAAAATGTGCAGACATATCAAATTCCTGTTTTCCGATTGCCAGATTTTCCGCAACCAGGAAGACAAGTAGGGAAAATGGCATTTTTTTTTCTTGTGTTTTTATTGAATTGGATATTTGGATATTTTTAACAAATTCAAAGCAAAATAAACTGCCATCCTTCAGGACTTGCTAAAACCACTTAATAGTTTTAAAAGCTCAATAGTCTTTTGAGCTGAAACTGAAGCAGGGAACAAGAGCAGCTGTTATTTCAGCTGGCTTTCCTCACGTTTTTATTTTCATTTGCTTGGTTCTCACTATTTATCTCCTTGCTAATCACACTTCTGAAAAATGTGATGTAATTATTTTTAATCACCATATCTGTAATACAATAGATTAAAATTCTCTATTTCCTCTTATTATTTCCACTGATGGAGGTTCTAATGCTCTTTCCTTACCTGGAAAAAAAAATTGGAGTCTCAAACTGCATGTATCTGGTAGGTGCTGTCTTCCTAAGTGCCTTTCTAGACCAAAATGTGCTTAACATTTAACAAGAATTGTAAAATACTGTTTGCAGTCTTCATCAAGCAGACTCAGAAGTCTAATACTGTTTCCAAAGAATTGGAATTGCCAATAAAAGGAAGTGGGAGAATGAACACCCAAGCTGGGATGACTTACTTCAAATGTCACTGTTATGAATTTCCATTATTTTAAACACGAGAGCAAGTAAGAACTGGTCAGATTTTCCAGCAGAATATTCTTTTATCAGGAGTGACAATTTGTTTTGGAAAAAAACTTAAAATGACATCTCATGGCCTTTTTAGATCGTAGATTTATCTCAAGAAAGGAATGACAAGAAAGTTTAAAAAATCCCTTCTGCATTGGTAGAGTGGAGCTTGTAAATGTAGTATTTTCTGATCTGAATCTAAATCCAAGCAGAGCAGACAGATGCAAAGTCAAAGTCACAGTTCTACACAACACTTCTCTTTGAATTTTGAAGCTTTCTAAAATTTCCTTAATGTTTTCTGGTATTTTAACAATTTTCTAATTTAACAGATACTTTAAACATTTCTGCCTCTGCTTTCTAAGTTTGAGGATTTTCATTGTCTATTTAAATACCTGAAAAAATACAAGAGGGTTTGCTGTGAAGTGTGACATTTCCTTGTTTTAAGGTCTGATGTCACTGCAAGTATTTGTGCTAATGCTGGGTGGGCTGTTTACCTGCTTACTGTGTGGGTGTTAGAAAACACCTATTATTACCGGTTATGGTTTGATTAAACTAGTTGAAATTGCCCACCGGTTTTGCAGTACAGGGTCAACTTGTGTCTCTTAAATTTATCTTTTCCAGGGTGAAGTTTTGGAATTCCTTGATGAGCTTCTAGAAGTGGAGGAAAAGCAGGAGTCCTGATGAGCAAAATCACCACAAAGAATCTGACAGAAGCGCAGATGCACCATTGCTCCCTGCCCTTGTTTCAGGTCACCGTAGTTCCAGTTAGACATACCTCAAAGGTGCTCCTTTAAGCTCCACCTTCTGTCACAAGGTCCACCCCTAAGGATCACTCCCATGTGGCACTGACTCTTCTTCTCATGCGTGTGGCTTTTCCCTGCGCATTTACAGAACCGTTGTGGAGAGGGTTTCTCCTCAAGCTTTCTTTTCTTTACACTAACATCACAAAACACTGTTTGTGTTTTCCGGGTTAACACCAAAGCTCCTCATTTCAGTGCTGTTCTACTAGATTACAGCAGCACAGCTAAATTCTGAAGAAATTTTGTCAGATTCTGAACCACAGAAGACATAACAGTCCCTCTTAGACTCTGAGATATGTACTGTATTATTTATATATGTCTTTTCCTGTGGTGATGAACAAAGCGATACTGAATCCCAGTGCACCTGAAAGATGTTAAGATAAGTTTAAACAGCTGAAATAAGATGATCAATGGAGCACAGCTAGTGAGCTAGTACAAATTGCTTACCCCAATCTGTAAGCAGTGTTGATCTTCCTTAGAAACTAAGCTAAACTCCATGATGTGATACTGAGGTCACTTAGAACTGAGTAATAAAAAATTCCTTCTTTCTACCAATTCTTATTCTTTCTGTTGAAATGACTTGTGGTTCCTGTGTGAGGTGGGGCCAATCTCCTCTAAAATAATGGTGATTGATGTATTTAGTAATCTCTTCTGTAAAAAACAGTTGGCATGGTTTTTTTTCTGTCTGGTGGTACTATTACCTGCATAGAAATCCTGCCATGAAAGGGCATGGAGCTTGTTGGGGGTGGATGTATCCATCTACAGCTGCCCAGGGCAGTGATGGAGCCCCCATCCCTGGAAGGATTTCAGAGCTGTGGAGATGTGATGCTGAGGGAGGTGGTTTAGTGGTGACCTGGCAGTGCTGGGTTAACAGTTGGACTCAATGATCTTAAGGGTCTTCTCTAACCTAAAGTAGTCTGATTCTACATGATCTTCATTTTACAACATTTTTCACATGTGCATAAAGCCTCTCATTGGATTTTGCCTGTTGGTGAAGCAAGGAACACAAACAGCATATACGACTCAACAGAAAATCAGTTCCTGGATCGGTTTGTTTTGTCACTGAGAAATACTCCTTTCCAGTTAAAGAACTCCCTTCCCCTCTCCAGTACTAACTGTAGAGATTGCTATAAACTTTTTTTAAAGAGCAAAGTCTGTGGTAAAATATTGTAATGTTTTCATTCCACCAGTAAAACACTGAGCACCAGAGGTAACCTGTTTTGTGATTCATTTGACTTCAATGGGTTATGCTGGGGATACATTTAGCACCTATGAACCCTAATTTTTACTCTTCATCAAACAGTTGCTCAGCCTCTGCAAGTCTCTTGGGTGTTACCAATTTCCTGGTAAGCTTGTGATTCTGTCTTTAAGGCTTCCTTGACTGATTTCTTTCCATGTTCAGTCATTTCTTCCTACAGCTAAAATGCCCAGCCATTGTGCCTACTCAGGTGGGGATTTCATGATTTACTAAGATGCTCATTAGCTAATGATTTATTTTTCTAACGCCTACACGAAGTACGTCTGATGCCCTTTACTGTTCCATTTAACTTGAGGAGGCAACTGATATTCTTACGGCCTCCTGAAATGGCACCATGATCCCTCGTTCATTTTGTTCAAGTGTCTGTAGATTTTCTTCTGGCTTTCTTAATTCCCACTACAGATGGTCCCAAGCCAGTTCAATCTTAATAAGTACAAACACTTCTCAAACCCTTGTTCTTTGCTAATGAGAAATAGCTCCTCTTCCAGTTCTTCAGTATTTATTGTGGCTTTTTTTCAGCATTCTCAGGTTCTTTTAACTGATTTTTCTTTTGCTGCTGCTGTTGTTAAATGCCAACATTTATATGTGACTGCAATAAATTAATGTATTTTCTTCCACTTCTCTGATCCTGCCAGCTCTTCTTGGGAGGCTGTAGTAATATGGTTTTTGCTTCCCTCTTACCACCCCAAAATCTCACATAGAAACATGGTAACATGGAAATGTCTGGGTTGGAAGGGACCTCCAGAGGTCATCCAGTCCAACCCCCTGCTGAGAGCAGGGACATCCTCAACTAGAGCAGGTTGCTCAGAGCTCTGTCAAGCCCCATGTGAATGTCTCCAGGGATGGGGGCTTCAACCACCTCCCTGGGCAACCTGTTCCAGTGCTCCACCACTCTTGTGACAAAGAACATCCTCCTTATTTCTAATCTAAATCCCATCCTTTCTAATTTAAACCCATTGCCCCTCGTCCTTTCACTCCAGGCCATTGTAAACAGGCCCTCTCCAGTCCTTTTNTTGTGAGTTGTTGGCCTCAGATGTTGGGACCTCCCACCTAACCCGATGGGATATTTAGATTTCATCTCTATTTCTTTTTTTTGACAAGGCTTATCAGTATGATGCTGATTCTCAGGGAAAGTGTCATTTTGATGAAGCCACCCTGTTCATGTGACTGACTTGAACACAGCATCAGTACCATAGAATGATAGACTGGTTTGGGCTGGAAGGGACTTTTCAGGGTCAACTAGTCCAACAGGTCCAACAGTCCCTGCAGGGAGCAGGGACATCTGCAACTAGAGCAGGTTGCTCAGAGCCCCGGCCAATCTCACCTGAAATGGTTCCAGGGACAGGGCATTGACCATCTCTCTGGGCAACCTGGGCCAGGCTTTCACCACCCTCAGCATAAAAAATTTCTACCTTATGCATCTGCTGACCTTGAGATGATGCTGGAGATTAAATCCATCATGACCTTGGTGGTAGTATTGCTGTTGTAGAGCCATACAATTACACTTTTTAATAATTGCTCACATTTCTAGTCACAAACCTGTCTATTTGGCTACCTGTTGTTGGCCGCTGATCTTCCGTTGCTGCATACAAGCAAGTCTGCAGTAATTGTGAGCACATCGTTCCATCACCACTCAGAGGTGAGTGGTGGGTGAAGTCTTCTGGCAAATGGCTTAGCACAAGCAAGTCTGCATGTAACAGGAGTCCTGCGCTTGATCTCTCATTGGGTGGAGTTCTACGTGTTGGGGGGAACTGCCTGAAAGCTGAAGATTAAACTGAGTCACAAACGCTGTCGCACTGAAGGGATATTTGGTTATGTGAAAAACATGACTGCTGGCTGCCAGGACAATCTTTCTTAGGTAGGAAAGGCAAGGGAAGAGGTTCACAGTTTGGAAATCAGTGTATCTGACAGACTGTGCTAAGTGTGTCATCTTTTTCAAATTAATAACTGCTCATACTGATAATAATTCTTTATGTAGTACCGGCTCCTTGCCAATTCTTCCTCATAAATAGCAATATTCATTTTAAAAGGAAGACGGGAGGTAGTGATTTTTCTTCTCCAAGTTTAATTCTGTTCCCATAAAACAGCATCACAGCCTCCATTCTTCTGTGTCTCACCAATCCCAAGAAGCAATGAAATCAGTTATGAAAAACACATACATTTAGAATGATCAGTTCTGTCAAATTCAGGGGGAATTCACATGTCTTGATGGGCCCTTTCATTCACTGGAGCGATTCTGCAAGCAGACCTTCCTTACTTCCAAACAGCATTTGCCAAAGCTTTGCTGTTTCGGAATGCTAAAATCCAAACCCAAAAGATACTCAGATGCTGTTCTCCATTCACCTGACCAAGGAGGTGCCACTTCATTGCCAGAGTAAGTTCGAGGTAGAATTAAAGGTGGATGGCTTCCAGATGAGCTATTCCCCTGAAAATCCTACAGCACGTCCTGCTTTACAAAGCTTTTTCTCAACAGACAGTTGCCATTAATACCTGCCATGTATCTTCTCATCCTTTCCAGTGAATTATTGGTCTCTTGATAAAGAAGGGAGAAAAACTTTCTCCTTCCAGAAAGTCTTCAGGAAAAATGGTTTAATTAGCATGCAATTTTTACAGCTCTGAAAACGGAGTTGTCATTAGACAAAGATTTGTTGGATTATAAAAGTACAAGTGTTTATTATGGCTAGTGCTGAGAATAAACAGTTGCCTGCATATGCCAGCTACTATGGAAATATGTTTTTAAGTTCTAATGTGAGCTGTAAACCAAAGCTACTTCAGTTAAAAAAATTCAATACTTAAACTGTGGGGAGAAGTCATCGGTGCCAGAGAAAACATTCCCATTTAATAATGTTTGAACATCGAGCTGTGATGCAGTTTGTAGCAAGGCAGTGAGAAAAACCCACAACTAATCCTTCATTGCAGCTGTCTGAACTTTTGGTTGTCTGCCATACTTTAAACAGCGACTTCTTTTTTCTGGTGACTCAAGGCTTGAATGACCTAGTGTGGAGAGTTTAAGCTATATACAAAAAAAGCGTTAAGGAAGAAATAGCCCAAGTAAGTTGGGTCGCACACCCCAGCAAATCAGGGGTTTGTATCTTAAGTCCTCTTCAGTGCTTAGGAAAAAATATTAAAATAAATAGATACCTTTTTATTTGTTTGGTTTTGGCAAAGAAACATTCAGCAGTTTAACCACCCATCTCTCCTCCCTTCCCTCTTCTCTCTCCTTAGAGTGCCGATGATCTGTGGAATCAAAATTCTGTAAAGAGTTGAGAATTTTTAAGTTTGTAAGTGCTAACCTTTTCTGGAGAAAAACTTTCCAAGTTTTCTTTGATTATTTTTAACTTTCTCTTCCCTTTTATGCATCTCCTGGGCAGGCCTTTTAACAGGCATGAAGTAACAAACGTGCTTTCTCACCAGTTAATTCCTTTGCAAAGTAATGGACATTGCTCGCGTTCAAGTAGAAACACAGGGGTCAGAGGTGTAACTTTACACAACTACGAGCTTTAAAGAAAATAACCCGGGGCTTGCTTTCCGCCTTTACTCCGTTCTCGCTATCACTTACCTGAAAAAGGATTAAGCATTTATGTATTGTCCTGGATTGGTGGTAGCCCTGTTGCTTCAGAAGTCTTAAAACTATCCAATACTACCTTGTTACGACTAATTTTAAAATAGCTGCAAAAAATAGCTTTTTAAAAATGGACATTCTTAGCTACATATATTGTGATCTTTCACGTATTACACTGTATCTTTGCATTACAAATTATTGTATATATACGTATATATAAAAAGAACATAAATTCTTTTCACTGAAAGAGAAAAAATCAATCTGTGCTGGCTTCAGTGCCCATGGCAACAAATCCTCTCAACCTAATAGCTGTTGAGGTCCATCAAGGCAGTACTGCAAAATAAACCATATATATATTGTCATCTAGCGGGTGAGTGTAAGGAGGGGATTTCATCCTGCAAAATTATTGAATACCTGATCTCCATGATCTCAGTGTTTTTGTACGAAGAGGAGCAAACGCTTTTTTGTTGCAAGGGCTTGAAGCCCCAAACACTGACAATAGCTTTGATGTTACACCCCATGGCGGCAATGCGTAGCTTCCCTAGAAAAGGATGATATATGACATCAGAGAGCAACAGATCCATCTATTAAATGACTGGATGTCACTGTCACAAAATCACTCCCAGTATTTCCCCATTTTTTACTTTCCTAATTCTTCAATCCACAGCTGGCACTTTTGGCTCTTAATTCCTGTAATCAGTAACTCATCCCCTACTGTGTTTTAACCTTATAATCTTCACATATTTATATTCACTGTACTACATTGTCTACCATCCCCACTGTCTTTTGTTAGCCAATTTCATGTGCAAAAGGAGGTCTAAGTCAAATGTATCATTCGTGGGCTGTTAATCTCCATCTGGTTATCATCCTGGTAAACTGAAAACCATGAGTACAAACAGATGCTGCTGCAAAAGTGGGTAGATGGTCTGGTGCAGAGTGGGGCTGGAAGCTTGAGCCGAACACAAATCTACAAAGAATTACCTACAAGAATTTTCCAAGTGACAGCCCTACAAACAATGGATGAACTAGATGATTTGCACAAGGACACACAAATGCTTCCTCTCCCTTTTTTTTTTTCATAACTTGATTTTTATTTAAATACCTTCAAAGCATCACGTTAACGTACATTTTCTTCCGATTCATGAATAGCAAGAATTTCTAAGTGTCAGATAAGATCCTTGTCAAATTTGTGTTTGCAATTATCTTTCAAGCCTCATTTTCACGTGATCACTTCCCGAGCCATCATTTGGAATGATGCCACATGGAACTGTTGCACATACCTGTACCTTGCAGTTAAACAATATTTTTAACGGCTGTTCCTGTGTTTATTTCTCAGCACATTTCCGTGAGATTATAGGTGGTGTGTTTTAGTTGAGTTAACAGTCTCCAGAAAGTTGCTTAGTGTGAAATCCATTGGTTGGTCGGTTTTTAAAAGGTTACTGCATACAAAAATAGTTCACAACAGAAATTGCTAGGTTACTTCCTAGTCTAGACTGCATCAAAACCATCAAGTCATGCATATGTCAGAGAACACAATATTTACAAATCTGTACAGTTTCTGTCCTTCTTTATTTGCTGTGGTTCTTGCCAGGCACTTAGATTCCACTCTTACCACTCCGAGGTACACTTCTCCACCATACCATCTAGCTGTTGTCCGAAACCACTTTGTTTTTCCTGCCAGCACCAAGAGTGATGGCTGTACATTTGATGGGCCCAATTCTGCACTCCATTTCATAAAGTCTACCTTCCATGGAGTCAGAGATGGTTACCGCTGTGACTCAAGGCAGAAGGTGAAGACAGGTGAACTCCACCCAGTCCCCTCTCCTCACACTGCTAGTCTGATTTACTGGTGTATTTCGGCCAAGGCTGTATAATAGAGTGGCACAGCAATTTATTTCTGAGCTGCAAATTATTCACAGTTGCCTTTCTCCTCATTCAGAGAGTTAAGGAAGATTATTTCATGCTAAACTCACCAGAACTATGTTAAGGGGTTCTAGAAAACACCCTCTTCTCTCTCCCTGTTTATTTGCAGAACTGTTGGAAAAGCCTCTGTGTTTTCACACCAGCACCCAGTATAAAAGCAAAGAGTTTGCATTATATCAACTGGATGCAATTTCTCTCTTTCCCAGGTTGGCTTTATTTTTAAAACCACACTAAGCAGCATTCAAAATGTATTTTCATCTTCCAGAGCAAATGTCCACCCCAAACACCTCTTCAGCCGATTAAAGAGCAGAATGGTGAAAATCAGTCTTTCAACAGAGTTCATATGGCAGAAGTATTACGCATGGCTTTATTTGCTGGAGGTACTACTGGCTGTGAATTAGAAATTCAGTATCTTGGTCAGTTGGTGTCATGTTCAGAGAAGCATCTGACTTTATATAGGGTTCCCCTGGAAAATGCTTCATCCCTGTTAGGTGACTGGCTTTGTAATAAGAGGCTGTTCATCATAACACCTGGAATCGAAGGTGCTCTGTCTCTCCTGCAGCTACTGAAGGAAGAATGTCACTTACAGAATCCTCTGAATTCCAGATTTCTATAAAAGAATTAGAATACAAATGGCCTTTCTTCACTAAGGCTAAAAGAACACCTTCCAGGGAAAATAGCGTCATGACCCAACATCCATGTTTTGTTAAATTCACAACATCGAAGAGAAGTACCTTAGTAATCACTGCAACACTGTCCGTTAAAATATGGTAGCAAGTATTTTTTTCTTTTTAAGACACGTCAGATAATAATTTGTTACGGTGGTTTATCCTGACCAGCTTGGTCATGTCTTAAAAAAAGGAACCACCACCAAAAGTGTGGTTGCTCCAAAAACATTCTTCTCCTCTCCCTCCCTCCTGCTTCCCTCTTCCACTGAGAACAGACCAAGGCCTGACCAGCCCTGCTGTTACACTATAACCAGGTAACACAGGAATTAATCAATTAACTTATTGTTAATAGGAGCAAAATGTAAAAGTGGAAGAAATTGTGGATGTACTACCAAGCACGCTGTGACCTGCTGATGTCTCCAAAAGACACTTCTGATACAAATGTCCGGATTCTTTAGCTCCGAAAGGTCCAACGTGCAAAACTGTGATTTCAGAAGAATGAAATCTTTTCTAGGTTCTTTTAGCACTCTTTTTAATTATTATTATTATTATTTCTGCTTTCTGCACTGCTGGATTTTAGCATCCATGAGTCATGTGATCCTTTTAGCATCAATATGTTTTTCTCCTGATCTCTGCCAAAAGCCCCCCGGTTAGACTTTCTGCATTTCAATGTGCTGGTGATGGTAATGGTGGTAGCAATGATGTCTGGGCTGACACCTTCCATTTAGTTTATAGACAGAATTTTTCTGCTGCCGTTTTTTGAAAAACCACACAGCCAATACAGCTGCAACCAGTACCAAGCAGAGAAGTATCACAATTACTGCTATGATAGCACCTTTAGTGGACTTGGGGCAATCCTCTCCCTCACATGGCTCCAAAGTGGGGACAGGCTTTCCTCCAAGACCCTGGGTGAGATTTTCTTGCTCAGCTAATTCCCGGGATGATGTGTCAGTAAAGACATCTGGAGCTCGTGCAGTGGTTGCTACTTGTGCTGGAGAGGCAGTTGTTTCTTGTGGTTCTGTATACAGAGTGTGATCAGAGGGGCTGACCATCACAGAGGTTTCTGATATGGATGTTTTTAGGCTGGTTATGTCAAACAGCACCGTTGTACCAGGCTCCTGAGTCACCGTTTCCAGAGATGAAGTTGGGTGGTCCCATGAGGCATCATCATAACTTCTGGTCATGCTTAAGTTCTCCAGACCACTCACTGATGTAAGTGGTACCAGTGTCTCTTTGGCCCTTTCATCATCTATCCTCGTTGTTGCTGCCACAATCTGTGTTAAACCTTCCTCTGGAGCTGGGCTACCATTGCCCGATTTTCTGACTTCAACATGATTCAGTTGGTCAGTTGTGAGAATGATGTCATCTTCTGTTCCCATGGAACCATCAACTTTATCCCCCTCCTCTTCATCATCTGCGATCACTTCTTGTGTTACTGGATAGCCATCTAACCACGACTCATCAGTAATGGCAACCGCATCTATCTCTGTCTTTGTGTCATTAGTTGTCAGAATTGGTCCAATGGGGAAGTCCTCACTGTCATAAAACATTTTGGCACTGGCTTCATGAAAGGCTGTCTTCACTCCAATGTGGTTATCACCTTCAGAAAACTGTGATTTAGTGGAATCATCTGTTTCTTTCTCAGACTCAGGCTCACTGAAAGCCTCTGATGGAAACCAAAACAAGTTTTTTTGGCTTAAGAGTGACACAGGGGACTCGGTTGGTGCCTTGCTTCCTTTTTCAGAAGTGTCTGTGTCCTGAGTAACACCTCTGGCACTTGTAGTTCTTCCTTCCTCTGAACTTTTACTAAAGGAAAGATGTTCTTGCTCCTGCTTGATTTCCTCTTTACCATTGTCATGTTCACTATCAACAATAGGTATTGATCTGTCATCAGGAAAGTTATCTTCATAGTCAACGTGTGCCTCGGCTTCATCTAGAAACATTAAAATAAATAAATAAAATCCACAAAAGCAACATTTAATTTCTCCAGAAAAACACTGGGCTCATTCAGTACAAGAAATTAAGAAGAAAGGTGCAATGAGGAGTGACTTTTAGACAGTATTTTTCATTCAGTTCTATGTTTTTTTTTGCAAAGGGAATGGTCCACCATAAACTGATAATCAATATTAAAAATCAGGATGGGTGTCAGTGCTAACTGCTAGTATCTTACCTTTCCAGATTTAAAAACATAACATATGTAAACAGCTTACTGTCTGGAGTTTGAGAACTTCCTTCAATTGCTTATTGTTTTCTCAGACCTCCACCCTCCCTGACATGACTCTTTTTATCAGACTTGAGGAAAAAGTTTCATCAGATTCAAGCACGAAATGGGTATGGAGAGGAATGAATATCAAAAAGTAATCAGTTGCTAATTTGACTTAAAAAAACCCTCAAACCCCTGGAAGTTTTACAACAACTTCATCCCTTTTCAGTCAGATGATTTTAAAGGACTATATTCATAGAATGGTTTGGGTGGGAAGGGACCTTCAAAGGTCACCTAGTCCAAGCCCCTGCAGGGAGCAGGGACATCTGCACCTAGAGCAGGTTGCTCAGAGCCCCAGCCAACCTCACCTGGAATGTTTCCAGAGATGGAGCTTCTACCACCTCTCTGGGCAACCTAGGCCAGGGTCTCACCACCCTCACAGAATCAGAGAATCAGAGAATGTCAAGGTCTGGAAGGGACCTCAAAAGATCATCCAGTCCAACAGAGTTCTACTCATCTTCATCTGAAGAAACCCATGACTGCAAAGATAAAAAATTGCCTCCATGCTTAAAAGCCTAACAACCTGGTATCAAGAGAATACTGCCTGTAATCAACTCTCAGGCTTGCAGTTTTAAGAAAACAAATTGTATGAAAAAGAGAAAACAAACAAACACAACAAAAAAAAGCAACAACAAAACGCACACACACAAAACCCGAGTGCAACAAAGGGGCAGATTCACCACGAAGTTTGAGTTTGATTTAGAAACACTCCCCATGATTCAACAGACTTAACACTCATAGCAAAATAGACCTGACTCAAAGCATGGAACCAAATGTCTGAATTTGAATGTAATAATGCACTGTGATTTATATTTCTTCCACTCTTCTAATGCCTCAGCTCAATGAAAATTTTTCCTAACTAGACAAGGTGGTTGATTTTCAGCTCACACAAGTTTTACTCCATAGAAAGTTGGTGTAATTCCTGAGATTTATGCTGGCATTAAAAATCCTAGAAAATAGTGCCTCGGGATATGGAAAATAAAACAAACCGAATCAGGGTGAGAATTTTTCTTTTTAAGGGAGTGTTTAGTCTTTCGTGAAGACAGTGAAGCAATAGACCTGGCATGACACGGGAAACAAGGAATTAACAGGAGAAACTGTATTATAAATCAATGCATTCATAAAGCCTTATCTTTTTTTGCCTTTTTACACTCAACCAACTTTGAATCACATTTTCATCTGGGGCCCACCTCAATTTCTGAATGAGTCACATTCTCCTTGGAGACTGCTTCCCAGACTCCTGGCAGAGACATATTTGGTCTACTCTTCAGAAAGATCAGAAATACTGTCAAACCAGTCTGACCAAAAACACTTAGTGGTGATACAGCTTGCACCAGCTTACTTTTTTGCCAGAACAGCTTAAACCAGAACAGAATGAGTATTAGCAAAGGGTATTTTTCTTGGAGTAGCATCCAGGCCTACCAGAAACCAAAGCATGCTGAGGAAACCAAAATGTGTGACACAGCCTGTGCAGTTAATACCCCTGTGAAAGCTATCATGCGGGAGAAATGGGTGTCCTCAGCGGGTCCCCTCATCTCACATCAAGAGTGTAGGGTGAAACCTGTGGACAATAGAGGACCCCTCTACCTCCTGGTCCCCTCAGTCTGCTTGTGTGTAATCCTCTAGATCCTCTCCAAAACCCAAAAAAACCTTCCGTCTGGTACAAAGACCATTTAACACATAGTGGAATCCAGCTCTGAGAGGGAAGCTTCCTTGGAGGACTCTCACTTCTCTAATGCATCGTAAAGTATTTTCCAACAGTATTTCAGACTTTTGTTAATGACAGTAGGGTACCTCAGGATACCCAAGTGTTTTAACAACATGTTTATGAAGCTCTGTATGGCCCTGGTCATTGCCATGTAGCACTTAAAATATCCGGCAAATATGAGTCTCACTTTGTCCCTCGTCTTGCTCTCACTTAAGAGTTTTTCTCCCTAGTGCTCTCTTTGCATGGAAACAGTGCCTCCGGCCATTTTGTCCTCTTACCACCCAAACTCCGACTAAAAGCTGGTATCTGGCACATCTACTTCACTAAAGTCCAGGGTCTGTCAGGACAGCTTTTAGGTGTCTATCAAATATATATGGATGGGAGCATTACAATGGGAGAGCTCGCTATTTACCAACTGCGATGGTTGTTGTTTGTTGGGTTTTTCTGAGATGAATCGTCACACCAGTCAGTCTTCACCTGTATGTCTCCTGTACCTCTATTTTTGCCACTCATTTACTTTTCAGATTACAGTCTGCTTCTTATAGAAGTTCAAGCTCTTCCCCTTTCATGCCTCTCCTGCCATGTACTTTCAGCCCTTCAGAAGAATGTCCAATGGAGGCACATCAGGAAAGAGCATGTGCTCCTAGGAAAATGTGAGTCCTCAGTCTACCAGAACATATTAAGGGTTTGCTGAACCATCAAACCTGCTGTCCTTGGGTCTGACCCTGCATGTATAGAAATGAATTGGTGCTTTCTTAATGCTCAGCTGAGGAAAGAAAAAGCCCATTGTAGTCTAAAGAGAGCCTGAGATGGGAGCTCATTATACACTGCTCGTCACTGCATAAGGGAGTCTTGTTTCTGACGACAATCAGATTGTGGCCCAAGCTGTAAAGCTGCTATGATGTATTTTCCTATGTGATCTCCTGTATTTGTACAGTTTTTAGCAAAGACTATCAACATAACTAATGTTAGCTTATGGGATGCCAGAGTGAAAGCAACTATTGAGCTCTCTAACCATCAAAGGAAATACAGACCCACTTATTCTGAAGCTTTGATTTATACAATCGTGAATCGACTTACATAGTAATAATACTCTATTCTTTCTTCTGGGCCTCAGACCTTCAAATGGGGCTTGGACGTAGTATTTAGTGAGTTTGTGTTACCATGACAATCTTTTAAGTCAGCCATGAGCTTGATTTTCCAGGAACAGACCGCACAACTTTTGCACTTCTTTTTGCTCACCTCCTTGGCACTTTCCTGAGCTTTCCATCTCCCTGAATATTAGTCTTGGTACTGAAGAGCAACCACCAAAGTATACTCAGCTCCACCTCTTATCTTGAGTTGTAGTCTTGCATATACACATTTTTAAAATAGTCAGCAACTGATTTAAAAGTGGTTGCATCTTCCCTCCTATCCAGGCAGGTCTGCTTTTAAGAAGAGCCAGCACTGAAATTAATTAGTCCAAGACCAAAAATCTTTCTATATTTGGTCATTGTTACATCTTACTCCTACCTTCCTCCTCTGTCAGACTCCAGGATCAGGGAATCTTGAATCACTGAGGGATTACTGAGGCTAAAATGAACATTTACAGTGACAGATGATGAAATGTCATACTACCAGAGATGTGAAGCTTAATTAAAAGGTAAAATCCTTTCAATTTAGCCTTCCTGGGAAGCATCCAGTCCTAAAGAGCTTTCATCTCCTTCAGCTTTTGATCCTAATGTGAAAACAGTGATCAAATACAGAGACGGGCAAGCCCAAAGAGACTGGTTTTCCACACTCTAGAATTAGTTTGGTTTTTTTTCTAGATAGCATATTGGCATCTGAGCTCTATTTTGAGTGTTGCTATTTTAGACCACCATAAAATGCCCTGCATATTTTGTGGATGTATTTTTAGAGCACAGGAAATTGAAACTTGATTCTATGTAGACCATCATCATAAACATTTCTACTATATAAAACCCATCTTTATGCTAAGAATCTCAAAGTAGTTACAGCAAACATTAGCAAGCTGGCATCTGTCTCTAAGGGTGGGAAGGAAAAGAACATGTAGATGGATTTGCCTAAGATCAGTCAGATTTGTGAACTAAGAGCACCCCAAAGAATGATCCATTTGACTTGGATCAGACACACGAGCACACTTATCTCAAATCAACTAGAGTATGCCAAACAGAAATTGTGCTGCCTTCTGTCTTTTGCAACAGCTACAAGAAGGAGGATGTTTTTAATTCCAGCAGAAAGCCTGCTAATATAAATAACCCATCATAATTTTTAAAACTAATTTGATTTGGCAGAATCGGTTCATGCCAGATCAATATGTTATGTTAAACTAAATGCAACTGCTCTGTGACAAACCTGAAAAGAGAATCAAAGTTTCTCTTAACAATTGTTTTGATAGGCCATGGACATATTTTGTGGCTGATTTTATTTGTCTGTCACAAGTCTTCCTTTGCGCTCTCAGAAGAAAAAAAAAAAAA
>VWZY01010512.1:22113-50896 GCA_013399075.1 Chloroceryle aenea
TCTAAACATAGCACTTCAATGGCCATTGAAGTGGCTTCATGACCGTCTCTCCTCTGACATCAGCTGGTATATCCTCTGCCAACAGGGATATAAATTCTCCATTAAGTCCTGTCATTAACCTTCATGATAAGAAGGCTACTCTCTTGCCTCAAAGCCCTTGAACAGCAATGTGTATGCTGAGTCCTGGAGTACTTAGTAATCATTCTCCTCTCTCTTATTGCCCAAAAATATCTGTCAACTGTAAATCAGCATTCTTTTAAACAAATTTCATTGTTTTGTTATTTTTCACTGAATTCTTATTTTTTTAAACATAATGAACCCTAATATCACATGTTTCTGTCTTCCTGCAAAGCCTCCTTTCTTAAAGCATCATGATCAGGAGGACTGAATATACAATCATTAACTGAACACATATTGTATTTTCTGTCACAGATCCTTCAAGTGTTTGAAAAACATGAATCAAAGGAAGCCCCTCAGCATGAAGTCCACATTTACTTAATTTAAAAAAATCATAATCCATGATATTACATCTTCTCCCAAGTTCCAGCGTTGATGTTTGTGATTTTACAGCCACACTTTCCTATTTCTTTTACAAATATTTTTCTCTCCCCTGTGGCTGTGTGAAAGGCTCAGGCAAAACAGGGGAAATAGACTATTTATCCAGGGAAAACACTGAAACACACACAACTTAAATGGCCTGATGCTTCCCCTTCCTTGCTTTGGTG
The DNA here is from genome assembly GCA_013399075.1 of Chloroceryle aenea. Classification (NCBI taxonomy): domain Eukaryota; kingdom Metazoa; phylum Chordata; class Aves; order Coraciiformes; family Cerylidae; genus Chloroceryle; species Chloroceryle aenea. The sequence goes on from VWZY01010512.1 coordinate 22,839, forward strand.
TAACACATTTTAACTAATCTCAGCAAAGGAAAAAGTAGTATCCATTTGGTGCAGATTACAGGAGATTCAGACCCACTGGGTTATCAGATGCAGATACTCTTTCTTTCCTACTCTCCCTCCATGCTCCTTCTCTGCTCCCTGCAGTATTTCACTTAATCATCTGAACTGCTGAAATAGTCCAGAAAGATGTTGGAATTTCAAAATTTTTTTGTGTGTATCTCTAGGCTATTTGGATGCTTTTGAACATCTGGTTCCCTAGTACACAGACGTGACTTTTTTCTACTAAGAACAAGTTTGACCTTTTCTCATGATTATCCACTGCCTGGCGGTATATAGTCATGAGTAAAAATAATTCCTTGCAAGCCCCTGGGGCAATAACGAATACATAGGTTCTGAAATGCATATGCTAATGCCAGCCTCTATAGAGATATAGCTCAGTTATCAAACAGTTGCCCATTACTTTTAAATTAAAATTTATCTATTTTGCCACAATTACCATCCTGAAGGTGTGATAGCTCTCTGAAAAAAAAAAGTAAGATACATTGATGACTGTTCTTAAAAACTGGAAATGAGAAAGCAGAATTGAGATTGTGTCCACATCTGAACTCAAGGTACTATTGAGCTTATGTTTAAACAAGGGGAAAGTTCAAAGCAGAATTTAGCAAACATAGAAAAGTGGATTTTCTTGAAGGTTTAAATGAAGGAACTGTCATTATTATAAATTCCCAGAGCTTTTACATTTTGCTTTTCTTTTTTTTTTACAAAAGCCTAATTACTCGATCCAGTTATTTGGTAAGAAAATCCCCTTTCATTCCTTTTAATGAAGTAAATAGCTAGGTAGCTACTTTTGCAAAAGTCTTGAAAGTGCAGTGCAACACATAAATTGTGTGTCTATTTATTAGGGCAAATTAAAAAATAATACATTTTTGTTTAACTTTTCCACCCCACTGCTTAGCTCTAACCTAAACTGTCTTTCTGTCACAGATGACTTCTGTGGCCCAGGCATCTCTCAGAACTTACATAGGTCTTTCATTTTCCTACCCTACCAAAGGAAGCAGCATTTGTCATATATGTAAGTTCAACAGTGCTAAAGCAACTATTAGGAAAGGGCTCAGATCAGCCAAACTAGCTTCTTACAAGTGGACAAAGTCTGGGGCTTAAAAGATGGACAGCTATTGCATTACCCATTTTCATGCCAAATAAAAATCCAAGAATGCCTAAAGTATGGTCAGCTCAATCCAGTCAAGAAAATATAAAGAAGCAGGGGGTCTGCTGTGCCCTAGAGAGGTGTTGACCCCTGTCTCCCTGGGGCCACAGTACCACCACGGCATCTTGTCATTCTGTAAGGAGAACGCTGGAGTCCCTATCCCTGGAGGGATTTAAAAGCTGTGGACATGTGGTGCTGAGGGTCATGGTTTAGTGGTGTCCTGGCAGTGCCTGGTTAACAGTTGGATTGATGATCTTAATAGTCTTTTCCATCCTAAATCATTCTATGATTCTATGACCCTATGCTTTCTCAGGGGCTGCAGCATGTAGTATCTCATGAAGCTGTACTGACTGACAGTCAGTTGAATATGAGCCAGCAGTGTGCCCAGGTGGCCAAGAAGGCCAATGGCATCCTGGCTTGTATCAGAAATTTTGTGACCAGCAGGACTAGGGAGGTAATCCTGCCCCTGTACTCAGCACTGGTGAGGCCCCACCTCAAGTTCTGTGTTCAGTTTTGGGCACCTCAATACAGAAAGGACATCGAGGTGCTGGAGCAGGTCCAACGGAAGGCAACAAGACTGGTGAAGGGTTTGGAAGACACACCCTATGGGGAGCAACTGAGGGAGCTGGGGCTGTTTAGNCTGGGGCTATTTAGTCTGGAGAATAGGAGGCTGAAGGGAGACCTTATTGCTCTCTGCAAATACTTAAAAGGAGGTTGTAGCAAGAGCGGAACTGGTCTCTTCTCATTGGTGACAGGTGACAGGACGAGGGGAAATGGCCTCAAGTTGTGCCAGAGTAGGTTCATGTTGTATATCAGGAAAAACTTATTTACAGAAAGGGTTGTTAAGCACTGGAACAGGCTTCCCAAGTAAGTGGTTGAGTCACCATTCCCAAATGTGTTTAAAAATCATTTGGATGTGGTGCCTGGGTGGGTTGTTAGAGTAGTAGGGTTAGACTGAGGTTGGACTCAATGATCTTGAAGGTCTTTTCCAACCTGAGCAATTCTGTGGTTCTGTGATTCTGTGATTTTGTGAAGCTGGAAGGCTGGTGAGATGCTAAAACCATGGGCAGCCTGAGCATGTCTATGGTAAGGACGGACATTATTGGTGTCCATGCCTACAAAAAGACACTGGCTTTTCTCTGTACTTGCTCTAGGTTCCCAAAGGTGAGAACAAACAGAGAGTTTTCATTCCAGTAGCCTGCCCTGTAGCAACTCTGTGGCTTTGTGTGAAAATAAACATGGCAGAAGATATACAAAACCTGCATTGTACACTCTGTCTGGTAAACAATGTCTTTGGCTCATGAACGCTGCCTGAGCTTGGCTTTTGAACTGTGCAGAAAAAAATACCTTTGGTATTTCTTTTAATGTCCGCGGTGATCCCTTTCCTTGAGTAAACAAAGTACTTACATTGAAAAGTCACAAACCTTATCCAGTAACAGAATGAGCACATACAAGATTATAGTCCAGAAAGGGTCTGATTCTGCTATTAACATTGGGAAGAATCTTCCCAAAGGCTAATTTCCAGTAATTAAATATTATGTTCCGTGGGACTAGACCTTTAAAGGTCTATTCCAACCCAAAGCATTCTATGATTCTCCTAAAGAAAAAGGGTATCAATCAGGGGGTGAAAAGAAGGAAGATGGTGGACTGGAAGGCAGGAGCTGAATGATAATCCTGGGATAAGACTCAGTGAATCCCTGAAATGGAGTTAGAGGATATAGGAAAAATAAATATGGCATAAAAATTCCAGTGTTTTATTTTGAATGGCTCCTGCTACCCAGAAAGAAACTTTATGTTCACAGAAGTATGAATAAATTATCCTCTTCTGTAGTTTAATGGAGATATCTACCAACAGGGCAGCTAAGCCATTGACACTATAGTCATCAAGACCTTCATTGTGACACACTCAGTAGACACCCCTGGAAGCCTGAAATCATCCCAGTTAGGCTGATGGGAGATTGTGTCCTGGTGCTGGGTGATTGGGAGATTGTGTCCTGGTGCTGGGTGAGCTTACCTTTGACACAGGCCTGAACCTGCCCGTACCACTCCCCGCAGGTGTCACAGAGCAGCGTGAACGCCGTCTCCTTGTTGCCCATGATGTACCCCTGGGCGCAAACGTACAGCAGCTCGTCCCCCATCTCAAAGCCGGTGTGGCCATGCAGGATGGTATGGGGGAAGGACGGCGGGTCCCCACAGGGCTTGTCTAAAAGTAAAACCAAAATGAGATTGTAGAGACTTTGCAATAGTCTTTAAATGCTAAAAGAGCTACCCTGAGGACAAACATAACAGAACTCATACACCTCATTTGATGCACGCCCTTAGCCTCCTTCATGACTGTTTTCAGCTTGGATTGGGAAGGTGTATACTGGGCTGTAACTGCGATGTTACTGATAACAGTGATGCATCCAGAGGGGCTTTGTTTCCAGCAGGTCAGCCCAGGGTGTTAAGCTACAGCTGTCTTCTCTGCCTGCTTCTACAAAGGCTAACAAAGGCTCGGGTAAGTTGGAGCTGGAAAGCAAAAGCTTGGGCTTATTCTTAACTGCAGAAAAGCTTGTGAAACTGCTTAAGACTGGTGCTTCAATGTCTGCTACACTGGAGAAAGAAGTCAGAGGCTGAGCAATGACCCAGTCCATGTTCACAGAAACAAAAGGTCCAGATGGACACCAGTTATTTTTCTGACTCTCTCTAATCTTCTAGTCTTTCACAAAATCAGATGTTTCTTCCCAGATACTCAAATTTCCCCTACTTTAAGTTAGAGACACCCTAAAATAAATAGCGACTTGTGCTCTTCAACATAACAACACACAGGGGTAACATAGCTCTGCTCCCTGTGAGAATCTGAAGAGCTAAATTTATCGAGATATAAAAATCCAACAAGACATTTGATAATATTTCTGCTGGCAGCACAAAAAGCCAGGAAGTAAAAATTACCATAAACAATACCAAAACTGATTTGAGTAGTCTGTTGCATGAAAGAAGCACAGAGAGGAAGCACAGAGACAACCACCAACACCAAAGTAAACTGAACTTTAACTCTCTTTTTCAGGTTTGAACAATCTTGGCTATTGTCAACAAAGAGGGTCCAGATCTACAGAGCTTCTAGGTGTTGTGATTTTACTTCCTTCAAAGGTCTTCCTCTCCCCAAAGTGCTCTTCAAGAAGGATTTGCCATGACCCCTTTTCCTCCAAATTTTTTTACAATTCCATTTGGAATAGACATCTCTTGGTTACAGAAAATAAAACAAACAAACAAATAAAACCTATAATGCAAGGACACGATTTTATCAAGAAACCCAATGGACAGAGTTTGCAGGGTAAGTTCAAATAAAGACTTCCATATTCTTTCTCAAATCTGGGATTTTCTTCCAGGGGAGGTTCTAGAGCCCTTATTGACTGCAGAAGGAAACTGCAGAAATGTTCCAGTTGCCAAAGTAACTGAACATTCAAAACCTGGTTTTGTCCTGATACAGAATAACCAAAAATAAAAAGGTAATTGCTCAGGAGTTCTAGTAATTATATGGGACCTAGAGATAGGTCTGTGTTCCAGTGCTGATCTCTAGTTTGCCTTGGTACAAAACCTGAATTCCTCAGTTGGTTCAGTAAAGATTACATTCCTTGGAAAGACTTTTGTTTGAAAGATGAAAAAGTGACCACCAAGACTATGCTTCTAAACATGCAGAAGGAGAAACATCTTCAAAGACCACTCTTCTGCTTTGCTGGAGTCTAGGACAGCATCAGCACAAAGTCTTAGAAACAACATTTTCATTGACATCAGTTCACATCCCGGGTTTTCAATGGGCAATAGTTTTGAGAGAAAAGGTTTTTTCAATCTACTTTCTGCAAAAACTCAGGCTTTCCTGCTTTTGCCCCAGGGACATTCTGGGAGATCCTTCTGAGTCCTGGCTGCAGCTTTTGCATCACCTATCCAATTCTAACCCAGGTACAGGTAAATACATGTTTATTTAGAAATACGATGTATTTGCATTGGCAGTTGTTTACCTTGTAGTGAAATTAAAATCCTACAATAAACATCCACCTTCTATGCAACTTCTTTCAGACCAGGCTTTTAGAAATTGCCTGGCGGACCTGGCTGACCACTTCTCAACTGGGTATGCTGAAAAACATCTGCCACTAATTTAAGGGACAGGCTACTGAAGTCAGAACTTTGAAGTCTATTCTCTGTACTGAACACATACATATATACTGTATAACACCTTCAGAAGTTAGTGGGAGCTAAGCACACACATCCCAACAGAAAAAAACAAGCTCTTGAGGCTGCACAAAGCTCAGTTTATGTACAGTCTCATGGAGGCTTGGCATCTGAGGAAGTGAGGAGCAGTTAGCTGCTAATGCCTTTCCTGTAAACTGGTTGGATGAATAGAGATTGATGTAGATGAAAGGAATAAAAAAGTATTTTTTTGCCTCCTAGGCAGGCTACAGACCCTTGTATTTCATATGCGTTATTTATGTAGCTACTTCCATCAGTACAAATGGGAGCTGTGTATCTGCTCTGAGGGAAGGACTGATCCTAAGGCTTTACGGGACAGTTACATGTCAGAAAGTATTCTTATTTACAAAGCCCTGCTTCTTAAACCTGGGGCCAGAGGCAGAAGTAAAGTAACACATTAGTTCAATATGGCAAACACATTCAAAAAGCACATTATAACCTTCCAGGAAAGAAGAAAGCTGAAGGGAGCTTACTGTAAAATTTGGCAAGAGATGTGATAGTGGAGAATTACAAGATCCCAAAAGAGAGATCTGGCTGGTGTATGAACATAAAAATCCAGAGATTTTAAAGATGTTCATGGGTGAATATTGTATGGGGAGCTTCTGACTCCCTCATGAGAGACGTTGTAAGGTCATGTTTTCACTGCAGAGCACACAGAGGGACAAGCGTGGACAAGGACAAGTGAAAGCTGATACCCTGCAAAGACATACTCACATTCCTACATCTATTTTTCTGAGTAAGATGGACAGGAATTTCCCAGCTTGCAGCATCTTATGGCTCCTTGTCCTGCTGCAGTCTCAGTTGCTATGACAATTCCTGCTCAGCCTTTTGCCAAAGCTGTTCTTTCTGGTACACCTATGGAAGTGACCTTATGAAGTGACAACCAGCACAGCAGCTCAGAGCCACTCATTGGGACAGGCTTCAGGTTTCTGTCTGCAGCCTTTGTACCAGGACCTGACAAAGTGTGGTCTTGTTTGGAACAACAGCCTGTGCTCAGCATTGGCATTCAGGCCATTTTCTTGCTGGAAGAGAGGAAGCAGGATCTGGGCCATCAAGCCTGACAAAGGGTGTGCTGGCAGCAGTTTGTCATGTAGAGGAACAGTGCTGCTCTTTGTTAAGGTGACCACAGGGATTGCCTGGAGTGGTGATGCTGGTAGATGAGAACTGGGCTCCTCCAGTGCTAAACTCTTCATTGGGAGCGCTGCTTTTCCCCTCATCAGTCATCTGGTAAGCCAGCATATTTTCTTAGAACTTGCTAAAAAATGAGCCCAGTATAAGACTGATAGGCTTGATACTCAGGCTCCCTCCAGCAGATCCCATACTCTGCCTGCTTGTGTGCAAGATCACATCTCGAACCTGGAATCATCATGACCCTTCCTGAGTTTGCCACACATTGACAGTAAGGTAAAACACCTAATGGGGCTTCATACATTGATAGCTGACCTTCAGCAAGCAAGGATGGACTGGGATACACAGGAAGATAGCACTGCACAGATATAAGGCAATGAAGAACATCCTCTTGTCAACAGTACTTTGGCACAGACTGCTGGAGCAAAAGTCACGACCACAGTCAATGAAGAACTCAATATACATGGGTAGAAATCCAAACAGATGCAACATCTGACAGCAGATGAGTTAGGGCTAGTGAGGCCTCTGGTTGTAGGCCTTCAAGAGACTCAGCAACTATTTTTTACAAGGGACTGAACGAAGCCATCTCTTGTTAATTGAGTTAGCACATTCTGTCATGTTTGTCTTTTAGGAATTATGACCCCTCTGAAGGGCAACTTTAAACCCAAACCACGTGTGGAAAAAAGTTTGTGACAGGTCATTTCTGGCAAAGAGCTGACACAAGTCACTTTAAAAACACAGCACCTCTCTTCCCCAGTCCAGATTCCTGCAGAAGCATCATCTTGATTTAAACTATAAGCATCCCATCAGTTTGTAAAGATTTTTTTGAGGTGCCTTGATAAAACACTGTCACAGACAGGACAGCCTAAAATCAATGCAAAAAAACCCATCAAAATGGAAAAGATGCAGACTTCATCTTCCACACCACCTGTCAGAACTGGGAATCTACTGAAATACAATTATCTACAATTGCTTCCTTAACTGTCCAGCATGCTCTAAAAGCTGACACGTCATCTTTGACATAACACAGCCCCTGTTACAACCACCCAATTCACCAGTTTTCCAGAGAGATGACTGGAATTTATAGGACATCATCTCATCGTTAAGAAACAGGAAAATGCAACTCCTAATGCTCAGCCCTGTGAAAGGAGTGTGGATGTTTGTTTTTCTTCTTGATTGCAGAGACAGTAAAGTATATGGAATTTTTCTTTTTGGATACAAATACTGAATACAGGGTACAAAGAACTAAAACTCCATCATAGCTGATGGCAGTGCTTCTTGTAAGCTACCTATGTTAGGGTGCCAATACCTCTTTCATCAGCTAGGGCTCGTAAGAATTTATTTGTTGAAATGACATCAGCAGGTAGCTGGAAATTCACTGTCAGCTATAAGCAAAGCTCTGTCAAAGAAAGCTGTAGCAATGAAAAAAGGAAAAATTTAATCTCTACTGCACAGCACAACAAATACAAAGAAATGGTTCAAATATGACACAAAGTCAATCACAGTTTGATTTCTCTTGCAAACTATGTTTAATGTATTTGCTGTAAAGAACACACTAATTTGCTTTTTTCATACTGCTGAAAAAGGCAAACTGAAATCTGTAGATAAGCCATCAAGGTTTGATGGGCATCTGGAGCCAGCAGTCACGTTTAACCAAGTTTTATTCACATTTACACTGTACAATGCTACAAGTTGCTGCCTGTTTAGTTTTTCCATGGTGGCAGCAAACCAAAGCCTTATAGAATAGAGATCATGCTTGTTGCCATTAAATATCAGTGGGTCACCTAAAGAACAAACCAGCCAAACTTGGGAGCTAGTAACAAAGAGATCTTTCCTTTGTTGTGCTAAAAAAATAAAATAAAATACAAAAGAGAGAGAGAGGATTATATATGCACAAAATCAAACAGTATGTGATCCTACAGAAAAATAAGACTGGTAGGAAAAATTCCATCTCTTTTCTCGCTTTATCTATTTTATGCTTTGAGGCATTTTCCTATAAGCTTTGATAGGGAATAAATACACACTCTGTGGACTTACATGGGATACTCCATTTTCAAAATAGGCCGAATCTAATCTATTTTTAGGTATTTTTTGGCACTTGGGGCTACAAGAGGAACTCTGATCTCAGCAGCTCCTGAGCTGGTACAGAGGTGTCTTCCTGACTTTAATGGCTAATAAAACATTTGTTTATGAGAAACTGAGAGGACACATTTATCCGTACTGCAAAAACTGCAGCTATACTCACAGCATTCATAAAACATTACAGCTACCGCTTTCCCTGTCAAACGTAGCTCCCTTAGTATCAATTCCCTATAAAACATAATTCTTCATAGCAAAGATCACTATAATCCTTTGGTGTGTACAGAACAAAATCCATTTCAGAATGCATTGCTGTACTATAATGGAAATTGCATCACTTAGAAGCATTGTCCACTTTCCTAAAAGATCGAAAAATACCCGTGAGGTTCCAAAGAAGAAACCATTCATTAATCCTAACTTAGATGAGACATGTGCATGTCAAGGCTCTTTTCTTTCTGGAGCTTGCTCTTTTCATACCAACTACAGTCAAGGCTCTGCCACCCAACTTCACTTAAGCCTTTCTATTCAAACAACAACTGCATCCACAATTTATTATTCTTTTCCTTTCCAACAAGTATTGTCAGACTATGTTCTTATCTTCATCTTTACTGACCCTTTACCACCAACAGTAACCAACTTCAGAAGACAAACACGGTTCTTTCCCCAAGAGCCACCATCTACGTGAAAGCTCAGCCACAGAAGGTGGAGAGAGACAGGGGAGCACAAGAGCACAATGGAACAGTAGTGGCCAGAACAGTGATTTCAGCGTCCCACAGCTGAACCACCCACCCACTGCAAGGCTTTTCTTGAGGGGGGGATGATGACAAAAGAGAGATTTGAAGGATGACAATGACAGAGTTTTGCAGATGTTTACAGGGAGCTGCTCCTAGATGTGAGGAGCAGCATGGAAGAAAGCACAAAGGTACTTGTGTGACAGCATTAGCAACCGGGTGACAGAGCCAGCATCGCTCATAGCAGCACGGAGACTGGAGTTGACATCATGAGGGTTACCTGAGAGAATGGTCAGTCAACCTCTGTGAGTTTTGAATAACTATGTGCACAGCAGACCTACACCACCTCTGCTGCATTCCACTTCAATCATATTTTCATTCCCACTGCTTTGCTTGGAAATGAGATGTGAAATCACTGCAGACATCAGCAATCTGTTTCAGGGGTTCCCAAGCTTCTTGACACAATCCTTCCTACCAGTAACAATTTAATTTTTGCCTTCAGAGTCCATCGTTGCATGTGCATTCTGGCATTTGAATACCAAAAAGTTTACGCACCAACTAAAATTGGAAATATCTCATTTTTCAGAATCATCCATGATATATCAGAGTCCCTAGTGGGCTGGTCTATGCTTGTTAGCAAAATAAACATAACCACAACAAAAATAAACAGAAAAAAGTTATTGGCCTACAAATGTTGTATACCGATAGATACACAACCGTGTGGTTTTTTGCAGTTGGAAGCAGTTTTCTGAGTTACCTTCAGTTAGAGTGCTGAGCATGGGAGATGCTTCAGGCATCTCGGTTATATTGGTGCCAGATATATCCATAAAGTATGTTCTGTGAACACCAAAATGGGTTCTTGCAGATCAGTAGTGTTGTTTGAACTTGCTAAACTGCAGCAAAGGCAAAAGATAATGCAATTTATTTTCTGCAACCGATGTCTTTGGAGCAGTTCACTCATTTATCAGGAGATAACTATGAAGATTTCTATTCCTTAACATTCCCTCTTTGCCTCTCGGTACAGAAAAACTGAAGGCAAAACTTTTAATGTTGCAAGACAGGGATGACTGTGCATTATTTCAATAGTATATCAGTGCTGACCTTCATCCTTTACACAAAAAGCATCATATTGGTCATTCACAAAGGGATCGGTTTCAATTTTAACATCAATGGCTTTCACGCTCTGCTGTTTGCTGCCCGTCTTTCTGCATATAATTGTCCTAAAATAAAGAAGAAGAAGAAAAAAAATAATCAGAACTCTTCTGGAGTTGTACATGCAGGTAAAATTTGGAGATCTTCTATCACAGTAGTCAGGCTTCAGCCTCAGTTTAGCTGTTTAAGCCTCAGCACATAAGGCATTATTGTGGGAAGAGCTATGAAAGAAGCCAAAGGAGAATAGAAGTAATTAAAAAATGTTTGCTGTAGATCAAATCAAGGCATAGGAAACAATGAAGAATGTTTTATCTTATTATATTCTATAATATTTCTAAACATCAGACCAAGTCCCAGTATATTTAAGGCTACATTCTGCTCTCACATTCCAGCAATACAAATTCCCACCAATGGCACCTGGATAAAAATGAATAGGAAATTCCAGATGTGGTCCAAAAGATTATAAATCATTAGCATTTTACATTAAAAGACCATTAAGGTTGCATATTTAAATGCTCAAGCACTAACATAGGTGAGCTCATAAAATTCATCTGGAATTCTTGGAGGAAAAATGGCTTTTTTTTTTTTTTAGAGTAGTTTCACACCTTTGTGTACACCCCATTTTTTCTGGTTTGGTATTCAGCAGTGCCTAATCCATCCTGTTGCCCTTCATAGGCTTGAACAAAGGTAATAAATTTGTATTTGGCTTTACAACTCTGTAGATGCTGAACGTGAAGGAAGAGATTACTAATTATCTCTTCTCTCAGCTGTCCTGGCTGCTTAAAACTAACAAATAGAAGACAGTTTGTTGTACAAAACACTGGTTTTACTGTTATGCTGAAGGTCACAAAGGCTGGGAAAGTGAATTCAGCCCAAATTTTTGCAGCTGGATATTAATAGCTTATTTTTTTAGGGTTTGTTTTTTTTTCAGACAGCAGGTTTGTAGGAGTGTTGCACGGTCAGCTCTTCTAGGGAAAGCAAGACAAAAATGCTTTCCGTGGAGATATCTATCCAGTGGAGGAAATTTATCATTTGGCATTGTGCGGTGGTTGAACTAATTTTGCTGTCAGTCTCACACTCAGTTTGGGGAATATATAAATGTTGACTAACTGCCCACTCACTGAGTGTGGATCCATTGGACAGCCAGTATTTGATCATGCACTTAAACACTGTATAACAATGGATCAGCACAAGTGGGCTGAATTATGACTGTACAGACCATCTTCCTGCTGGCATGTGTTAGCTTTTGAGCAGTTAAATGTATAACTTTAATGTTCTTTTATTGTAAACAAGCAAAAGCAACATGAAAAAAGCCATATGGTGGTGGTCACGTATATGTACCAGAATAGGTCCTACCACAGTTCTGCTCTGGAAAACATCCCCTCATCCCCTGCTTAAAGTCCCTTTACAATTTCAAATTAAGTATGTTTCTTTTGTGAGGAAAATAACCCTTGAATTTTTCAGGGATCACTTAAAGGACAATATTGTCTACACAAATATAAAATCAAAATTTTAAGAGCCTTTAAGTGGCATCAAGATGTTTTAACTGCAGTTCTCAGTAAACTTCTTTCCTACATGTGGTTTAAAAATTGTTCTTCCTCTCTATTTCTTTTTTTTCCCTACAACACACTAGACCCTGGTTAACCTTTTACTTAGGACTTGAATATGGACTTCTATCATATTAAAATTGATCTGCTTAAAACTCCAAACATGTTAATTTCATTCTTCTGTAATAAATGAAACCATGTCTTGCACACATAAAAAAAAATAGAAGAAAAAAAAAATTAATCTATTTCATCTCTTCTAACCCTCATTTTCTGTCAGTAGTTTCCCACCAGGAGCTCCATCCTGCAAGATTTAAACGTCTCCAGTAAGCTGTTATTACTGCTGCTGGAGGGACCTTCAACAGTGCTCAGAATTTCTCAGTAGTGGGTCTAACTATTAGGCCCACAATGGTTTTGGTATAAAAATAGTCAGTAGGAATCCAGGTATGACTAAAAATATATAATCGTAGTCTCTTTTCTATGAGTTCTTTATGTTTCCCTAAATCCTAAAATTCCAGGTTTTCATCTATAATCATCGATTTAATACATAGGTACCCTTTTGTCTCAGTTCTAAAAGGTAGGATTTGATGCTTTTGACTTTGTTACATTGCTCATTTGAAGACTGAAAAATGGCTAGCAATTCAGAATTCAACATATTTTAACGTTTCTTCAGCAGCAGCATTGACGTGTAAAATAAGAAACAAAAAATGGTACATTTTTCCTACTCATTCCAGCAACCTGTGGAGAGGTTGTGGAAATGTGTTGCCTGTTTTGCTTCTGGACTATTTTGAATAGCTGCACTGGGACATGCATCATGGTGGATAGAATGCCACAAATTTTACACATTTTTTTAGGGATACATCCACCTACCCAGCCATTTAGAAGACTGCAGTTGTGCATAACTTCAGTTCTATTCACTGCTATTTTAGTGTAATAATTGAACTTAAACAGACTTGATCATCACTCAGCATACATTTTAATCTGGTGCTTAGAGCAGGGTAATGCATGATTTGTACCTTGCATTTAAGAAATAGATGCAATTTAATTTTCTTTCTGTGGAGATCTCTTATGAAAGTAGAAGAAACATACCGAGTTGATGCTGCAGATCATCCATAATAATCCTCTAGATTTAAACCACATCTACTTGAAACACCAATGTGTCCCTGAAAATTACTCTTACTTTGACATGACCCCACAACCACAGCACAAAAAAAAAATAATTAAAAAATCACATCCTATTGCTACAGACAGTGCAAGTATTACCAGTAAGCTAAAAATATAGTTGGGAAAGGAGGGGGTTTAGGGGGAGAAGCAGTAATTTTAGTGGTGTTGAGAACAGCCCCTGCTCTCTGATAGAAAGTAGAATGGTGCCTTAGGATGTCTCCTCATACTGAGAATGTTCTCAGTCCACTGCTACTCAGCCTAGAAGGACAACCTGCTTCATGATGCCTCTTCTCAAGTGAGAAAATAAGACACCACAGAGACTCTGCCCTATGCTGAACCTCATCTTAACTCCTGCTGTACAATACGATTCATCCGACTACAATTAACAGTCCTTCCTGTGCACCTACCCTGAAAGATCAGAGGTTGGCCAAGCTGATAATTGTTTTCCTGTGCCATGACTCAGACATTGCATTTATTGTGGGCACACACGAGAGGAGAAAATTTAATATGCAGCACAAGATATGAACCAGACTTCTTAGAAGCCTTCCACTTTTGCACTGGTTAAATTTTTTCTAATGTATTATATAACCAATGAGTAATTGGTTTATTTTTCACTTCTCCTAATTATAATAATATCAGAAAAGCTGGCATTAATAATATTTATTCCACAACATGCAATTATGTAATAGATAATATTAAATATACCATAATGATATACCCGAGCCACAGTAAGGATACCTAGTTTTATATATTGTATATATACATGTATAAAGTTATACATCATAAACACATAATATTTATACAAAAATTATAAATTTTGTTCAGAGTAGTATGCAATGGTACTTCTACTTTCTAAGATTTTATACATGCTAAATGTATAAATTTCTTTTCTAAAATTATTCCTAATTTTGTAATACTTGAACATTTTTCTGCAAAGCCAAGTTGAAACATATGGAGTTAACAGCTAAGTTTACATGACATAGCGTGATCCATCAGCACAGAAACCAGTAGCTGGGACTAGGATGTTTTGTAGTAGCTGCTTTATCTGCCAGCTGATTGTAAGTTTTATCATCTTCGTCGATAAATTCACTGAACTGAGTCAGAATGGTCTTATGATATTTATTCATAGCAATTTGAACATACTCAGCTCAGAAGAACATCATCAGCAATGTGTTAGCTGAGGCACTGAAAGTCTGGTTCATAACCTAATCAACTATAACAAACCTTCCCCTAATTAGAAAGTTAAAAACTTCATCACTTTTCCTAGTCAAGATAAATCTTTAACATCCTGTGCTGATTTGTTATTTTTCATGGATCAGGTTTACCACTTGTGTTTCAGTAACTAGGTGAGAGAAAATAAATAAATAAAAATCAGTAGTCTGGAAGCCAAACTACAGAATTTTTATTCTTAGTCTTTCCCTTCTGTAGTTTGGGAAACTGCAAATTATAAAGCTGGCTCTGATGAGGAATAAAATATAAATGACATGTTCATGATTACCAAAGGGAAGAAAATTTCCTTGAAAAGTCATGAAGGGGAGCACAGGTGGGCTTTGGAAAGTCCGTTGACTGGGAACCATAGAGGCTAATTTTGGCTGGATGCGACCCAAAGAAAGCAGCTGCTAAGTGTGACATGAAGACATTCCAACAGCAATACTGCCACTGGAAATGTCAAAAGGAGGTCTTACCGAGGCAGAACCAATATCCTTTAGATTCTTAAAAATATACACCAAAATGCAGCCTTTTGTGCTTAAAATTGTACATATGACTACTGAAATAGTAAGGCCTCTGTTCATTAAATAAATATGGCCCATTCATGCAGATTTTCATACTGTAGCCTAGTATGAAAGATTTTATAGAGCTATTTTACTATAATAGCACTATGTACACATAATTTAAGCATTCTTAGTGTGTATGGGGGAGAACCGTGTTGCTTCCTGGCTTGGACTAGTTGGATGCTCAAAGACATGTCAAGCGTCACTAAAAAATTGCGTTTACCCAAATTCATTTTATGGGCTCCAGTTTAATCCAGGGCTTTCATAACAGATGTTATTGATTAGCTACCAAAGGGTTTAAAAAAAAAAACAACCCTGCAAAAATATTTGTTGAATGCTATTGATTTATGAAGAACCTCAATTATCATAGAAAAGGCTTTCAGGATAGGACAAAACCATACAGAAATTTTTTTATTTTTTTTTTAATTAAAAAAAGGGGGGGTTGGAGAGAGGGCAAGATACATTAAATTATTTTGAAAATTAGAAAATCAACCTCATCAAAAGTGGCAAGTTAAAAGTCTTGGTATTAGTTACTCTTATGCATTTGCTAAGAATAAGCATATCCTCCTTTCGTCTTTTCTTTGCTAGGCAAAACAAACTGATCACCTTTAATCACTACTGATCATGTGAGGACCTTTCTTGGACTGATCCTGGTCTGAACTCATCCCTTCTGAGCTTGGATGCCAAGAATTACATTGCCCTGTTATCCTAGAAAAAACATTGAATATGCTTTTCCTGAAAAAGTAAATTTTCTACAAAAACTCTTCAGTTATTTGGCTGTATGTCTTAGAAGAACCACGGCTGTCATATTTTGTCCATGCTGTCTTCCCTGTTTGTGCCGAGAAAAGATTCTCATTCCCCCCAAAGCTGATGCAAAGTGACTCATGTCCGCATAGCTCAGTGATATCATTCCTTGGAATAAACTGTCTGTGTCCAGACTTTGAATTCATGTCTCTTGACTGAGCTTCGTGTAGAAATCCATATTCCTGAAATGCAATTATTGTGTTTTTTTTTTCTCTAGGAGACTTTGAGATGACTGACAAGAAACAATGAGAAGACAAAGTCATCTTCTAGCAGAGCATGACACCAGTAGTGAGTTGTGGGGCTAAAGCATATGACATAAAGGCATTTCAGAGTGCAAAACCTCCTCAGACAGCTTTATAAGCAATTTTAGCACTTTGAATTGGACCGCATCCTGTCAGCTGTGTCTGGATTTTTCTCTTGAAGATAATTAATTGTCCTACCTCGTACAAATGTCTGGGAGCAAATTCACATGCATTGTCATCAGACAGCAGAGCACAGCCTTGAACTAAAACAGAGCGTTCTCCAAACTCATGTATCATTAGGGCTATTTCTTTGCAAATAAGCAACTGGGTCTGTTATAGAATGTACACCTGGAGAGATTTCACAGGGCCCACAAGTCCAGGGTTTTACACACCCACATGAGAGGACTTGAAAGGATTAGCAACTGACCCTTCTTTCATTCTTTGGATATTGCCTTATTGTCCTTTTTTTTTTTCTTTTCTTTCCCAAGAAATGTGCTATTATTACCCTACTGGCAGGTGCTGGGCAAGTCCAATGCAATAGACTGAAAAAGAAGTAGGTAGTCTTGTGAAATGTCATTTCTGAGTCTTATGACTTTTCCCACTGGTGTCATCTGCAGTGAGGGCCCCATTGTGTTTGACACTATAGAAGCATTCAATAGGAGTCAGTGCAAAACCCAAAGAGCTAACAAAAGGAAGGGAAAACAGAGATGAAGTAATTTTCCTAGCAGCAAACATCTGGTCTGTGGTCAGCCAGGAAAAGAACCCCAGTCTTCTGACTCCCACAGCAAGGCTTATTCTAGCTGACTCTCCTTGCTCCCTCAAGTTATGCCCTCCAACATGAACCCTCCAGGGACTGGGCAAGAACGAGCTCTGGGCAATTTAATGCAAAGTAACAGGTTGACAGCCCTGCAGGAGGTCTATCACAGGACAGAAAGTCTATGCAGAGCTTCAAAGCCCTTTTAGAAGGGATAGATAGCTTCATTCTTTTGTAGACAAATAAGGAATGGGATAGGGAATAGGATAACTTCAGCCTTTCAGTGCTAGAAAAGTGTTGGAAATGAGTAAATTTGCTATGAATATTTTAATACAAACTGTTGAGGATGTTTACAGTTTCTAAACAAATAGTTGCTTTCTAATATCCTGTGCACAAGGCTGATCATAAGAAAAGTGTCACGTTCACTTTCTAAATTATAAAACTACAGGAAATGAACAGATCCTAGAGGACACGCTGCCCAGCACTGGAGGACTTGAAACAAGGTTTGCCTGTATGACATCTGAATTCAGAAGATAGAAGTAGTCCCTTCAGAGGACTCTGCCACCTTTTTTTCATTTATATTCTGGCAGATCACTTGCTGGTTTTACTGACTCACTTGTCTGACATGCAAATAAGTCATAGGAGTGTCATTTTTATTATAAATAGCTATTAGGGCTCGTCTGACAAATGAGACCTGTCTAACGACATTTCATTTCCTGAACTGTAACAATGTGCAATGCTTTATAAGTTACACATGGCAGGACCGACTTGCAAATGGTTTACTTCTGGATTGCTGGAAGAAGTTACTCCGTATCCTCTCAGCCCTACCTACTTGTCAATGACTCTTCTCTAAAAACTCCCAAGCCCTTGAACCTGATGGCTACATGCCTGTGCAAACAGCCCTGAGCTCTGAATTGAGTTGGTCTGAACAACAAAAAGTGGAAGAAAAAAACATCCCCTTAAGCCTGTTAAGGAGGGTCTGTCCCAAACTGCTCAAACCACAAAACCACCCAGTTTATTGTCTCTCTGGATTTGCTGGCAGGGATCAATTTGTTTAAGCAATTTCCATCCTACATTAGTTGAAGTGAATCACATTAAGAAAGGCAGAGAGAATTGCGGTTGTTCAGTCTGGAGAAGAGAAGGGCTCTGGGGAGACCTTATTGAGGCCTTTAAGTAAGATGGGGCCTGTCAGAAAGATGGGGACAGACTTTTCAGCAGGGCCTGTTGTGACAGGACGAGAGGTGATGGTTTTATACTAAGAGGGAGATTCAGATGGGAGAGAAGGAAGTACACTGAGGGCAGTGAGACCCTGGCCCAGGTTGCCCAGAGAGGTGGTAGAAGCCCCATCCCTGGAACCATTCCAAGTCAGGTTGGCCAGGGCTCTGAGCAACCTGCTCTAGTTGCAGATGTCCCTGCTCCCTGCAGGGGGGGTGGACTAGATGGTCTTTATTGTCCCTTCCCACCCCAAGCATTCTGTGATTCTATATTTGTCATGATCTAGTGCTTGGGCTGGCCCAGTTTGCAGAGACCGAAATGGGTTATAGAGCACAATGTGAGCATTTCCACCATCAGATTGGAGTCTTCTTCCACCAGCATCACTCCCTGGAGAATGATGCTTTTTAACATCCTAACTAGTAGCTGGTTGTCCTACCATCTACTACCACTTTTGACTTAAAATAGATGAGAGAAAAGCACTTCTACCAGCATGGCTGAGGAGGCAACAGTCACTTCAGAGGGTCAGTAAGAAGTAGGTTGGAGTGGACTGCGTAGTCATAACCTCACTACAACAGAGGATGACCCATTATAATCTCAAGATAAGTAATACATGGTGTGCCCAGTGAAGAATCCTTTATTTTGGACATAATTTTCCCTGGCACTGGAACCTTTCGGGCCCGCTGTGAAGCAGGCTTTCCCCACTATGCATTGCATCAGCAGTGTGAAGATTGAAGTTTTTCTGTTTTTTTTATCTTTTAGCCTTGCTCTCATGTTTCCAGTTATCAAGTATATGCCCAAAGTAGTACAGAATCACAGAATGGTGGGGGTTGGAAGGGACCTCTGGAGACCATCTAGTCTAATTGTGAAATTCAGCACATCAGGTGACAATATCAGCTCACCGGTGAGCTTTCTCAACAAGCTCTCTACTGCATGTGCCTTATCATATCTATGTACTTCTAAAGTCATACCTATTTGAATGTACCTATTGTCTATTCAGACATGAGTAAATACCTGAGACTAACATGGTTTCCATGAGCTCAGCAAACTGAGCTGCTCACAAAGCAGAGAATAATGGTGTCAGTGGGAGCACTAACACTAACTCCAGCACTGTGTCCTTGACCTGTGAGCCCTTTAGGGCTCAGCTACCCGCTTACAGGTCAGGTAAAAGGAACCATGCTGACATAATTCAGAAGGAAAGAGGAAGAAGAAAACACTTCAGATCTGCAAAATATCTTAGCTGTATAAAACTGCTGCCATTCATACATCTCAGGAAGTGTTACGCTGTTGTCCTTACCCAGTGGAGCCACCAGCAAGCCATCCCACAGTGCAGCCAGCAAAAGAACAGTCCAGAACAGCCCTTTTCAGTTCTTCCACAGTTGCTAAGCGAGCACTCAGGTCAGCACAAGCTCTCTCAGCTTCAGCTAAATCCAAACCCTGAGAGTTGTTCTTGAACTCAAGTGCAAACACTTTACCTGCAGCACCAAGAAAAGACATGTCAACATCACGGTATTGGACTCAATACATATTCAACAAAAATATCCCAAAATATTACCAAATAAATTCTTCTTGCTTTTACTAAGTTCATTTTAACGAGCAACCTGCTTCTTGGAATCCATAAACTTATGAACAGTGTAAGCTAAGTGCCTTTAGTTTAGCTTTTGCATGGCTAAGCCCCTATTCATTCCTAGCCCATAGGAGAAGCTTCTCTTGTTTCTATAGGTCTGTGCTTAAGATCTGGCAAGCAAAAGCACAGCACACTCTCATACATGTGGATATAGTCGAAGTCAGAACTTTTCCTGTAGGCTACAACACTTTACTAAGTATTTTACAGTTATAAATATAACTACTAAATCTATCAAGTAAGCACAAATTTAAAAGGCATTATTACAACCCAGTCTTCCATGTCAGAAATAGATTTATACATATTCTCTAAATTCAGAATGATGTAATTCTATGAAAAGCCATGCCTGAGTGCCCCTACAAAGCTGTTCTGTTTTCATATCTTTCTGGAAAGACAGAGAAAATTTTTATCTTAATTGAAGGCTTCTTTGCATGAGCACAAGAACATATTTAGCGTTACAATTTCTTGTGCTATTTTTATTTTCAGTTCAGTTTATTTTACTTTCACTTATCTAACACTGTTAAAGTTCTAAAGGTGAAAGTTAGAGGTTTTGGCAACTGGGAACAGGGCAGTTGGGGTTTTGGCAATGAAGTTTAAGATGTTATCAAGTTATGGAATAAGCACATTAACTGGATGTCTCCAGAAAAATAAATGATGAGAAAATTTACAATCCTGACATTTAAATCACCATAAGAATCTTCTTTCTGAAGATAACATCCCTCAGGATACCTCGTAAATTTCAAAGGTACAGATTGAGGTTGCTTGCAGGTGCAGGATGACAATTTTAAGGCCTGTTCATTATGAAAATAGCTGGCAATAATTACTATGCCTTATTTCAAAAGCCAGTTAGTGGTAGTGGTTTGTATGAGTGCATAGCTTCCAACACATCCCAAGTGTTCATTAGGTAGCTGCCTTCAGACTCATAGAATATACTGACCAGTATTTGGAATCCTGATAAGATTGCTACTTTGGTGGGAATGCCCCAGAATGCCTCATGCACACAGTAAAAAGTTGTCCTGACTTGGGAAAATAACAATTCCACTAAGTGGAACAAGTGAGGATGAGAAGGAGCAGGAACTGGTTGAAAGGAAGGAGTCAGAGAGTTGTAGTCAATGGGGCAGAATCTGGTTGGAGGTGTGTCACTAGTGGAGTCCCTCAGGGGTCGGTGCTGGGACCGGTGTTGTTCAATATCTTCATCAACGACTTGGATGAGGGTATAGAATGTACCCTCAGCAAGTTTGCTGATGACACTAAGCTGGGAGGAGTGGCTGACACACCAGAGGGCTGTGCTGCCATTCAGAGAGACTTGGACAGGCTGGAGAGTTGGGCAGGGAGAAACATGATGAAATTCAACAAGGGGAAGTGTAGAGTCTTGCATTTGGGGAAGAACAACAAGATGTTCCAGTATAGGTTGGGGGCTGACCTGCTGGAGAGCAGTGTAGGTGAAAGAGACCTGGGGGTCCTGGTTGACAAGAAGATGACCATGAGCCAGCAATGTGCCCTTGTGGCCAAGAAGGCCAATGGCATCCTGGGGTGCATTAGGAAGGGTGTAGTTAGTAGGTCAAGAGAGGTTCTCCTCCCCCTCTATTCTGCATTGGTGAGGCCGCACCTGGAGTATTGTGTCCAGTTCTGGGCCCCTCAGTTCAAGAAGGACAGGGAAGTGCTTGAAAGAGTCCAGCGCAGAGCTACTAAGATGATTAAGGGAGTGGAACATCTCCCTTATGAGGAAAGGCTGAGGGTGCTGGGTCTCTTTAGTTTGGAGAAAAGGAGACTGAGGGGTGACCTCATCAATGTTTTCAAATATGTAAGGGGTGAGTGTCAGGGAGATGGAGTTAGGCTTTTCCCAGTAGTGACCAGTGATAGGACAAGGGGGAATGGGTGTAAATTGGAGCATAGGAGGTTCAAGTTGAATGTTCGAAAAAATTTTTTTACTGTAAGGGTGACAGAGCCCTGGAACAGGCTGCCCAGGGGGGTCGTGGAGTCTCCTTCACTGGAGACATTCAAAACCCGCCTGGACATGTTCCTATGTGATGTACTCTAGGTGGCCCTGCTCTAGCAGGGGGGGTTGGACTAGATGATCTTTCGAGGTCCCTTCCAACCCCTAGGATTCTGTGATTCTGTGTGAATTCAGGAGTACCCAGAGTGATTTTCTCAAGCAGTTAACAGCAGCTGACCAAGGAATGCTGCCCAGAAGGACAAATCAGTGTCCTAAGCACTAGACTGCACCGTCTCTTGATTTTTCAACTATAATCAACAGCATTAACTGTAATTAGAACAAGGGAGTTTATACAGAGTAGGGGGAAAAGCAAAGTTCTACAGTCCTAAGTACCAAAATATCAGGTTTCTTTGCAAAATGTCTGAAATAGCACACATGAGATGATGAAGGTAGGCTGCTGTTTCCAAAGCCATGAACACACGTAGTAAAGTATGCATGGTGATACTACAAACAGAAAGATGATGATTTCAAGCAACCATTCCTAAGATGCAGAACAGCTTCTGTTGGTAAAGGTAAGCAGGGATTAAGTATAATGCTTTAGAGAAGCTTTTTCCCAAATAAGAGCTTGCCCACATTCTACATTTCACTGTCAGGTCTAAGGTGCATCATCAAAGACATGTAGGGCAAGTTCGTGTAGCATCTGACTTAAATCAGCCATGTCAAGCTAACTTGGCAGTAACACTTCTTTTCCAACTACAAGTATTTAAGTTAGAAGACTTAAAGAAAGGAAAATCATTAAAGATCAAGTTCCATCTAGATATAATTAGAAGAAATTCAACATTTAGCCTTTTCATCAATCAGTAACAATCACATCTTTAAAGGAATTTATTTAGCCAAAACTGAGGCTGAGACAGATTCCCTTAACTATTGGGATACGTTTGCTGGTACTTAAGATAAATTACCTTTTTTACTAGAGTCCTTCAAAAAGGTATCTGGGATGTCCAAATTATGTAGATAAGTTTCAGGGTAAGCTGGGAAGGACTTACTGGTTGGGAAAAATAGAGTGAACAGCTTTATAGGAAACCCTGGTTAGACAGAGTGGATAAAGACAGCTGAGCTGCTTATCAGACCAACCTAGGAATCTTCTCCAAAGCTTCAGCAGCTC
The DNA here is from genome assembly GCA_013399075.1 of Chloroceryle aenea. Taxonomy (NCBI): domain Eukaryota; kingdom Metazoa; phylum Chordata; class Aves; order Coraciiformes; family Cerylidae; genus Chloroceryle; species Chloroceryle aenea. The sequence goes on from VWZY01010512.1 coordinate 45,580, forward strand.
TATGGTTAACTGCTCAGTTGTTAAGAGATGCCCTCTGGTTTTGCCCAATTTCTTAATTAGAAAGGATAATAACAAGCAAGGTGTGCTTACTGAGTGCTTGACCAATGGAATAATTGGATCTCCAGTAACCTGAGCTGTCACATTACTGAAAGACATTTACAGGAAAGAAAAAAAATACAGCAGACATGCTAGATGGTAAAAGGAAAACTACAAAAGCCTATCAAAACACGTAATCCCCTTAAACAAAAAGGCTACAACACTGAAATTGAATTCTGCACCTCAGAGTGGCTAATATGCTTGAGATATGAATGGATTTTTTTTTTTTTAATCACAAAAGTGATGTCATTTTTCAAGCTGGGGATCTCATGGTTCTGGTTAAAGTATTTGTAAATTTTTTAATAGTGTCAGCTGTAATAGAAGGCTCTTCAAATACAGTTTTGTCTTTAAAAACACATCTATAGAAGCAGGGCTTCTAGGATCCATTTTTATCACCTTCTTTAATTCCTGCATAACTAAACTGTAGCTCTCCCCCAGTAATTCCACCGTAGAGTCCAAAAATTCATGCTTGAACTAGACCATGGCTTCTCAAAAGGCATCCAGTCATGAGTCAATGACTCCACGTAACAGAGAATTTACAGCACACTTTATAGTAAACTGTTCCAATGCTTCATTATGCCACTTTATTTCAAGTTTCAAATTTTGCTAAGCCCAGCTTTTAACAACTGGACCTTATTATGCTTTCGAGACTGAAGAGCCATCTATAATCAGATACAGGCAAGTGCAAAAAAGAAACTCTCCAAAAATGAAAACAGTCCAGAACCTGTTTCTTTGTACTTTTAGGACTCTCCGTGGAATTAGTAGAGTTTTCTTGGTTACCAAGAAGACAGACTTTGCTAATTTATTCTAGTACAGTAACAGATACAACAAGAAGTTCTTCTGAGATGTATAGGCACAGTTCAAAGTCCACTGAATGAGTCCAAAGTTCTCCATATTTTCAGCAGGATTTGCATCATGCCTGAAGAGGAAACAAAGCTGCACAGCCAAATGTACTTTGAAATAAAAATGTCTCACACAGATAATGTAAAATGAAAGCACTTTAAAAGCCATCTCATGACATGATACTTAACTAGTTCAAAGGATAAAACTGAATCAGTTTCAACAAAATACATGTAGTGAAAGATGTGCAATTTTGGAGTCTAATTTACTTTTGCTGAAATGTTAAAAACTTCAGGTTGAGGAAGAAGAGAGAAGAGGAAGGGAAGGTCACTTCTGTACTTCAAAAGCAATTTCATTTCCACTTCTACGGCTGTGTGTGACAATGGCCTTCATTGTAATAGTAAGGGTGAAGGATTCAGTAAAACTGTACAATTACAGACAGAGATTTGGATAATTACCAGTTCTGCTTGGGATTCATGAATGTATTCCTGCAAAAAAGTTACAGTGAATGATGTAATGTTTTAAACAATTTGAATGAAATATTACATCATCAAAAAAAATACCAAAATTGGCAGGTCACCTTTGAGTTCCTTCTCAGCTACATTGTTCAAGCTTAAGTTTTAGTTTTATTGTATGCTTTAGCATCAAACAATTGGAATTGTTTATGCACTTAGTTTTGCAACATACAAGAATATGCTGCTTTTGTAAGTGGGAGCCTGAAATGCTTAGACACCTGACAATGAAATTCAAGTGTCCAGAGAGAGCAAAAGGGGAAAAATAAAAAGCATGCTTTTTTGCTTTTCTTTACAGAAAGTGTAAAGAAAGCCAAAGGAAAAGGTATAGCAGGTTTTCCCCCTACCTTTGACATCAGACATATCTGGTTCTAGCTCAGAAGTACACAGATATAGAGCTCAGCTCTCCACCTAAATTCGCCTGGCTTTCTGGATTCAAATTCCATCCATCTGCAACTTCTGCAGTCACTATGCATGGTCACTACCAGACGACTAGCTTGACCAACACATCTTCCATGCAACCCAAATTTAGGCAACAAACCAACTCCACGCTGAAACAATTAGTAAAGTTTCACAATTAGCACATTTCAGTTCAGCAGTGTGTTGGGGTATGTGAATCACCATCATTCTCTCCTGACATGCTCCATCTCAGAGCAAGTACTCTGCTAAGAGCTACAGTTCATATTATGGATATTTTAGGAGATGAGAGGAAGTCCAGGGGGAAAAAAAAAAAAAAAGAGGCAGAGGTAATTCCTCTTTGCTTTTTATTTATTAAATAATATAAAGCACATTTTAAAATATTTTTGAAAATTATTGTGCCTAGTCTGTATATGTATTGTGAAATTAATAACTTTGCTTTAAGAGACACCTCTCTTGCAAATGTGTCTTGTTTGAAAATACATAAATACATATGTACATCTTGTTTGTAAATACATATATACTGAGGACAGACATCAAAGGTTTATAACTTGATAGTATGTAACATGCATGAAGCCACATCCTAGTTCTCCTATTCTAGTGCATTTGCAAAAAAATTTAAAAACCCAACAAACTAAGCACAGCATTTTCACTGGTATAATGGAGACCCCCCACGATAACCTCTACCACTCTCCAGTATCTGCACTAGCAGTGGCACATCAGGGTACATCAGAGCAGGAACAAACCCTTGAGGAACCTTCTGTCCATCTGACCCCAACCTTAATAGCTATGAGCAGGCACATTTCAACTGGAAAAAAAAACAAACGTGCAAGGCAAAACAAAGCTATCTTTAATTTTGCCTGTTACCTTGCTCTTTCTGGAGACTCGAAGAACTACAGCAATATGTGCTGTGGTAAATACCAGTCAAAAGTGATCAATTAAGCTTCAAGGCTTTACACCTTCACCAGACTTCAATGGTCTCCTGTTTTATCAACTGCTCTGTCATTATTTTTGAGCAAGACAATAAAGCAGAAGATTTCCTCAGGGAAATATATTGTGACCAGTTTCAGAGGTATGCTCATAACAGCGGCCAGTCTGAATTTCACAGTTTTTTTTTTACCAGGTGAATTTAAAATCCCTTCAGCAGTTTGCAAAATATTTTCATTACAAATGTCAAATACACACATATATACATGTCATGCAGAATGGTGCTTTGGCACTGATGACATTTGCATGTATTAGAGAGTAGCACAATTGCATTTTCACCTACAGTTTACACAAAAGAGAAGGTTTCCTGGCTGGATCAGGCCAGAATCTGTTGTAAAAGAAAGTATTAAACCTGTTTTGTACTCTCAGAACTTCAGTACGCAAGCCTACGAGGGTAGTGATAAATTTTAAAGTTCACATAAAGTGTTTTCTTCTCTATTAACATATAAGCCAGATGGTTTATAGGACAGTGCCACAGTTTGCTTGAATACTATTAGGAGAATATAAAGAAGAGCATGTGAATAGAGGACTTGCATATTCTTCATAATGAAGTTAAATAAAAAGGGAAACTGCAGTATTATAATAATGCTCTACAACTGTAAAATACTTCCGATACTCTGCCCCTTAATTCTTATAATTGCTTTACCATGTGTGAAGGAAATTTGACAAATTGTTGAATGGCAATTACAATCTGTCAAAAACTCTGCCATAAAATGATCTCCAAAGATTTTTGTCCCTTTCTCTTCAAGGGTGTCTGTTTAGGAACCAAGAAGTTGCCATTAATTCTATAGAAATAATACAAATTGGAGATGGTCTTGAAAAGATTGGGGAATTCTTCAGATGATTCATTCTTAGCAAGTGAAAATAATTATTCCTGTCCCCTTCTCTCAAGTTCTGGAGAGTACCTTCTTTCATGGGTATGTAGTTTGGTTTGGGTTGTTTTTTTTGGGGGGGGGGATGTTTCTGAGTTTTTTTTGGGGTTTGTTTTTCTAATTTCAGAGGCAAGGTATGGAGTATTTCCTAAAATCAGGATCAGTTTTGCCTTCTACAACACAGTGCAGTCGCCTGACATTTCTTTTCCTTTATTCTTAATGAAAAGTAATTTACCTCAAATTTATGAGACAAGGTTGTGTTGTATAAATGTTTTTTTATATAAAGTGGGAGAAACATGCAGACAAAAGTAATTTTCTCCCTTTCCTTTGCTAGACTACTTTGTCATCAGTTGAAATAAATTTAGATTAAAGAGGAAAAATACTCTGAGAACTAAAAGAAGAGGGGTTTTTTTTCTTGCCCTTATAACGTTTAAAATCTGTTCTCTGGAATAATGCAACAAACCTCGATGGTAAAGGATTAGAGAATCAAAAAAAAAAAAAAATCTTGAAAAGAGGAATAAATCTGTCGCAGCTGGAAAAGTGAAAAAATGTGGCCATTCACCACTGCTCTCCCAGGAAAAGACACAGCTGTTTGAAAAAGAAATAGTGGTTTTGCTAAGGCAAGTCAGTCATTATTACTAGAGGCTTAATTATTAAAAGGGCAATAGACTACTGAAAACTTTCAAGGGATAGAGCTATTCAGGATTATCATCAGTGAGTAAAAAGTTCCATTTCAGAGCAACTGGGAGCTGGTGCTTCAGCCAAATTCACATCCTGAGTGCATCCCTCAGAAGTGAAGAAGTTCAGATGAAGCTCCCATGCAGGAGGGTGAGGAGTCATCTTCAGCATGACAGTACTGAACAGAAAAAGTTATAATAGCTGATTCTTCCTTTCATGCCCTGGCTTTGTTTTATATTCTTATTTGCTCCAGAAAGTTTCACTATCGTGTCATTTTGTTGTAATAATCTTAGCCTTCTGGGATTTTATATTCTTTCTCTGCTTAACCCCAGGATACTTGTAGAGTCTCACAAACCTCTAAATCAGACATTTCCTAACTCAAACTGGGGCACATATTTCAGTTTCTTATTTAAAAAAAAAGAAAAGAAAAAAGAAGGGGTGGGGGTTTTTTGGTTGCTTTTTTGGGGTGTGTTTTTTTGTGTTTGTTTTTTTTCTCCAATAACACATTTCAAAATACAGCTCTCAATCCAGCCACAACAACCCAGCCCAAACTGAATGGGTGACTCACCATCAGCCTGAACAGAGATGATCTGAAGGATGAAGAAGGCAGATCCCACGCCCTGGAGAAAGGTGAGAGAGAATCTCCGAGAGCCTGAAGCCATCACCCTGCTTGCAAAGCCGTAAACCGCAGGAAATTGTCCACCGAGGCTTTTTCTCTTTCCTCCTCTTGCACTTTCGCAGCGGGATCCGTGGTGATGATTTCAGGGAGCGCTTTCCCTCGGCAGGATCCTGCGTCTTCAGTTCACACTGAAGGCGGGAGGGGTGGAAAAAGAAAGAGGGAGGGAGAGAGGAATCCTTGTCTTGGCTGGTGTGAAGGGGAGGGGAAGGTGCGGGGGGGAGACGTCCAGCCAGCTG
>VWZY01010512.1:51053-74387 GCA_013399075.1 Chloroceryle aenea
TGGGGGGGAGACAGGGAGACAAGCAACAAGGAGAAGAAATCCCTTGCTGAGAGAAGGGCAGCTAGATAGCTGGCACTGGGACGCGGTGAATTTGTGGTCTTAGCTGTGCATCTCCAAAGGGATGGGTTCAGCTGTGGGCAGGGATTTCTTCCTGCGACACAAAATCAGGCAGTAGTACACTGCTGAGGACTGCAGGTCAGGGGCAGCTGCAGCAAGAGCAAGTGTCTTCAGGTAGAGGCTGAGGAAATGTGACAAAGGGCATAGAACCCTGGTGGCCAAGCCTCCCTGAAGATCAAGATGGGATGGGTCAATCTGCTAATTCAGATTCCGGGTCTGGGTTGGGCACAAAGAACTGAAAGTTGAAGCAGAAGCTGGTCTCCATCAACACTTCTGGTCCAGATGACTGGTGCTGGTTAGGTTTGGATGCCCTGAAAATAGCTGATGAAGAGAGTTTCCAGCTCCCACTAGCACTTTCAGCACTGACATCTGTCCCTTATTCTCATTCATCCTGTAAACACAACTCAAAAGAAACCCCCAGAAGAGGAAACATACTGGTGGTGATGCCAGGACTGACTTTGCTAAACATACAAACAGAATACTTTTGTGTTGCTGTTGGAACAGAGCAGGACTCGGAAATGTTGTTTTCATATTCCCATCCTATTTTGCTTTTATTTCAGCTTCTTAAAATTTTTTCCTTTAAAAACTCAAAGCTGGGTAAAAAGTGCTCACTCTGCTAGAAACTGAGCCATCAGGAACAGAAGTAGAGACCTGACTCTCCTCACTGCCAGAGGCCCTAGTGTCCTGTATGTCAGGGTGCTAGTAGGCAGTTGCAGGCATCTTCTGATGCGGATGAACCTGCTCAATGTTGATTTCAGTCTGTCTGAAATGACTCAAGTTCAGGAGCTTCTGGATATGATATTCAAGGAAGAAAATAACATAATACTGGAGGATTTATGAAGAAAACTAATTTTGATGAAAACATTACTTTTTGAATGGGTGTGAAGTAGAAGAGCCCAGTCTCTTTTCAGCGATGCCCTGTGATAGGACAAGAGGTAATGGTAGCAAGGTGAAACAGAGGAAGTTCCACCTTAACATGAGGAAAAACTTCTTCACTGTGAGTGACAGAGCCATGGAACAGGCTGTCCAGAGAGGTTGTGGTGTCTCCTTCTCTGGAGACTTTCAGAACCCTCCTGGATCTGTTCCTGTGTGGCCTGCATTGGGTGTGCCTGTGCTGGCATGGGGGTTGGACTCAATGGTCTCCAGAGGTCCCTTCCAACCCTACCATTCTATGATTCTATGAATTCAGGCAGACAATGCTCTGATCCTGTTGACTTTGAAAGAACGGTGGCCATCTTCCCCTTCTTTATACCTAGTGATGTACACACCAAAAGCTTTCAGACAGGTAGCTCTGAATTTTGTGTTTATCCAGAGAAGAGGGATCACAGCAGGTTTCTTTACATTGCCTTTCCATCCACAGAAATTAAGGCACAGCAGAACAGAAAAGGAAACAGAAAATAGTAACAGTCTTGGAATTTATGTTTCTTTGATTAGTGACATAGCTAAAGGCATAAACCACAGGTTTAACCCTGCAATACACCAACAGTCCTACCCCTATGGCCATGAAAAGATGAGATACTGAATCTACTCACTTTCAGTGAGGAGACATTCCACAAGACTGAGTAAGTAGTAACAGCAAGACACACAAACATTAACAGAGTCTTGAGGAGACCATAGCAATAGCTCCAGATTTCCTTGACTTGCCTTAGGGCTGATGACTTGACTGGTACTTTCCCGTCCTCATGAGTTTGGCCAAAAGAGTTGGAGGAAAGGGCATCATCTTCCAGATTTTAATCTAAAAATTCCAGAAGTCTGTTGGATTAATTTTGCTATAATGGGATCATTTCCTTGTGTTGACATTTGTAAAGGCACGTTGCCAGCCTGGCTCCTGTCTTGGAAAATCTCAGCTTGTCTTCTCGAGTAGAACATCTCACTGATTTTAAACAATTACAACAGAGCAGAGGATCTGTTTCTTTTTGAAGGCATGAACAGTTCATTCAATGACCTGCATTCTTCTTGTCATCCATCTCATCTGTAAACTGAGTCTGTAAGTGTGAAGAGGTAAGGATACTTACCAGTCATTAACTCCTGGAAGGTAAGTACCTCACTGCCAAAGAGTTGTTCTTCCAGTCTAATATCTGTATCAGCAAAATTCCCTGTTCCTAGTGCATTTTGGAAGATTTACATAAAGATGAGCAGATTAGGTTTTGTACTGAAAAGATACAGGTGTTGTTTTGCATTGAAATCAACATCAATCAGGCCAAACTCCTGCCCATAGTTTTGGGGCTTCTTGGAACCACAAATCTCAACACGTGATCTGGAAGCTAAGATAGTTTGAAACAGATATCATCCTTTGCTCAGAACCTCCAGCATTCATAGCACTACAGCAACACACTGATCAAACTGCTCAGTGTACGATGTACAACACGTTATGACACAGCACAAAAGCTCAGTTGTATGTGGAGCTTTACGCAGCTCAGATTGGGCCTTCCTGAGGAGCAGTGAATGTGCCAGCAGTGGTATGTTATAAACCAGGGCTATGTTATAAAACAGTGCTTCACTATATGCAAACTTTTGCATAAGGAGTAAGACATGTGAAGGCAATGGCCCATAAAGGGGATACATAGGGATGTACACACACAAAACACTCATGCACTGTGAAGCACATGGTTTGGGCATCTAGCACCTGAAGGAAATCTAAATACATTTACACCTGAAATATGTCATTCAAATTAGAGTGGATTTTTAGTACTAAATAAAATGCCTAAAAGAAATATAAGAGAACAAAGACACATTTGAAGACAGAAACGTGTGTGTTTACAAGAGATTGTTGTATTTGGTCTCTTCATTTCTACTGCTAGGAATATGTATTTTCTGACATTAAAAAGTTATATACTATGAACATTATAGATGTAAAGGTTCCAATTTTGCAAATTCTAACACACTATCATAAGGCTTTATGAGTTAAAGACCTAGGATCCCAAGGCCCTGAGCAAATAGACACTCAGAAACATTTGTTGTCTCATGCCAAGCTGGGCAGATGTTGGCAGATTTGTTAAAGTGCTGCAGCTGGCAAAGAATCTGGTCTTTGATAAATGCTGTAAAGTCATAGGAAAGGTCACTTTTCATATCAGAATAAAGCACAATAGAAATAAAGTTTCTGTTCAGAAAAAAGATACCTCTCTTCCCAGTCACTAAAGCATGAATTTCTGTTTAACTTGCTTCTCTGAATAATGCAACAGCATCAGATGTTGCCAGTCTGCATAATTTAGCTTGAAGAACTGAATTTAAATGAAATATGGGCTTCAGGTTTGCTTATTGTCCTAAATTTAATTATACTTTTAATATATCAGAAATATAATTTTCTTTACAGATACCTCTATAGTATCATATCATTATTATGGGGGATGTCATGAAGTCTGCAAATCATAGAACCATCGACTGGGTTGGTTTGGAAGGGACCTTTCAGGGTCACCTAGTCCAACCCCCCCTCAGTGAGCAGGGACATCTGCAACTAAAGCCAGTTGCTCAGAGCCAACGTGAGGTATGGGGCATGATGATTTGAGCTACTGCTAGAAACAGGACAAAGAATTATGGCCTAGCCTGCCAAGCACCACATAAAGGGATCTGAAATACCCAAGAGACAATAGAGCGTTTACATACAAGCACTGCAATGACTGACAACTCCTAATAGCTATGGAGCCTGTGTGACTGAAAGGCAGGCAGGAGACCTTGGTAGTACTGTTACCTATTGTACTCACAGATAGTACACCTACTGTATACTGGGATCCAAACTTATTCTGCAGCTGTATCCAACCTTCTAACACCCAAAAGTTAACTGGAAAAAGGAAAGAGAAAAAAAAAAAAAGAGAAAGATTTCTTTGTTTATAAAACATGAATTATTAAGCAACAGTAACAGAGACAAACATTTTTGGGTGTCTGGCAGTCTGCGAAAGTCAGCTAGCTGCAGGGAACTTTATTTTATTTATACAGAGCATTTGCACCTAATTAAATGAAAAAGTAGAAGTGTTCATAACTACCTGAATGTAATTCAGGGAGCTGACAAAATAAAATAATGAAAAAAGAAAAGGCATATGTCCCACTGTGGGTGATCTGTCAAACACAGGGACCTGTGTCAAGGTGCTTCTGACTCCAAGAACAAGTGTGATTCTTACACTTACATCATCATGTTCGTGTTGTCGGGTCAAGCATTGTCATGAGACAGGCCACAACCCTTGTATAAATCATTGTCATGTAAACTATAAAAATCACACTTCATTTCTTGAAGACTGAGCAACTTAAAGAAAAGAACGAAGAGCTCTGGCCATAAAATGGCAGCTGCCATTTTAGTGATGTACAAAATTAACCCCATTTTTTTCCTGACGAAAAGAGAAATACCAAAATATCTGGCTGGGTTTGGTTGGTGTTATTTGTCCAGGGTGATAATTTTTACTTTCTTTTTCTAAAACCTCACAGCAGTTTAATGGGTCCAAATTACATAGTAAAGAAACCAAACAACAAAACCAAAACCAAACACACAAAACAAAAGCAAAACACTAAAGTTTTGCCAAGTTGTTTTTTTTTGTCTCTGCAACATGGTGATTACGAGGAGTTCAAAGGTATGAGCAAGGGGCAGTTGCATTGGGCTGTATTGATGGTACTGAGAGCATCGTTTTTAAGATCAACTAGCTTACCTAAGCAACTTGCAACAGTAGACCTACCTGCCATTAGTTTTTCCAGTGGGAATACCATCTTGCATCTTCTCCCTTTCAATGCAAGGCTTCAGGTCCTGTCAGGGAAAGCAGATACACAACATTAAAACCATATCCACACCACTCACCAAATACCATCCACAACACTGAAAGGTCACTGCACTTAAATTCTTGAAATAAGTCCCATTATCAAGGGATGACTAACACTTAAAGAGTTGTTAAAGTACATCTTACAAGCCATAATGACAGCTGGGGTTGGGCAACCACATTGTGTACCAAAAGTCGGTAACTGGTCTTAACAGTCTGAGTTAACGTCACCCACTTGAACTGGTCAGCCCTTGCAAGCAGGTTTGAGTTAAGGGAAAAACTGTGGTCGTACATCCACAAATACAAGGCTACTAACATTGCAGCCATCAATTTTTATAACCCAGTACAAAAAATAGTGGATTATTAGCCAAAAAAACCCTACTGAAATTATATAAATATGTTGCTGCATCAGATTTAAACTAACATCAAAACATGCTCTCAGTAGTGGAAATAGCTAGGATATTTTTTGACATTAAAATGTTTATTTAAAATATTGTCACTCACTTGGTAAAAGAATAATCAACACTGTGTCCTCAAAGACTTGACCATTTTAGCTCTATAGAGTATAGTAGGAGGAAATGGGTAATAACTCTGGGTTCCTTGGCCTGTCCAGAGGTTAAATATCACTGTTGAAGAGATGACCAATTTTTTTTTTTTAGCATTGTCCTGGTTTGAGCCCTAACCTTTGACAAATATATAAAATAAATATTTTATTTGAAAACGAGATTGAACCCTGCCCTGAAGTTTGGAACATCTGCAATTTGTCATTGTACAAAGAAGCTGCGAGAACTGAATCAGAACAGAAGCTTTTTGTGCGTACGTGCATGCGTGCAGGCACACGCACACATGTGGCTGCTGGGTGTGCTCATGCGGGCAGAGGAGAAGGAGGGAGGGAGGCAGAGAAGAGAGAAGAAATATTTTCCTTGCTTCTTTATTTTTGCAACTTGGGACCTGGCAATAGGCGACTTCCAGGCATGGATCTAACACTGCAAACCTCATCATATGCCGATACCTCCAAAATTACATTTGTGGCTAAGGCTTCCCACTGGGAAGCTTTGATTTTTTAATTTTTTTTTTCAATGTGCCTCATGAGCATAGAATGTGTTTCAGCAAATGCATAAAAAGAGATGCTCTAAGGCATGAAATTAAGCTATATTTAAAAGCTCAATATTAGCCCCCAAAAGTTATGGAGCAGGAAGGTTAGTTAGTAGTGTAGCTGATAAAATATTTGAATAAATAAATCAGTATTTAATCATACAATAAATATTTAGTTTCAGCAGCTGAGGCATTGCTGACCAAGTTACTAAAAGCTAGTTTTAAGTCAGCAATGAATTATTGACCAACAGATAGCACCTGAAATAAGACCTGCTCATTCTGGCTTCACCTGTGGTCATAGCATGTTATCAGTCCATCTCTTCATCTGACTGATCTTTCTTGGTCTCTTTATTTGATGCCTTTGTGAAGCACAGCCAATACTGACTATTAAGTCAAGCAGTCTTAAGGGAGGAGACACAAGCCCTGGAAAGCTTTGCACATGAATGCAAGTGCAAACACTCTGTGCCTCTGGATGCAATAAAGAAAGGTTTTATTTTTTCAGTATTTCAACTTTCACATTTTTTACTAATTGGTGTTGTACCACAAGAGTGATCTCAGCTTCCCATTCAAGTCCCAGTATCAGTGCTTCTACAGTTATCCTTAGACTTGTCTAGTTTTTTATTCAGCCCTCAGTGAAAAGACTTCTACCCTCATAGACTCTACAAGCAACCTTATTTTCATTTGAGCTCTGCTTTTTAATTCTAGATAAAAAGAAATCCTGACATATACCCTAGATGAAAAATGGCTCATCGGTTACAACAAAGGGAAACTCAGCCTCCTGAGATACATAGCTTACTAAAGAGCATTAAAAAGACAATTCTACATCAAATGAACAGGATAGGAGTGTTCCAGGAAACACACTAGCAAACAATATGTAGAAGTGTAGAAGGGGAAGAAATTGTAAAAAACAAGAACAACTATTCACGTTGAAGAAAGAGCCAGACTTGGGAGCATTCTGGCGAGTTATTTCTTCAAGCTTTCTGAAAATCAGGCATCACAAATACCCCGACTAAAGAAAAGCAGACTGAGACAGCCCACAGAAGAATCACATATCTGCTAAAGACAGTAAGTTTTCCCCATTTAGTTCAGGCCTAAGAATTTAAAGAGTGTTCCTCCATCTCAACATCCTTAAAGCTCTTTAAGCCTCACATTACCTACCCCCTCCGGAAGACAGAAACATGCAGAACACTCTGAGCAGGTGGCCTTTAAAAGCTTGAAAACACCTGGTCTCTAAAGGTCTACCTGCTGCTGCCCATTTGCTTTAGCAGGGGGACTCCTCGGATAAATACTGGCACAGCTTCAAATCATTCATTACAGACACAGAGCTAATTAGAGCCTTCATAGCTTCCTGAGCCCTAAAGGAGATGCCACACCGAAAGGATGACTATAAGCAGAATTATATTTCCTGTTTGTTTGCTTTGTTCTCCTAAATCTTCCTACTTGTGGTTATTGCTCTTCTCCTGCTTCAGCTCTGTTTCCACCCTTGTTTTCCTTTCTCTGTTTTCTATTTCAGCTATTAGGTTGCTGCTCCTCCTTTCCTAACTTGCTGTTTTCATGTTTTTATTCATATGAGCTTGTCCACTTTCTCCTTTCTCTGCTGGACTACCACAAACAAATCAAAATATGAGAGGAACAAGATGAAGGGTTGTAACTCTGGTACGCTTATTGGACATCTTGTGCTATTTGATACGTGAAGCCTTAGCATAGGGCTGGGGCTTGACTTCAGAAATGTTTGGTTTTTTTTTATCTGGAAAAGAGAAAGATGCTTTCTAGCACACGTGGTTTCCAAGAAAACATTATCTGAGTGTAACCTGAAGGCTACGAAACCAAAGGCAAATAAGAGGAACCTCAAAGTGATTATTTTTAAGCTCAAAGGCAAATAAAAGGGAACTCCCAATTGATTATTTTTAAGCCACCTTCATCACATATGATTCTGGAGCACTCGGTGCCAACAACACTGCAACACGGATCAAGTGTAGGATTTTCCACATCCATCCTCCTGAGCTTCCTCCATACGTTTGGTTCCTCTACTACTCTTACCTATTAGTGCTAGATTTTTAAAGACCAACTGCAAACTAGCAAGCCAGCCGTATGCACCCTGAGAACTGGTGTGAAGCAGCAGGGATTGGACAGAGAATAGAGGAATTTCTTAATTACAAAAGTGTGACAGTGCTCCACGTTCTCAGTTATTTCCTTCAAGGTTTCTGGCACCATGGTAGGTACCATGGCACTTCTGGTTCGATGAACACAAGTCATACTGGAAATATCACATGACATGCTCCTCTCTGTACATGTTACCTTATTTTTCAATCACTTTCAGTCCTGAATCCATTTATTCCACTCTAAACTGATCTAAAGCTTGGAAATCAGAAATTGTGGAGTCCATAAAGGAAATAGCATACAAAGAAAAAAAACAGCTATTTACAATTATAGCGAATGGGAGTTTTCCAAGAAATTCTGATTCTGTGTATTCCTTTGCCCACGGTGTTTCAGTTTCTTTGGTGGATAGTTTGATGGATCTGAACTGGAATGACATTCAACACAGAAGAGATAGAAACGAGTGCAGGAACCTTGTCAGGGCTGCTGTTGGCTGTTTGCTGATGGCGAGGATATGGAGATTAATCCACAGCCTAGTTCAGGACACGGTGAGTTAGGGCTTAATGGCTGAGAGTGAGCCATGGAAGGGAATCAGCAATTCCTGTCCAAACTGAACCTAACAAAATACGTTTATGGGTGTATTGCAGGGATGTGTGCCTGCTATAAATATACATCCAGCAGGTCTAAGGAAGTTCTCCCCCTCTACTCTGCCTTAGTGAGACCACACCTGCAATACTGTATTCCATTTTGGGCTCCCCAATTTAAGAGAGACAAGGATCTACTGGAGAGAGTCTAATGGAGAGCTATGAGGATGATTAAGGGACTTGAGCATCTCCCCCTATGAAGACTGAGAGAACTGGGGCTGTTTAGTCTTGAGAGGGGAAGACTGAGAGAGGATCTTATGAATGTTTGTAAATATCTGAGGGGTGGCTGTCAAATGGAAGGAGACAATCTTTTTTTCTGTAGTGCCCAGTAGGACAAGGAATAACAGGTATAAACTTGAGTATAGAAGGTTACACCTCAATGTGAGGAGAAACTTCTTTACTGTGAGGGTGACAGAGCCCTGGAACAGGCTGCCCGGAGAGATGTGGAGTCTCCTTCTTTGGAGATTTGTAAAACCTGCCTGTATGCATCCCTGTGTGGCATGCATGCCCTAGGTGATCCTTCCTTAGCAGAGGGGGTTGGACTCAATGATCTCTNGATGGCGAGGATATGGAGATTAATCCACAGCCTAGTTCAGGACACGGTGAGTTAGGGCTTAATGGCTGAGAGTGAGCCATGGAAGGGAATCAGCAATTCCTGTCCAAACTGAACCTAACAAAATACGTTTATGGGTGTATTGCAGGGATGTGTGCCTGCTATAAATATACATCCAGCAGGTCTAAGGAAGTTCTCCCCCTCTACTCTGCNCTCTATGATTCTAGGTATGTTATGAGGAAGCTGGCATTTTCTAAACTCTCAGTGATGCTAGGAGAACATAGGTTCAGGCTCACCTTTCCAGAAGGACATCAAGCTCTTTCTGCATGTTGACAATGTCCCTTCTCTACCTGTTTCCTGCCTGAACCTTCTTTCCATTTTGAAGCTTTCATGTTACTGGGTAACATGATAAAACAGACTGGGAGATAAAACAGACTCTAAACTTATCCTGGCTCTTTTGTGAACTGCACAGGGAGATGAGGTGCTTACATTCAGCAGTAATATCTGAGGCTGAATAGTGTGCTTAGGTGCTGTCA
The DNA here is from genome assembly GCA_013399075.1 of Chloroceryle aenea. NCBI lineage: Eukaryota > Metazoa > Chordata > Aves > Coraciiformes > Cerylidae > Chloroceryle > Chloroceryle aenea. Next base: position 60,835 of record VWZY01010512.1, read on the forward strand.
GCAACTGGCTTTTGAAGCAGCATCTTTTTGCAAGTCAAAGGGTCTCAGAGATACAGCCAAACCATTTGAAAAATTCCCGACTGTAATGCTCATTTGTCCTGTTCATAAATCTGCATCTCTATTCTTCAAAGTGCCAAAAGCTATCTAGCCAGACATCCAGCTTTTATAAGACAGTCTAACAAGCTGTCTGGCTCAATTAGTTGAACTCTGATGGTGCTCCAGATTTTCAGTCAGCAGACCACTTTGTAAGGAAAATATCTACTCACAGACCCTGTTCCTTTCCGGTACTGGTAGTTTAATCTACCATGTTATAGTTCTAAAATGTTTGGGTTTTTTTTTTCAATAAACCACAAGAAAAAGATCTGTAGTCCATCCACACACCACGGTTTCAGATCCTTGATTCCTCAGCCTTTTTTTCTTGGCCTTCTTCATCGTAAGTGGTGGAAGTGATACTTTCTATGGTCTGGTTGTGCATAACACAACATGAAAAAGAAAAAAAAAAAAGCTGCATACTTGGTTATGACTGAGAAATTCTGAGTACAAAAGTACTATTTGGGATTTCTTCAGCCTGAGCTCATTCTGTTCTTGAATAATCCTGTAACAGGCTGTTCTGTATGATCACAGATGTAAATGGCCCCACAGAAGCTGGACTCTATTACCAAGTTAGAGTGTCTATGGTCATATCTAATTGCTGTTTCCATTATAACTTGTAGTAAAAAGCCAGTACAGCTCAGCTAAACAGAAGTAGTCCTTATAAAAGCACAGTTAGGGCTTTTATTCAATAAAAAGTTAATCACTAAAATTACAAATTTGTTGTGATGCCTCTTCCTAAACAATGACAATACTTAAGGATTTTTTTTTCTAGCTGCCCAATTAACCTAACTTTTCAAGTTTTACCTTTGTCAAACAGAATATCTACAGAGATTCTCTTTCTCTCCTGGCAGACAAGGGGTAGAGATGTTTTCACCTTCCTGTGTTTCTACTCCTCGACACTAGCGGCTTCAGCAACATTCCCGCTGGCACTCCCAAGAACCCAGCTGCTTTGGTGATCCCTCACAAGTGGTGTAGGCATCAGCAACACAGCCAAACAGACAAGACTTTAAGGAACAGAATCCAGCCAGAAACTTGAAAAACTCGAAGTGAATTGTTCCCCAGGCACAACACAACTCATCATCCTATATGAAGTAAAAATCAGAGAAGAAAAGCTATTTTTAAACCAATTGCACTGACTCCAACCCCTTTTAGAGCAGGCCTTATTTTCAGAAACTGCACAAGTTAATATGCTCTTTTTATGCGAGATAATCATCAGGATTATGTGCAAAGACATTGGCACAGTAACACATATGGTGGAACAATTCTCAAAATACTAGTCATTATTGTCAATTATGTTTTCTATTTGATTGTTAAAAGCCAATCCTGTTGACCCAGCAATATACACTTGGCTTTGCAGCCACTGCTGCTGCTTAGTAATGTCTTGGGAAATCCTATGCCTTTGAAACTCTATGCAAATCATCTAAAAGGAGCCAATGTTAACACTCGGGCTGAATTACAAAATAGGAAAATACACAAAGTAAGTAGTTTAAGGACAAAGTTGTTTCTAGCTAAAATTAAGTACTGATTCGCAGTGACATTATGAAAACACTAAACTGTACATTAAAATTCCTAAACATCACTGCTATTCACAACAGGCCAATGCAAACATTCGTTACTTCTGTGTCTGAGAGTGAATTTGTAAGTTAGGAAAATGATGTCAGTATAAAAGAATTCCAAACTAATTTTATCTGATTGGCAAGTGAGTTCCAAGTACTGAGATACTAAATAAATATTTGACAGCCCCATTCCATAGTATAATTTATTTCACATATGCACTAAATTAAAGGGAAAGTTTTTCCAAACTGTGAGCAATTTCCAGGCAAACCACGAATCAGGATGACGATGATGGCTGCCATTGTGTCATGGTAGAGCACCTCCTTGCAGAGGTCACCAGAGTTTTGAGCAAATAATCAAAACCACAAGGCAGAGATTGGTACAGTAGGTCCACTTTTGTCACACATGTGATAAGTTTAAATTTCTACTGCTGAAAGCTTCTGCTCATGGGGGAGGAGGAAACAATGCTGAATGCCTGATTTGGTAACTGGAGTTACCAAGTCTACCACCTGACTAAGGAGTTCGGAGTTTTCTTAGCAATAGGCATTGCTGGGAAAATTCAATCCAGCATGCCAGGGCCATTGTTAAGATCCTATCTAAATCCATGTTGTGTCTCAATGAGCATGCAGAAATGTGTTATTTGTACAACAACCAATACTCACAGGCACATGATGGCACAGGGAGGGGCACAAGAGGTATGCAAGAACTAGCAGATGTGATGCACAAACAGACCCAGAGCTCAGAAATCCTTTCAAAGAGGAAACAGATACAGTGGGCACCATTTTTCGGTTGTGTGCTGAAATGGAAGTTGCAGAGGAGCTATACTTTCAGGTGCTCACTGTTATGGAAAATGGTCTCTTCTCTGGTTCCCACTAAAGCCGTGTTTCTACAGAAAGCTCAGTTATTTAAGACTCAAGCAAAGAAGGAAGAGTTTCACATCATGACAAGGATATAGAGCTGCACTTTTAATTCTGTAATTGTGGAGACATATAATCAATCTGGTTTAGATCTTGCTAGGGTCAAAGAACTGGAATTTGAATTAAGAGACTATTACACGGAATTTTTATTTAAACCCTCAGAGAGACAATAAACACCTGCAGAGTTCAGCTGGTTTATATCCCAGAGGACTGATTAAGGGCAAGGTTCATAAGTAATTATGAGAAAATATAGGTAACACTTATGTCAAATGGAAGCCTTACCTATATGCTGTACTGTATGCATTTAAAATACTATAGTGTACATGCTGCTACAATTATTCAATGTTAAATGCAACCCAAAAAGTATTCAATAGTAGTTACATTTAAAAAACAAACATCAAAAAATCAGTGCTTTTTACCCATTACAGCAAAAGGAGAGTTGTAGACATCTATTTACCAAAAAAAAAAAAAGGAAAAGAAGCAAAATGGAAATTAAAGCTCGATTTATATGGTGAGATTTAATTTGGAAATGCAATTTTCTTTCTTTTTTTATAGTAGACTTTAGGTTTCCCACTTCATTCCCTTCCATAACTTAGAGAAGTCTGGAATATCTACTGATTAGCCTACAAATCATGAAACCTTACCTAATATGCCATTAAACCACTTCAACTATTAAAAGGAAAATGAATACAGACCATATTGGAGGTTCTACCTTCATCTGCACTCTGGATCAGATCAAACAATTCATATCACATGTGAATATCGATGTTCTTGGCTTCTTGATGTACTTTGGTCATGTCCACGGGGTCCGTTTCTTTCTAGAGAGTGTTAATACAGAAAAATGGCTTTGTTGTGAAGCTTCACTAACAAAATACAGAGTCTGTGTGGCACTTTGGCATTGTTCTGGATGAAAAGCATTACACACACCTAAGCTGTGTCATTAAGCAAACAATTTGGGAGATTAGAAAGAGAGAAAGAAAATAGTGGTTCTGAAAACAAATAGGAAGTCAACATTTTATCTTCCTCGGCTTACAGTGCCACATAATTACTCGTATGCAGTATCTGTTGTCTTTATCACTGCAAAATAAACTCTCTTTGTGTTCAGGTATGTTCTGTCACACTTTGCCATTAAATCCAATTCACAGCTATTGAAACACTATGAAAAAAAATATTTTCTAACAAAGGGCAGGAGGAGTCAGACAGATGACTCACAAGTCAGTAGTTATCCAGTCACCTGGTTTGTTTCCAAACTTCAGAGGTCTCAATGTCTTCTTTTGCCTTTTCTGTTATTTTAAAACTTTTAGCTCAACTGTCCACACACAGACGGTACACATGCAATCTTATGGGCGAGTAGATGTGCCCTCAGGATAGGGCACAGACTCAATACATCTGTTAGGTTTGCAGATGTTTAAAAAGTATTTGAAGACTGGTTTAGGTAATTTACTGTCTATTTTGTAGCAGAAGTTTGGACTATTTGTATTATTTCAAACTACAGGGAAATTAACAACTGTTAAATTGAAGAGTATCTCTGAGAATACAAATGTGTGGCATAAAGCTGTGGCATAGTGAGTGACTACAGAATTTTTTAATAGCACTGAAATGAAGCAGCTACTGTGAGGTCAAGATATTATGCCAAATTATGTCAGCCTAAATTGGTGAAATTCAATTAAATATATCACAGCTACACCTGATTCTGACCACACCCTGTTTGAGCTGAAGTGTGACACGACCTGACATCAGACTAGGTTAAGTGCCAGTCCAGAGCTGACTTATTCTTTGGTTACTATAAAATTGTCAGAAAACACCTTATTTTTGTCAGGAAAGAAACTGAAAAAAGGAAATAATTTTTTGTCACACAAAACCTTGCTGATTTCAGTGTAACACTGCTGAAAAAAATACTTTTAGTACATGAGAAATTTTAACAAGGTATCTGAAGGCAATTGCTCTGCTCTTATTTCTCTGTCCTTTAATTATACTAACTTTCTTCTAGCTTTTCCTCCCTCACCACCTCCTGTCATGACCCTAGTGCAGTGCTGCGCTGTCTGTAAAACTGTACTCGTTTCTTCTCTGGCCCTTTTCTCAGCATAGGTTTCAACTTCCTGCTGATCTACACAGTGCCTGGAGAATGGGTTTGTTTTGAAATGAGGTTGTTTTACCACCCTGTGTTGTAAATGCCACTCTAAACAGACCAAACACATATGTTGGTTTGGCTTATCCATGTCTTTCAAACCCCCAGTGTTATGCTCCAGTAAATTTTACCACAGAACCTTTGCAACAGGCACATTCCACCCACCCGAAGCCTAATCCTTTACAAAAATATACTCATGCTTCTCAGTATCATTTTCTAGTTGGTTTCTGTAACATAGAGTGGTCATTCTTGCTGTCGAGTGTCATTTTCATCTGGAAAGGGTAAAAAAGCAAAGAAAGACAAGTAATTCTGCAAAAATAGAGATGGATAAGGCAACTGGAACCAATCATGTTTGTTCGCTAGTGATTTCAGATTCCATGGCATGCAATGCCAGTGAGAAATTAAAGATTTGCAGACTCTTCCTCGCCTGAGGAAGAGCAAATGATGGGAATAAAGTGATTGCTGAGGGAAATTGTTAAGATAGCCCCTGCCTGGCTGCACAAGGACCTCTCTTAATTCAGTACAAGAGGAATGCAGACACCTTGTTTGTAGGCCCCGCACATACAACACACGTACTTCTACAGCATACACTACAAAAAGGCTGCAGCTCGTCTGGGCGTCTGCAGCCCTCGACTATCTTACTTATTGTGAGAAGAAACCCTCTTTGTTTCATCCATCTGCAGGACAGATGAAACCTTCAAGCTCCAGGACCATGTCAACAGAAGAGGTGAGTTAAAGAGTTACAGCCAGATTGCTAGGGGTTGGAAGGGACCTCTGGAGATCATTGAGTCCAACCCACACTGCTCCAGCAGAGTCACCCAGTGCAGGGTGCCCAGGATCACATCCAGGCGGGTTTGGAATCTCTCCAGAGAGGGAGACTCCACAACCTCTCTGGCCAGTCTGGGCCAAGGCTCTGGCACTGTCATAGCAAATAAATTTTTCCTCCTTTTCAGATGGAACCTCCTGTGTTCCAGTGTGTGCCTGCTGCCCCTTATCCTGTCACTGGGCACCACTGACAAGAGTCTGTCCCTGTCCTCTTGACCCCTGTCCTTTAGATATTGATAAACATTGATAAGATCCCCTCTCAGTCTTCTCCATGCTAAATGCTGATCCACTGATGTCCATCTTTCTGATGGACTTAAAAAAATCGAGACCTTACCCTTAGACTAATTAAAGTAATTGTCCCGTTCTGTAACTTTGAAAGATTTGTTCTATTTGAGGTACACTGTGCGTGTATTTGTTGTAATTCTGGAAAATCTTTATTCCTAAAAAGAGCTTTTCTTTCAGAACATTAAACCAGGATCATAATACACGTACCAAAGAAGTATGCATTGCACCGGATAAGCTTCATGAAAGCAGAGAGCTTTTCACTGATAATTTCTAGAAATCCCTTGGGATTGCTTGACTGTTTTCATTTTCTGTATAAAGTATAATTAAAAGGAAAAAAAAAAGGGAAATTCACAGTATGAATTCTTGAACTAATTTGATGCCTGTCAGTAGAATTACAGGGAGATTAATTTATTTCTGTGACTGTCAAGGATAGAAACTGTTGAAGTAAAGTTATGGATTTTTTTCTTGGTACGCCTTTATTTTTCTGGTAATGAAAGGACACAAAAATATATTCTGTATGGATCCCGTGTATTGTCTTAACACATCCAATCTGAAATAAGTATGATTCACCCTTCATAATTTATTATTCTTTTCACTAATGTGCTTATTACAACAGATAGTTGAAGGGCTGCCACTAGGATTTTGTCACCATTTGATGTAAACCAAACTGAAAGTTATTTTTACAGCTCGTCTCTTCAATATTTAAAATATATTTCCTACATAAAAATGCAGAGATTATGGAAATTCCTTAGAAATATGGTCTTGGTCTTGTTTTTGCATGTTTTTCTATGTCATTGCACACTTTTTTGGATATGCTACAATATTTCCAATCAGCCATTTGTAATAGGTTTAGCAGTTGTTTCAACCTCCCTCAAAATTATTGTTCTCAATATTATTCCATAGAAGGCAATTTAGGGATCCATCTGCAAACCCTTGCTACCATCAACAGCCCTTGGGAAAGCAAAGCAGCAAGTACTTCACCTAGTAATGGGAGCCTGCAGGACTGGAGTAGGTAGCTAAGGTTCGTTTAATTTTAGGAGGACATTCAGGCAGCCCATGTTTTGCACTACAAGTGTGTACCATGTTCTAAAATTCCCACTTTCCAGTTCTAAAGCTGCCTCTGACCAGATGTGTATTGTTGAATATGTGCCATACTGTCTCCATGCTTCAGTTTACCTGGATTTAGAATAGATTTGGGCATTTGGAAAGAAAATGCTTCATTAGGTATGTTGAGAACTAACTGTGCCAGTGACAAAAGTATACTGAGGTCTTCAGTGGAAATGTAATCTTCTAAAGAGTCCATGAAAAGAAATGCTTTCAAAAAGATCTTGACCTACCCTTAATTTCTATGTGAACATCCCGTGTACTGTTTCTGTGGCAGCAGTATCTAGCGGTCCCACCCAGAGGTCCATTACACTAAACACTAAAGAAGAGCATCCTGATAACATTAATATTTATAGAAACATGGAATCATAGGCTGGATTGAGTGGGAAGGGACCTTCAAAGGTCATCTAGTCCAACCACCCTGCAGGGAGCAGGGACATCTGCAACTAGAGCAGGTTGCTCAGAGCCCCAGCCAACCTCACCTGGAATGGTTCCAGGGATGGGGCTTCTACCACCTTTCTGAGCAACCAGGGCCAGGGTCTCACCACCCTCAACATAAAAAGTTTCTATTTTCTCTTGGCTCTAAATCTTCCCTCTTTTAGTTTAAAACCATCACCCTTTGTCCTGTCACAACATGCCCCGCTAAAAAAACTGTCCCCAGCTTTCTGACAGGCCCCTTGAAGTACTGAATAGCCACAATAAGGTCTCTCTAGACCATGTCACTAAGCTCCACATCCAATGTTTCCTTAAACACCTCCAGGGATGGCGACTCCACCACCTCCCTGGGCAGGCCATTCCAGTGTCTAATCACCCTTTCCATGAGGAANTTGGAAGGGACCTCTGGAGATCATTGAGTCCAACCCACACTGCTCCAGCAGAGTCACCCAGTGCAGGGTGCCCAGGATCACATCCAGGCGGGTTTGGAATCTCTCCAGAGAGGGAGACTCCACAACCTCTCTGGCCAGTCTGGGCCAAGGCTCTGGCACTGTCATAGCAAATAAATTTTTCCTCCTTTTCAGATGGAACCTCCTGTGTTCCAGTGTGTGCCTGCTGCCCCTTATCCTGTCACTGGGCACCACTGACAAGAGTCTGTCCCTGTCCTCTTGACCCCTGTCCTTTAGATATTGATAAACATTGATAAGATCCCCTCTCAGTCTTCTCCATGCTAAATGCTGATCCACTGATGTCCATCTTTCTGATGGACTTAAAAAAATCGAGACCTTACCCTTAGACTAATTAAAGTAATTGTCCCGTTCTGTAACTTTGAAAGATTTGTTCTATTTGAGGTACACTGTGCGTGTATTTGTTGTAATTCTGGAAAATCTTTATTCCTAAAAAGAGCTTTTCTTTCAGAACATTAAACCAGGATCATAATACACGTACCAAAGAAGTATGCATTGCACCGGATAAGCTTCATGAAAGCAGAGAGCTTTTCACTGATAATTTCTAGAAATCCCTTGGGATTGCTTGACTGTTTTCATTTTCTGTATAAAGTATAATTAAAAGGAAAAAAAAAAGGGAAATTCACAGTATGAATTCTTGAACTAATTTGATGCCTGTCAGTAGAATTACAGGGAGATTAATTTATTTCTGTGACTGTCAAGGATAGAAACTGTTGAAGTAAAGTTATGGATTTTTTTCTTGGTACGCCTTTATTTTTCTGGTAATGAAAGGACACAAAAATATATTCTGTATGGATCCCGTGTATTGTCTTAACACATCCAATCTGAAATAAGTATGATTCACCCTTCATAATTTATTATTCTTTTCACTAATGTGCTTATTACAACAGATAGTTGAAGGGCTGCCACTAGGATTTTGTCACCATTTGATGTAAACCAAACTGAAAGTTATTTTTACAGCTCGTCTCTTCAATATTTAAAATATATTTCCTACATAAAAATGCAGAGATTATGGAAATTCCTTAGAAATATGGTCTTGGTCTTGTTTTTGCATGTTTTTCTATGTCATTGCACACTTTTTTGGATATGCTACAATATTTCCAATCAGCCATTTGTAATAGGTTTAGCAGTTGTTTCAACCTCCCTCAAAATTATTGTTCTCAATATTATTCCATAGAAGGAAATTTAGGGATCCATCTGCAAACCCTTGCTACCATCAACAGCCCTTGGGAAAGCAAAGCAGCAAGTACTTCACCTAGTAATGGGAGCCTGCAGGACTGGAGTAGGTAGCTAAGGTTCGTTTAATTTTAGGAGGACATTCAGGCAGCCCATGTTTTGCACTACAAGTGTGTACCATGTTCTAAAATTCCCACTTTCCAGTTCTAAAGCTGCCTCTGACCAGATGTGTATTGTTGAATATGTGCCATACTGTCTCCATGCTTCAGTTTACCTGGATTTAGAATAGATTTGGGCATTTGGAAAGAAAATGCTTCATTAGGTATGTTGAGAACTAACTGTGCCAGTGACAAAAGTATACTGAGGTCTTCAGTGGAAATGTAATCTTCTAAAGAGTCCATGAAAAGAAATGCTTTCAAAAAGATCTTGACCTACCCTTAATTTCTATGTGAACATCCCGTGTACTGTTTCTGTGGCAGCAGTATCTAGCGGTCCCACCCAGAGGTCCATTACACTAAACACTAAAGAAGAGCATCCTGATAACATTAATATTTATAGAAACATGGAATCATAGGCTGGATTGAGTGGGAAGGGACCTTCAAAGGTCATCTAGTCCAACCACCCTGCAGGGAGCAGGGACATCTGCAACTAGAGCAGGTTGCTCAGAGCCCCAGCCAACCTCACCTGGAATGGTTCCAGGGATGGGGCTTCTACCACCTTTCTGAGCAACCAGGGCCAGGGTCTCACCACCCTCAACATAAAAAGTTTCTATTTTCTCTTGGCTCTAAATCTTCCCTCTTTTAGTTTAAAACCATCACCCTTTGTCCTGTCACAACATGCCCCGCTAAAAAAACTGTCCCCAGCTTTCTGACAGGCCCCTTGAAGTACTGAATAGCCACAATAAGGTCTCTCTAGACCATGTCACTAAGCTCCACATCCAATGTTTCCTTAAACACCTCCAGGGATGGCGACTCCACCACCTCCCTGGGCAGGCCATTCCAGTGTCTAATCACCCTTTCCATGAGGAAGTGCTTCCTGATATCCAACCTAAACCTCCCCTGGTGCAGCTTCAGGCCATGCCCTCTCTCCCTGTCACCAGTTGCCTGGGAGAAGAGTCCAGCCCCCACCTGACTACAACTTCCTTTCAGGTAGTTGTAGATTGATAAGGTCTCCCCTGAGTCTCCTCTTCTCCAAGCCAAACAACCCCAGCTCCCTCAGCCTCTCCTCATAAGACTTTCCCTCCAGTCCCTTCCTCAGCCTCATTTCTCTCCTCTGGACCCACTTCAGCACCTCAATATCCTTCTTGAAGTGAGGGGCCCAGAACTGCACACAGGACTCAAGGTGAGGCCTCACCAGTGCTGAGTACAGGGGCAGAATTACATCCCTAGACCTGCTGGCCACACTATTACTGATACAACCCAAGATGCCATTCACCTTCTGTGCCACCTAGGGACACTGCTGGCTCTTGTTCAGGTCATTATAAAGGGAATCTGTTCTCCCAGTTTAAGCAGCTAATTTCAATAGATGGCTAAAACTCATCTTTGTCCAAAACTGTGCACTGAAGCAACTGCACACAAACAAACCAAAAGCATCAAGTTTTAAGGGGTAATTTGGGAAGGAATCATCACTGAGACCACCCAGAACATTGTATAAATCAAGCACATTTTTGACATTTAGGAAACATATGATAATGGCAGATGCATGAAATATCTGTTCTGTTAAAGCAGCAGCATGCATCCCAAGGTTAGAGAAAGAAGACACAGTGCTGAGGCTTTTGACCACAATCATTTTCATTCTCCATTTAAAATTATACTACTTACCTTCTCTTCCGCTTTTATCCAATAAATCTCCAGTCAGGTTTCTACCTGCTAAAACAACACAGAGATAGTGATTTTTAGTTTATCAACAACTTGCTACATTAAAAGGCTTTTATTTCATGGTTGCAAACTAACATTATCAGAAAATTCCAAAGACACAATGTACAGAGTAGTAAAGGTTTATCAAACATCTTTTTCAAAGTGCAGAACTGTTGGATGCTACCACACACTTCATCTAATCTCAGATTAGGGCTACTAAAATTTACCAGTAATTTGAGTGCAATGATTTGAAATCTTTTGGCTGGTACATTGATGCAAATAAACATACATATGTTCCCCCAAAACACAAAGCCCAAGCTAAAATCTTTGCAAAAATATTTGTATATTTCAGTGAGCGGCTTACAAATGTTTGTAAACAAAACAGAAGAAAGAAAAAAGCACAGCAGCACAGTGTATGAGCAAAGAATTTCATTGCAGATACCCGATTTTATTGGTATCCTATTTATTGCATCACTGGTTCTGCCATGCTAAAATGTTGCATGTGAATGCAACAAGTGGGAACTAATTCAAGGAAGTATTAAACAGTGAGTTTTATTGACATTTATTTTGATACAGGCAGAAGATCAGCACAGGCAATAAAACACCACTCTACTTGTGAACCTAAGTTTTGTTTTCATTTGCAACCACACAAATCTTACTGCAGTGACTCATTATTCCTCTAATTTTGACTTCCATTTTTTTTTCAACATAGCTCTAAGTCAAATATACCAGGTTCCTGAGGAAGCCATACACAGTCAAACTGTTCCCACTAGTCTGTACCACCTGGGAAGTTCATCTATATCTGTGTACTGTTGATGGATGGAACAGCAGTTAAGCATATGTACTCTGTCCCTGTCTGGAACATAAGTCAACTTTTACGCTTCTGTGTAACTAGTTTTCCCAAACAAATACCTTCTGAGGGCAAATGTGATAGAAATTTCAACACCTCTTACTTAAACTACAAATTTCAACACTTTTTGCTTAAACAAGAAATTAAATTAAAAATGCCTTCGCAGAGTTCCTTCTGCATGGCAGATGAAAGTGTGCTCTGACACACGCGTTAAATATATCATGTTAGAAGAAGTACATGTAGAGACAATTCTGGAGCTGGATACGGAGGAACTCTGACAGCATCTCTCAGCCTCCCCTGTGCAAACAGATCCCAAATGAGCTAATTACGCTGAACTCCACTGAACACGTTATTTTGCAGTGTCCCTTCTTTTTGCAAAATCAGATAATTTTTTTTCTTCAGGTTGCTGCAACTTAAACTGTTCCTGGCTCCCTATATGTCTTTCTTTTTACTGTAGCAATAGGAAAATCTGTCACTATCTTATGACAGAGTGCAGAGTTTTACATTGAACTGAAAAAAAATACATATCATGTGATAATTACCTTTTTTTTATTTACTGTGAACCAATAGAATTTAGAAGCTGCTAGTCTGGGCCTTCTGCAGTTCAGCTGAACATGTCTAAATTGTTTATACATATTTCACATTTCTGAGGCTTTCCTTCCTGCTCTACAAACCAGATCAACTCTATGAACTGGGTCATTCCCCAAAATCTGGAGAGTATGAGATGGTAGATTCAGACATGTGCCAATGAATGGTATGTGCATGTACCAACTATTTCCGTGTGGGTTCTGAGAAAGGACACTTTCATAAGAAAGTGTTTTTTGCTGTTAATCAAAGCAGAATGTTTCATTCCTTAAAGGAATGAGCGCAGCCCGTTCCAAAGACCAAACTCCCGTTATTATACAATGGCCACTTATGTTTCTTAGAAATCCAAAGGACTGAAGCAACAGAAGATAATACCTGCTGGCATCATTTTTCTCCCCAGTTTTTCCCATCTCCTCGGGTTTGCATGTGGTGTTGTGACTGCTGAAGAGATGCAAGTGTTCTATTAACAGTATTATATTTGGCTTTGCGGGTGGTTTTACACAGCGAGCACTCGCACAAGCGAGCTGTGTTTTTACTGACAGCACACATTGCTTCAAAATACTTGTCTCTCTGGCAGACAAGCCTTTGTGGGTATTTCCGTGTCAATTTAGGATGTTATCATCCCCCATTATCTACACTTGTGATTGCAACAAGAGTGACTGTGCACCCTGGTCACAGCCCCTCCAGTTTAGAATCATGGAATCATTCGGATTTCAAGAGACAACTTTAAGTTCCTCAAGTCTAACCATTAACCCAGCACTTCCAGGGCACCACTAATCCATGCCCATCAGCACCACATCTCCATGGCTTTGAAAACCCTCCAGGGATGGGGACTCCACCTGGCCCTGGGCAGCCTGGGTCAGGCCTTGACAACCCTGTCAGGGAAGAAATCATGTCCAACCTAAATGTCAGCAGGTGCAACATGAGGCCATTTCCTCTTGTCCTATCGCTTGCTCCTTGGGAGAAGAGACTGATCCCACCTGGACATGACCTCCTTGTCCTTTATAAAGCAGTATGTTGGAGCAGACATGTCACCAACGGTCACTGTGCCTAATATGCCAGGCTGCAAATGGAAGGACAGCACGGCACTGCTACACCTGCACTAGCAACACCCAGCACGGCTTTAGAAGAGCAGGCAGGTGGGACTGGTGAAACCCGGCAGCTGCAGTGTGAGCACGCAGGTTACTGGGCTCACTGGTGAGGGTGACCAGTGCCTTCCCCTCGGCGGCTGAGGGCAGCTGAGGGCGGGGAGCCCCAGCCGCCATGTCACCGAGTCAC
>VWZY01010512.1:83088-111026 GCA_013399075.1 Chloroceryle aenea
ATGAGGACAGAGCCAAGCTTATATTTGGCTTTTTTTAGTTCTATATTTGATTGAGGAAAAGGATATTCCCAGTGAAGGACATGGGAAAGATTTCTTCCAGTTGTTTTTCATGTTTCTGTTTTGTGTGTTTTTCATACTTAGCTTTTAGCACTCAGAAAAATCTTGGCTATTTTGGATCTGTCTTTGTAGCTTTTGTTTCTGGTAATATGGACAGAAAATGGACTCCATAAAGTCATCTCTTTACAGGAGAAGTGACTGCTTGTGTCTCTGGCTTCCTCCAGTCTATGCCATAGTTCCTTAAATTCAGATTCACCTCTGTTTTGTTTATTGCTGTCTTCCTCTGTCAAAAGTTCTCAAACCTAAATATTTACCATAGTTTCTAAGTCTGGTCAGTATCTCACTCATTTAGTTTTTCTGTTTAACTGTTGAGTGATCCTTTTCTCCTTTTGTGAAAACACTTTCCTGTAGGATTGTAGTACTGCTTGCTTTTTCCTGGGGTATTTTCTTCCTCCACTTTCTTTTTCTTAGGAGATAGTAATAAGTTCTGGGTGAGTGCCGGCGTGGTAGCATTTATTATGTGCTTGCATTGCTTATACAGCAGTTGCTGTGATATCTGTTGCAGTCAATTCTTTAAATCTTTAGGTTAACGTATTTTATCTATATTCAAATACTTAGGACGAAGTGTTTACACAGTAGACAGTGAAGGAAGGGACCTGAATAACTCGAAAGTGTCCAGTTCCAGTTTTCTGTAATGGGATGGGTTTAGGACTGTGCAACTAGTGCGTGTTTGTATGTGTCTTGCTAGTGCTAGAAGTTTCACTACTGCCTAAAATACTGCCTTTCTGGGGTGTAAATGTTTAATGAATATGAATGTTTAATGAATATGAATGTTTAATGAATATGAAGTTCCTCTGCATTTTTTGTGCAGTTCAATCTTGGCACTAGGGAGGAGAAGGTGTATGCGTGGGTATACTGACATAATTTTATAGTATTACCAACTAACATGTTGAAAACTTGACATTAACAGTAATTTCAAAGGATTAAGCACCTAGGTGGAAGGTGAAAAGACTCTAAAAGCCTTTTTTTTTCTAAGTCTTTGTAAACAATGTTTTTTCATTATGTTTCTAGGTTTTCTCAAATAACGATGAAGCCCTCATTAACAAGAAACTACCCAAAGAACTTCTGTTAAGGTAATTCTACATAATGTGTTAATGAAATATAGGAAAATTAATATCTGCAGTGATCATAATAAGCATCCAGATGGCTCTTATGTTTAAGAAGTACTTTCATTAACTTCCATTATATTTTTTTGACACTAAAAATCACAAGGCTTAAGATGTAGGCATCCATTTAAAGCTCTAGCTTCAGATTTACGCTTGGAAAAAAGTAACCAGAATTTTCTATGATTACATTCAGCATCTCTTACCAGTTGTTTGCTCCTCAGTGTTAACATCTCACTATAAGGTTAAACTGTTAATATTGCTGTTCATTGTTTTGATGACTGAAAAAAATTCACTGGTGAGCAGGTAACAGTGTGTAAGTGAGTTACAGGAACATCTTTTGTATATCTCAGATCTTTCATTATCTGTAATAGATTCTATTCCAAAATCATTTTCTATATTTTATGCTTAAGCGTATGATTTTTTTTTTGGCTGAGGTCATCTTTTGAACCAATATAATTGTTTTTTGGAAATTATATTTAGCAAAATTAATTCTAACAGTGAAAAATTCATTTCACAAAACTATTAAGAGTTGACAGCCTTGAGGAATTGGTTCTGTGATCAGAATAATAATAATTCTGAATTTTCAAATGTAGCTGTCTCTCGTAGAGTAAATTTAAAAAAAGATAGTGACTGTGTCAGACTTGGCAGTCACTATGAAACCCCTTGAGAAATTTGGGTCATCATTCTTAGTGTTAATGCTTAGATTCTTGAAGCTGGATTTGTCTAGGTGGTGGTTTCCATTTCTTACTCTTCACCAGCCTCTGAAATCTTCACCTGTATTTGTGTAAATTAGTTCTTTAATTGTAGCAATTAAAGGTATATAAGTTAATGCCTCTGAATTAGAAAGACCTAAAAAGAATTTGCTGTTGTTCATACATGTTTGGGTAGTAAAGAGGGGGAAACAGAAAACAGATTTTGAAAAGCAGCACCTGCTGGTGGTAATACATTGGTGTTGGCCATCTTTAGGTGAGAGCTGTGGTAGCATTCCTTAAGCCTCAATACACAAAATAATTCGGTAAAACACTCATACTGCATTTAACTTGCTTCTTGTGTAACTGGTGTCCTTTCATAGAAGTACAGAACTGTGAATCCACGTATTAGTTTGAATTTATAATAAAACATTTTAATTGTTGTTCTTTTCCTTTCTTCCTAGAATATTTTCTTTCTTGGACATAGTTACTTTGTGTCGATGTGCACAAGTTTCCAAGGTATGTATTTCTGTTGGAGCTTTTTGTTTTCTTTGGGATGCTATTCTCTTTATGTGCAAATCATGGGCTTTAGGGCAATCTGCTTCCTGTCAAAAAAAAAAAAAAAATCCCCTCAGTCCCTTTGTTTATTAAAACAAAAAATAGTGGGGCCAGTGTTGCGTTCATATGTGGACTTAGTTGCTATGAAATGGACTTCTGTTTAAAGGCTATGGAAAAGAGATCCAGTCCAGTCGTGTATCCTCTATATCTGGAGAAAGGATTAAGCCTGGTTTGGCATGATGGCATTTACTTTTTATAAAGTATGGGGCTGTAAAACACTGTTTTTCAGATGCATTTTCTGCTTAAAATTCCATGTAGTTCAGTTAATGTGCACCATGTGTCTAAGAAGTACATCCATCCTTTGCTTGCCAAGTACTAAAGGTGTTGAGTAGATGGACTACTAGTAGAGGAAAAAGGCACATGGAAGATGATAAAGTATGCGAAGTAAGCTTTTATGTTTAGCTTGTCCTGGCACTTTTTTCCTTGAATTAAAATGAATTATGCCCTGTCTCTACATCAAGTATGTACAATTAAGTGTATTCTTAAATGGCAGGAGTGAACTCTTTTATTCTTAATGAGGACTGGGGTTTGTTTTGGCTTTTGGTTGGGTTTTTGTTTGTTTGTTTACTGAGATTTTCTTGTTTGTTTGTTTTTTTTAATGTATAGTAAGAGTCTAACTATTTAATTCCTACACCCATATCACCCTGGCCTGCAATGTCAGTTTTGTGAGTCAGATAAGATCAGGTTTTATTATAAACTTCATCTAAACCGTGGAAGACAGTGGAAGAAAACCAAAGTCATTAGAAAAGTTGCATTTTTCTCTCAGGACTACCTGTCAGTTGAATGCAGGATTTTTTTAAAAATTATTCTGTTTTGGGTTTTTTTAGTATATTTGTGTATCTCTGTCTTTTTTATTTTATTTTACTTTGAACAATGATCACTTCAACAGTGAAGGACAAATTCTCAGTCTTAGCACTTGTAAAGGAAAGGCCTGAGCCTACCAGTGGAAAGTCAGCAGTTTTCTGAAAGTTTTCTGTTCCTCTCAGAATAGTAACTGGTGGTTTTATTGGAAGGAATCTCACCTGCAGCTATTTTTCTCCATATAGATCTAGCAGAAATACTTAAGACTCACTTTCAAAAGCTTTTATTAAGAACGGAGGGTTGAATCTTGCTGTGTATATGCATGTATTTTACATTTAATTTCTTGCTTTCTTTCATGTTTTATGGCCCTAAGTTAGCTTGTGAAGTGTAATGCATTTAGGAGTTTTGAGATTAATTTCCACAAATCTATGTTTTTAACTAGTTCATATTGTATGAGTACTAACATCTACAGCTATATTCCTTTTTAAAAAATTGCTACCTGAAAATTATTTTGTCGTATTTGAGTTCATTATATTTGAAATGCTGAGAGGAAAATGAAGGCAGTGGAGGTAATAAAGAAACTGAATTTGTTTTTTGTAGGCATGGAATGTTTTAGCTCTGGATGGAAGCAACTGGCAAAGAATAGACCTCTTTAACTTTCAAACGGATATAGAGGTTAGTGTCTGCGGGGCTTTTTCATTCCTATGGTGACAGTTAAGCGAGTAGCCCATTTTGAGTATCCCACAGACTGTGCTTGTGTTCATACATTTTAAAGGCTGAAGTTCAAGGTAGTAATAGTGTGAAGGAGCAAATAAAAAAAAAACCTCCCTATTTGCCTTTTTTTACGCTGAATGAATGTTTCAATTTTGGTTGCCAGCTATGTATCAAATAATTTCAATATATCTTATACGTACAGGGCTCTAGAAATTCAAAGCTGCTCCTTTTCCAGAAAGCAAAGGTATAAGTGGTGCCTCTGGATGGAGTGAGATCCTCGGAGTCACTTTTCACGATGCTAATTTCGTTGCTGGTCCCAAGTCTCTCTGTGAGACTATGCCATCTAGTGCCGAAAGCTGCTTCTCTGGTTACTTGGCTTGGAAACTGAAACAATAAAATGCTGAACAACTATTCTTGCCACTGACTTGCCTAGATTTGATTTGGTGTGTATCTGATTACCATTTTATGAACATTTGTTTAATAAAGTTTGAAGCTTGCCTGAAAGTCAGGTACATGCGGATTAAAGTCCTTTTCAGCATGTAGCGAAAGGATTAGGGCAGTCTTTCTTCATAAGAAAAACATTTCTACATTAATGCTATCATAGATGTGCATGGCAATGAAATATGACATCTGAAAATGAAGGCAAACAGCCATGGTGAAATACAGTTCCTTAATTGAATCTGAACTGTTTTATAATTTGTTTTTTTGATAATACAGGTTAAATTTAGAATGCAATAATGAACTTGCTTCTGGATTTTATGTTTTAGCTTCTTAGTTGCATGAATAAAATCCAGATGGGTTTCATTTGGAATATATTTGCTAACTGTGATTCAAACTTTACAGTAGTATATTGGGTAAATTTTTTCACCACTCCTTTAAAATTGTATTGCCTGTTTCTCTGCTATACTGATGTTAAACATGAGGAGCTTACAGAGGTAGGAGGAAGCTTCTATTTAAATGTCTCTGAGAAGACTTGGAGCTTTAATGTCATCTTTTCAGTTGCCTTTAAAAAACTTGTGTTTCTCATTTGCTAAGAAAGAATAAAGAACATTCCTCTGCCTGCCCCCCCCTTTCCCCCAGGTCTATGATCTGATCCTTCTGTTAGTAGCCTTTTCTGAGTCTGAAAACTTTTTACTATTTAGAAACACAGTGTTGGATTTTTATGTTTTCAATGTGATTGTCTTACACTGTACCTAGAGGAGTTTCCCTTTAAGATGCTCCATTTCTAGGATGGGATTTAGGAGAAGGAAGGAAGGAAATTGAATTATGATCCTCTTTTGCTGTAAGAGACTATTGTGGTTTGGAGAAATTCAGTTGCTTCAGTATGCAATATATAAGTACAGCGGTAATATAAACTCCTTAAATTTATTCATAAGAGTATATTAAACCACAATGTAGTTTTGAACAAGATACACTTTCACACATTTGGTCTCTAGCAACTCTAGGTTTTCTTCAGCTGTTTAGTAACGTGGGTTTTTTGCCCCCCTCGTGTTCCCCCCACCCCCCCCCCTGGAGTGGAGAACCCACTGAGTATATTTTTAGTGTAGTTTAAATACCATTTTTGCATAATGCTACTCTCAGGTTCAACGTTAGAATTACTGTGCCATTCTGCTTACTCCTATTGTATAGAAGGCGGCACTTTGAGGATATAAATAAAAAGCATTTCGTAGCAAAAGTGGGGTCAAGTAGGAAGTTTTTTTATAAGCTCTGCTCCTCCAGCTTTTGACAGATAATGAGCCATTAACAGTGGGACAGTTCTGGTTTCTGACAAACCTTGGAGATCATTTTTGCAGCCTTCATGAGTAGGTTTTGCCGAGACAAAAAAATTGAGCCACGTGTAATCTGAAAAAAAAAGAGACAACTAAAGATTGAGTTCAGTAGCACTTGAATGTGAGTAGAGATTCTCAGCAAGTAACTTTTTTTCTTAAGTGGCAAAATAAATTCAGAGAGATGTATGATGGGGTATAGCTGGGGCTGGTCTCCCCTCTCAGCATTTTTAGTTTGGTACAGAATGTTATTGCAAGATAAAACTCAACAAAATCTTCCTTTATTTGTTTTAAGGGTCGTGTTGTGGAAAATATATCAAAAAGGTGTGGTGGGTTCCTGAGACAACTTAGTCTGAGAGGATGTCTTGGTGTTGGAGACTCCTCTTTGAAGTAAGTAAAGTCCGAGATTGAGGCATCACTTACTTCCTAATGTCTGGACCAAAAGTAATTGTTATTATGTTTGTTTGGATTTCTGTGTATTGACTAATGACCAAAATGGGATACTTAAGTGCTAAGTACCTTAACAGTGACTAAATGAGATGTCAGTTTGAGATCATTGGTTCCCCTGTGAAACATAAGCAGGTTACATTGAAAATAAGAAATGAATGATAAATGCTGGAGCTTTAAGACTTTCAAAACATTAGTTAGCATGAGAACTGTGGCATTAATTTTCAGATACTTCAGATCAGGTTGGTTTTGTTTTTGTTTTTGTTTTTTTTTTTGTTCTGTTTTTGTTGTTTCCAGTTCCATTAGTTCTGTGGGTGATATTAATTTATCTATTTATCTATCTTCTACACCAACTCTTGTTTAAAAATAGCTAATTATCACAGTAGGCATTTGCTATGTACTCGAAGGCTTGTGCAGCTCTCTGAGGACATGACCCATGCCTGACTCTCAGAGGTAAAGTTTGCTGTTCTTCCAGGGTGTAGCATTTTCCAAATGATTTGAAGAGTGACTTGGTTGTAAATCTCCTTCCAGTAGATGAATTTTGGAATGGCTGTTTTCAGAACTGAAGTGGAAACTCTCACCAGTATAACTGCTCTCTGGTTTTGTATTTTTTTCTTTCCATTGTTTTCAATCCACACTGGAGAGCCAGGAAGTTGTTACCAGCTGAGTGTGTAGTCGGATCCGTTAACCACGGCAGGGCTCCAGACAAAACTGTTGTTGTATGTTTCCTCCACCCCTGCCAATAAAATCCATGCAGTTAGAGGAAACCTGGGCATAAAAACAGTGTTCTGAAATGCACTGCAGCTGTAAATATTCCTCTGCAGAGTTGAAAAGAAAGTGTATGTATTTCTTCTGGGTAATTAATATAAGGATATGTACAGGCTTTGAGTAGTATAATAGCTCCAGTCATCCTTAGAGTTCATAGCCAGTAGTGCAAACAGATGCGTTTTAATATTAAAAATCATAAATAAATAATTTTTACCCGACAGGGCTTTCCATTGCTAGTCTGATATGCTTAGGTTCCACCTGGTTTGCATGAGGTATGCTCTTTTGCATTCAATGTGGGAGCAATGTCGTTAATAAACCCTACAAAGGCTTCAGTAATGAGATGTGTAAAAACTCTACCCATCAGCTTAATATTTAATTAATGTAATATTGAAACCTTTTCTGTTTACGCCCTTTAGTTAAGGCATTTGAAGCAAGTTGGTTCTGGCTTATATATTGCAGAAATAAACACCTTGCTCAAGTGGTAGTTGAGAGAGGAACAACACTTGGTTTCAGGAGTTACCTAAGACAGAAACTTGTAATAGCAAAAGGAAGAAGGAGCCACTCAGAGGGATGTATTTGAGGTGTAATTACTTTGCGGCTGGAAGGTAAAGTTTTCTGACTGAGGTGGAAGGAGGAGGAGGGGGACAGAGTGCACTCTAGTGACTGTATTTATTGCAATTTGTGACATTATATTAATTCTCCAGCTTTTTGTTGCTGTTTTAGGACCTTTGCACAGAACTGTAGAAACATTGAACACTTAAATCTAAATGGGTGCACAAAAATCACTGACAGGTAAGTCAAAGGGTTTTTTTGTTTGATGGGCAAATTAGGAAAAGAAGTAGCTGAAGGTATTTTTAGTGTGTCTGCTGTTTTGCAGCACGTGTTACAGTCTTAGCAGATTCTGTTCCAAGCTGAAACATCTGGATCTGACATCTTGTGTAGCCATCACAAACAGCTCTTTGAAAGGCTTAAGGTAAGAAGGTTCAGCATTTTATGTTAAAGCATTTAAAGAGCTGTTCAATCTTTATTAAAGTTAAAAAAAATCAGTGCTGAACCTTAATACTGTCTATCAGCGTTGATTGTATCCTCTATCTAGGACTTCTTGGGTGTAGACTGTGATGTTTGTGTGTGGTCTTTTCTCATGACTTTTCTGTGGAGGCCTGGCACAGTCCACGGGCTATCATTAATTTCTAACAGTGTGTTTAATTTGGGTTTCCCACTGTTATGACTATTTGAAGGCTGGACTTAACTTTATGTATTTTTTTAATTCTCCCAGTGAGGGTTGCAGAAATCTGGAACATTTGAATCTTTCCTGGTGTGATCAGATTACGAAGGATGGTATTGAAGCACTGGTGAAAGGGTGTAGTGGACTAAAAGCTCTATTTCTTAGAGGTTGCACACAGGTACATAACTGCTTGGGTGATCCTTTAGGAATAACATTTTATTTGGGGTTTTTGAAATCTCCATGAATTAAAAACCACCGTTTTTGTTATAGTCTTTTGTTCAATATTACAAGATGTGTACATACTTTGGGCTGCTTTGCTGTACTTTTAATACACTATTTCTTTTCCTATATCCAATTTAATTGCTAAATACAGTTAGAAGATGAAGCATTGAAACACATTCAGAATCACTGTCATGAACTTGTAATCCTGAATTTGCAATCCTGTACAGTAAGTATTTAAAACTTCAAAAGGCGCATTCTCGAAGAATCATAAACCAATTTTGAATGCTAATGAATTGATCTGCTGTATTTGCTGTGTTTTATATTTGCTTTTTTGTTGTCTCTGATATGGCTTTTTAGGAATGGGAAAGATCTCCTTTTGGATTTTAAATGTATTTAAGTCTTGTTGTAAATAAGCCTTCAAAAATACTGAAATTCACTGTTTCAGTCATGCAGATTCCTGTTACCTCTGAAAGGTAATGTTTGTGGTAATAGCCTCAGAAGTAGGCTATAGTAGTATTAGCCTATCTGAAGAAGTATATTTTCAATTCAAAATTAAGGTCTTTTGTTATTATTGGAAGAGTAACGTTAGGAAATAAAATAACCTGTTTCACCATTGTCATGGTTTAGGGTCAGGGCAGCCCCTTAGACCAATAACAGATGCTCTTTGTTAAGCTCCCTCCCTCCCCAAAGGGGAAGAGAAAGGGAATAAGGGAGAGAGACTCAGTGATTAGAAAAGGAAAATAATAAAAATAGAATAAACACAAATATATACAAAACCAGTATCGAACCCAACCCCCTGATGGTAATTACATTCTGTCACCACTGATGCTGTGGAGCAGGGAGCATGGGAGTCCCAGACTGGGCCCCACAGCAGACGAGAGCTGTGTTCCAGAGCTGGATTCTGGTACCGGATTCAGGAACACACCGATTGTGATCAAAGGCAGAACAGAGTCCTCCTTGGATGCTCTGAGGAAGGAACCAAAAGAGGATCTGAGCCAAGCCAAGTAAAGCTGGCAAAGCAGTCCAAGAGGGGAGAAGAACCCAGGAGCCCCCAGAGAGAGGGTGAGCGAGCGAGCTAGCAAGCAGTAGACCCTCCAGATCCCTCAGCTTTATGCCAAACATGATATATATGGGATGGATACCTCGTTGGTCAGTTTGGGGTCACCTGCCCTGTCTGCTCCTCCCTGCAGGAGCAACCTTTCACTTTCCTGCACCCCCCAGCATGGAACACAAGATCCAGCAGTGGCCTTTGTCTGCAAACAATCCTTGATAGTAACTCTAAACATGGGCTGTTGTCCCTGCCAGGAGCAGACACTGCCTGTGAGAACAGGCTGCTGACTTCAGTGAGTTAGAAGAACTGAGCTGAAGAGTAAAATCACCAAACAGAATTAGTTCTGTTCTCACTCAGACCAGGACAACCATGAAAGATTAGTCATTCAGCAGAAAAAAATTGAATCCTTGCAGTTAGGAGTGGTGGAAGGAGAAGTGAATATTTTCTCCAGACTAGAAGACCTCTAAAAGTAATATTTGCACACACGCACAATAACCTAGTTCCTGTTGCTATTTTGTGTGCAGTTGCATTGGGGCTATTTCTTACAGTTCCTGTTTCAAAGAGAAAACTTATTTGTTCCTATTCCATATCTACTTTTTTCAGAATATCTAGTACAAAACAATTCAGAGTAATGAAAAACCCTCTTTTCAGTTAAAGCTTTCAGCTAACTACATAGCATAGGGCAAACCTGGCTTTTACATTTATCTCTGGAACCATTCCAGGTGAGGTTGGCTGGGGCTCTGAGCACCCTGTTCTGGTTGCAGGTGTCCCTGCTCCCTGCAGGGGGTTGGACTAGATGGCCTTGAAAGGCCCCTCCACACCCAAACCTGTCTGTTTTCTCTGTCTACAAATTTATCTTCTGTAAGGTACAGCTTATATGCAATTATTTACTTGGAACTCTTGCTTTGAAAATTATCCTAGGTGAAGGATTTTTACTCTAGGGTCCTGCTGCTCCATTACAAAATAGGTAGTTAGCTTTCCTGCTAACTCTGCCTCTGTGCTTCAGAGTGCCTTTGAGCAGTACTTGAGATCTGTGGAAAAATATATAGATCAGTAGGAATTGTGTTCATTATTTTCAGTGTTATCAAAGAAAATGATCTCACTGGTATTTTTTGGTTGAAAATCCAGGTTGCCATGGTTATGTACAATGGGACACTAACAACCGAGTAATAGGATTTTGGTTTTGTTCTTATCTGATTACTTGATAACAGTAACTTCAGCTTTCTTCTTCTGTGTTGCAGCAAATTTCAGATGAAGGCATTGTAAAAATCTGCAGAGGATGCCACAGACTTCAGTCCCTCTGTGTTTCAGGCTGTAGCAACCTTACAGATGCTTCTCTCACAGCACTTGGTCTAAACTGTCCAAGGCTGAAGTGAGTATTGTCATGAGCATGTTGGATGTCACATGTTGTTACTGGCCTGATATGGGAAAGTCACTTCTGAAGATGATTAGCAGATAACCATAGGTTTGATGTTGCTTTGTGGTGTTTGTGTTACCTTTGCAAACAAAACGCTGTTAGAAAGACCAGCCGAACATAGACTTGAGAGCTGGTCTTCTGTATCTAGCATATGAATGTACTCCATTGTGTATTGGAAAAACAAGCATTAATATGTGACAAATAAAACCCGTTGAACCTAGCAGTTCGATTCTGTGCTTCTAGGTAAATATTTTAGGTACTAATTACAAGCCAGAAGAAAAGAAGATATAAAGCCCATTATTTTTTAAAAAGGTAAAAATATCTGTAGTTGTGTTGTGTGTTGTGATGTTTGTACTCTGGTGTGGTTTTATGCAGTCATTTGTCTTGCAAAAAGATAGCTAAATCATACCTGAATGTTAAATTTATAGTTTTATTGTAAATTTGGGTTTAGTATGCTCTGCAGTACATCCTGGCATTCTTAAACGCTGATACAGAGCGTGCAGATGTGTCTGCAAACACCGAGGACTGATATTTATGGTGTATGTTTTGCGTAAGAGGGCTCATTGATTAAAAATAATATAAACTTCTACACTGATGGAATTTGCACTAACGGATACGTTACAGTGGTATTCCCAGAAGTGGGGACAGCTTTGGCTTTCTTCACAAAGCTCAGTCATGCAACAGCTCTGGTTGCAGAGACATATAACGCTTTTTGTAAGGTCTGATTTTAATGTAAATCAAAACAGGAGATTTTTGGATGACACTCAATAGCCAGTTATGACAGGAATGTGCAAGAGTCGCAACTTCAGTCACAGAGAAATGCAGGAAGGTGTAGATTATAAAAATCGGGGCGAGCTGCATTCAAATGCCATTGTGCCCTGTGCTGACACACGTTGTTCCTTTAGCTGACAGAGTGAAAACCAGTTGTAGAAAATTGCTGTAGAAAACCTGTTCCTTAAGAAAAATTGCAGAGTGACATTCCCCTTCATGTCACCATTCATACTTACAAGAGCGTACGTGTGCCAATGTTACAGGCTTGGGAGTCTTCTGACACGCTTAGCTGTGTTCCTTAGAAAGCTGTGCTGGTATTACTGGTCTTTTTCCATGATTTCCATTCTCAGTTCACAGCTCAGACTGGAAATAAAAGGAGGTCCAAAGTACTGTTAGTTGTGGGCAGTACGGATGCAGCAAGGAATTGTTTTGCCTTTGGTAGGTAAACTGTTAGCCCCTGTCTGCGCCACGAGGGGGAAGGCGTCTGCCACTCCTCTCCTTTCCTGAGCAGTAGAAGGAAAATGACATGATGCTTTGTAGTCATTACTCCAGAAGTGTGTGATGGAAGGGCAGACAGTACAGGTGGTTATATCCAGACTTTCGGGATCATGTATCGAAAGTACTTGATAAAAATTATGTTGGAAATCAAAGGGAAATGTAATTCCATGCTTGTTTTGAATATTTTTGGTGTTTATGAAAGAAAACTCACCTGCCTCTGTTGGATGTGCTGGCCATTTTAGGAAGCTTTAAAGTATTTTCTGTGCTGTGCTACTTAGGATCTTGTGCTGCTTTCCATAAAACTGCTGTGTTCTGCAGCTTTTAGCACTCACAGATTACATCCCCTTGGAAAAAATCCTAAGGTTGACCAGCTCCCTTCAGCTGTTTGTTTTCTACTACATCAAGACAGAGCTGTCAGCTGTCTCCTTATCCCTTTTTGTATCTGCTTATTTAAGTAAGTGCTTCATATCTTTTAGATTTTTAGCACTTTTTGGTGTTGTAATACTGGTAGGTGCTTTGTTGAGCCTTATTGAGAAAAGCCCCCATGAGCCATGAATGGCTTTGTCTAGGTGGTGCTGTGAAAATTCAGACCATATTGCCTTTAACCCCACTAATGTCTCCCACCTCCAGATAATTCAACAGGAGTAGGGAGGTGCTGTGTCTATAGGCACTCCACGTGTGCCCAAAACCTTGAGTTTTGGGCTGAATATGAGCCAGTGTGCCCAGGTGCTCCTCAGCATCCTGGCTTGTGTCAGCACCAGTGCAGCCAGCAGGATGAGGGCAGGGATCTTCCCCCAGAACTCAGCACTGGGGAAGCTGCATCTCAAATCCTAGGTTGTTTTGGGCCCCTCATTCAAAGAAGGACGTTGAGAAGCTGGAGCGTGTGCACAGAAGGGCCACAAAATGTGGGAAGGGTCTAGAGCACAAGTCTTGTGAGGAGTGGATGAGGGACCTTGGGTAGTTCAGCCTGAACTTTAGTGGTTTGAAGTGGTGCTAGCAGTGCTCTTTGGGGCAGCTGATGTTCTGTTTTGTCAGTACTGCTGCCCAGTGCCTCTTGGAAAGGTGTTAGGTTTATCTTTCCAAAAGACGTTGTTATTTTCTTTGAGGATGTGCTGGTGGTGCTTATTGTTTTTACTGGAGATTTTATGCTCCTTGTTTTCTGGTAACTTGCTTGACTGTGCTTCATTCAGAGGCTCCGAGTGAATTTCTAGTAAGCAGTTTCTCAGTTTCGTGGCTTCCCAACATCCTGTGTTTAGATAAGTGGTTTTAGATGCAGGCTTCATCTGCATTTTCCTTTATTCAGCATTTATTCTCCCTTATCTTTCCTCAGACATGAAAAAACTTGAATATTATGCTGAAAAAAAGAGGTTAAAATGACTATAATTCTGCGTCCTTTTTTTTTTTCCATTGAATATTGAGAAGATCTGAGGATTGAACTTAAATCTGTTTTGCGACTATTAGAATCTTCTGATAAGCTGGATCAAAAGTCTGTCTAGTGTGTTTAACTGCAAACCACTGTGAAAAATGGGCGCATACATATTTGCTGTTGAGAGCTCTGAGTTGCAGAAGACAGATTTGCATCTTAACTGCATGTCCTTTGCTCTGTGTTAACATTTCTTTTTCAACATTTAAAACTTTTCCAGGATTTTGGAAGCTGCAAGATGTTCACATCTGACAGATGCTGGTTTTACCCTTTTAGCACGGGTAAGGGGCATTCCAGAAGGGTAGAGCTCTCCTTGTTTCCATCGCTGTGGAGTAGCTGGGAGCTGATGTAGTCCTGCTGGGAAGGAATGTGAGGAGAAAATTACAGTAGAAAGAACCCAGTGGAGGAGGGGACTAAAAAGTGTTTTGTTTTTTTTTTTTTTCTAATCTGATTATTGCTAAAACTTGATCTATTTTACCAGCAATCATTGGACTTTTCACTTTTCCCCCCTATTGTTTTTAGTATATTCCAGTGGAATTTATTATACTGAACATAATTCTAAATTTGTGGTTTACAGTTTAGCCAAATACCCTTGTAGTATTGACACCCCCAAAATCAACATAGAATAGATTATGCTGAGCGGACCTTTAAAGTACAAAAATACTTCTATTCTCTGTTATAACCTGTAAGCACTTGTGCCCTGATTCATGCTGTAAATCTGTAGAGTGAGCGTTATCGATGGTATCAAACACTTCAAGTTAGCCGCCTACGCTTGCTGCTTTAGGAAATTTGAACACAAAAATGATACTCTGTAAATGGGATTCATATCTGCTGCTGATATTTAGGGTCAATGGCAGGGGATTATTTTCTAGCCAGAGAGGTTAAAGAGGGTGGTTAATTAAGCACTATGGCCATGGGCTTTTGGTAGTCACCTCAAGCCTGCTTTTGGGAGCTGCGAGTTAAATCATTTCTTCTATTTGTGTAAAAAATGGGTTGGGGTTTGGGCCAATTTTAGTGTTTCAGCATTCACAAACAAAGCAAATTGATTGTAAGGCTGCTTTCTAATTTACCTGTTTGCTTTTTTCTTTATTTTAGAATTGCCATGAGCTGGAGAAGATGGACTTGGAAGAGTGTGTTTTGGTGAGATTTAATATGAGAAGGAATATTGAACGTCCAGTGTAAGAGCGCAATGCATTAGCACTTTCAGTTCATATGCTTTGTTTTTCATGAATACTGCTGTCTTTCTGATAGTAAATGAAAATAATTATTGAGAAATTCTATCCCAGAAAATACTTGAGGAATAAGAGGTGGTTTGGTGTTTCCCAGAAATACCAGCCTTCATTGGGTATCTTATTTGAGGGTTGACTCTCCTGCTGGCTGTTGCTTATGGCTGTTCGGTGTCTTTTCTTCCTAGATAACTGACAGCACATTGATACAACTGTCTATACACTGTCCTAAGCTACAAGCATTGGTAAGTTGACCTCGTTGTGAAACTGAATAAAACCACACACATACATGCAACTTCAGGCTGTGAACTGTGTGTAGAAAATGTTCCTGATGTAGTATGATACTGTGCAAAACACATGCAAGTTTTGTAAGTATTCTAAAAGCAGCAGATCAAACTCTGTACGTGCATTGTGTGATTTAAAAAAAAAATTACCAAATCAGTGAATGATAAACAGAAAGCTCAAATTTTATGGTTAGCATCCTTCATATATGATTACTTAGGCTAAGAGTACTCAGATCGTTTATAGATATTCTTAAGTGTTCTCTAATGGTTTTCTCAGGGAGTATGACACTGCAGCAAATACCGTATAAGCAAAACCCCCCAGTGAAGATAAAATGTGATCACTTACTAATCAGGTTTGCATGCAGGCCGTTTTTCCCAATGATTACATTTACACAGTAAATTAGGGAAATTTTTTTGGACTTCGACATCTGAATGGAATGGGAGAGGATCGAGAAGCCTTTGGTGGAGCATCCTGCTTGCTGTGTTTCAAAGAACTGTTTTCTAGGGAGTGGCTGCTTCAGATCTATGCAAGAGAACAAGTATCTTTATAATCTGTTCTTAGGTGGGATTAAAGGAAAGGTTTGCTGCTGTATTAATTAAACTGTGTTATTATTAGTTGGTGTTTCCTCATGTTGCTACCTTAGTAATGCTGAATGAGCTGGCTTTGAAAAAGGAGCCTGGTCACTATTATTTATTGTTGTTTTTTATTTTGGCTTATTAATTTTATGACCTCATTTCTGCACCATAAATTTCTAATGTTAAGCCAAACAAGAACAGCGGGAAGATGAGCCAGTCAGACAGGACACTTTCCGTTTTTGTGCTGTGACCCACACTGGAACAAGTGCTTGTAAGAGATGTTTTTACAACAGTTGTGCCATAAGACTTCATGTTTCCAAGTATTTTTCTCAATGCCTTTTTTTGCTGGCCTTTGCGCGTTAGCCCACAGACGGCAACGTGTGACACTGGTCACACCTTTGGGAAGGGAACCAGAAAAACTCTGGGTTTTTTTTGTTGATGTGCATGTCCTGGGTGTAGGAAGGAGATACACTCAAAGATGGGGAGTGAAGAAGGATGGCTGAGAATTACAGGGGAAAACCCCCCTACCAGCAAGGTGCCAGATATGTGAACTTACCTTGATAATGCTGATGGTTGGGTAAACTCTTCTGTGTGCTGTGCTTCAGTGTACATTTAGGTACATTTGTGGTTTAAACCATTGTTTTGGGAGTTGCAGAAATCAACTCCAAATTTGTTTCTTGGTATTTGGAAACTGAGTAGGTGGTGGAAATAAGCAAAAGCATTGTCAGACAAATTATAACCAACTATTCATCAGTATCAGAGTATGCAAAAGCTTCATCACATATTGGACTGAAGAAGTAATTTCTCATGAAAGTGTTTAATAATTGTAGGTTAGAAATATTAGAGTGTGAAACAAACACGATGTTTCTAGAGAAGGCAATAGTATTCTTAGTGAAGCTGATGGTACTGCTTCTTACTGTCATAGTGTACCATGCCATGTTTGGTTTATACACCACATTTCGTATGGCTTAACAAAATAACAAAAAAAGAATCTGACTGTATTGCTTCGTTCTTAAGAGTTCAAGTAACTGTCTTTGTAAAATTCCACATTTTTTAACACTAACAGGTTTATAAAGTCAGAAAACTAATGTGGTTTAATCCAAAGTATGTGTCATCTGGCATATTTGTTTTACACACTTCTGTGAGCTCAGCTGTACATCCTGTATTGTCCTTTTAGTACCGAACAGTATCTCAGGAAGGCTGATTTTATAAGCTGCTTACTTCCTGGGATGGAAAACTCTTAATTAGCCAGTAGACTGCTGCTGTAGTCAACAGCTTCACCTAACCTCCTGTCCTTCCTTGAGGCAGCAGGCCTATTATAAATGTTCTTTAACCCTGCAGTTGCTGAGTGTTCATTGCTCATATTTTGTGAGGAAGTAAAAACTGGAGCAATTGAAAGGAAGCTGCTGGGGTGGCTCCCTGTCAGACTCAAGGAGAGCTGCAGACCCATTTCCCAGCCTCTTCTACAATTACTTGTTCATCATGAGCAAAGAAAGAAAAAACAGTTGAGGGAGTTGTTCTAACAGGCAGGACAGATCCCTCATGTCTGGGATAGGGGTGTTATGGGATGTTCATAGGGTAGGGTGGGTAGTCCTCGGGCTGAAATAAAAGGTGGTAGAGACTTAGCTACACGTACAGGCAAGACACAGGGTTGAGCATAAAGTGAAGAAGTAGCCCAGAGCAAGAGTTCATAGATCCCCAGTGCAGCAGACTTGAGAGCATTCATTTCACTGGTGACAAAGAGCAGTTTTAAAGCTTCCCCCAAGGAAAGGCTGTTTCCTGTTGTTGTCATTGTCATTGCTTCTCCAAAAGTCATGAATTCCCTGAAGGAAACAGAAATCTGATTTATGTAGTGCTATTGCCTGAGCTGCTGCAACTTTTTCCATGCTCTAGTACAAAACATATGTTGAAGAGAAGCAGAGATTTTTTTAGTTTATTATGCTGACTGGTACAGAAAAGACCTGCTCCTGCAGCTGGATGAGAGGTTTATTATTCCTTGTATGGACAGCCTGAGGTGCTAAGTACTCACAGATCTCTGACATTATTGTTTTGCAAAACAGTTCACTCTGATTGTTCTTTATCTGTGTGGGCTTGCAGAGGCTTGGTCCTGGTGGTATGTAGGAAAACCCAGTAGCTGTGAAACAGTAACTCCTGTCAGTAGATCCTCAGGTTTCTCTATGGTCTTCGTCATCCTTTAAAGTCATCTCTGGTTTCTGGCATGGCCTGGGTGCTGTTTGCACCCATCAATGCAGTTGGACCAAAATTCCCCCATTCATACAGTAAAGGGAGCTCGAGGAGTTTTGCCAGTGACGCATTTTGGGACAATACTCATTCTGAAGCACAGTTAAAAATAAAATAGAGCCATTTTGTTCAGTAAGGCTGTTTCTTTTTGTTACTCTGCTGAATTTCAGCTGTAAACTCTTGGTTAGCTGTTTAACCACTAGCTGAAGAGGACTTCGGCTGCTTGGAG
Organism: Chloroceryle aenea; assembly: GCA_013399075.1. Classification (NCBI taxonomy): domain Eukaryota; kingdom Metazoa; phylum Chordata; class Aves; order Coraciiformes; family Cerylidae; genus Chloroceryle; species Chloroceryle aenea. The sequence goes on from VWZY01010512.1 coordinate 101,278, forward strand.
GACTGAGTGATGTCCTTAATTGTTTGCCTCTCTTAGAGCTTATCTCACTGTGAATTGATCACTGATGATGGGATTCTTCATCTGAGCAACAGTACATGTGGTCATGAGAGGCTGCAGGTGCTGGAGCTGGATAACTGTCTTCTCATCACTGACGTGACGCTGGAACACCTGGAGAATTGCCACAACTTGGAGAGAATTGAGCTGTACGACTGTCAGCAGGTCACGCGAGCTGGGATCAAACGCATCAGGGTACGGGTTTACTCACTTGTTCTGGGGGGACTGGTGGGAATGCCCGAGCCGTTGCTACTGCTTGAGACTGTAGCAATCCTGCAAATGTCCCAAACAAGGGAGGATGAGAGAGTCTGAATACTATTTTGTTAGGTCCTCAGCTCTAGGGACAGCACACAGCTGTTGAGGGGAGCAGCAATAACTGTCTAATCCTGTTTATGGCTCTGACACTTGCTGGTGGAATGTTGAGTGCGTATCTTCTGCTTTCTGTATTTTTTCAAATATAGTAGACTTTAGGAGAGTTAAAGAATTCTGTATTATTATGCAAAGCCAATAGTAAAACAGAAGCATGGAGATTTGTTGATGGCTTGTAGGGCTGTAAAGCCCAGGAATCCAGCCACTAACTTTTCCCTTGCGTACCTCCACGACTGCTGGGGGCAAACACCTCGTTACAGAATCCCAGCATGTTAGGGCTTAGGATGAAGCTCTGGAGAGTTTATTTCCCTCCCGACGCCTTTTTCATCCACAGGCTCATCTACCTCATGTGAAAGTTCATGCTTACTTTGCTCCGGTCACCCCCCCGCCCTCGGTGGGAGGGAGCGGACAGCGCCTCTGCAGATGCTGTATTATTCTTTGACAGTAAGTGCAACCATGCAGAAAAAATTGTTGTTGTTGAAGAACGGGACTGCGAGTCAGTGGAAGGAGTTGATTTCCTGCCAGTCCTCACGGTGGTGTTTGGTCATCCAGTTTTGTGACAAGAAAAGCATTTTTTTTTCCAGGTAAAAAATCTTAACGTAATGTACAGCTGTGGATTAAGTTGGTGATGCTTTGGTTTGTATTAGTAACTCCTTCCGTTGGCATGAGAACTGAAGTGCTGTGTGAACTGTGCAGGCCTTTTGGTGACTGTTCACCGAACGTGGACATTAATTTGCATTCGTGAGCGCGGCTCATTGTGAAGTTCTAACGTAACATGGGGCACGAGTCCCTCACACCAAGGAACTGAACCTGCTGTTCTGTAATATACACAACAGATTCAATATCAGGTTTAAAGACAAATCAGCTTTATCAGATGTTGACCAAAAAAAAAAAGCAAGGTAGTCATGAGCTCTTATGGCGAAACAGCTTAAACTTTTTTCATGATTCAGCATCATAATTAATTACATAACAGGACCTAATAGGTAATGTCAAAAGGTAAGATAGTACCTCAAGATAACTCAATAAGTAGAAATACTTCCCAAGCTTTTGAGCTTGGTTCCATTGAACTATGTGTTAATATAAAGCTTGCCTGTCACTGAAGCACATTTTGTGCCTGATGCCATCAGCCTTTAAAAGGGGTAAGAAATCCACCACGGTAGAGCTTGAGCATTCTGCAGTAACTGGCTGCCACAACCATCCTTGGTGCTTACTGCAGTGCCCATCCTACCTGCCCTTGGCCCCTCTGCTGCTGGGCAGCACAGGATTCTGGGGAGAGGGATGGAAACCAGGTTGAGTTACAAGCAGGATGGAGTGAGGGATTCCATCCAAGCCATTTGTCCCAGCCATGTCCCAGCAAAGAGCTGGGCAAATAAATCTGTAGGCAGGAGCTGAACCAAACCAAACCTGTGCTTTTCAAATGTAGAAAGCCAAACCTGTTCACATTTGGGTTAAGAAGACAACTTCTGAGGGGTAAGCATAATAAAATCTACATCTTAACTCTTTTAAGGCCACGCTTTCATCTTTAGTTTTTCAGTGCTAGAACGTTAGTAAAAATGAATTTTTACTATATTAATTGAGATAAACTACTCAGCAGTTCAGAAAGCTTTTTCATGTAAGATGGATTGTTTTAAGAGTTCGGGGCCTGTGTCTTTACTGAAAACTAATTGAAATACTGGCTCAAAAAGCAGTTGAAGCTACTATTGCATAGTAGCAACTGCCCCCCGACCCCCAGTTCTAAGCTACTTTATTTAAAAGGAGTGTGAACAGGGAAAGACTTGACTATCAACAGCTGGGTTGTGTTCATGCTTCAGAGAATCTCAGACAGTGGGGATGGTAAATAAAGATGTCACCTCTGAGGTTAATTACAGTGGCGAGGGCAGTACATGGATTTCTCTACTCCTACGGAACAAGCCAGCCGGGGCTTGTTTTGCAGAGCAGCGCAGGAGTGTTGTTACCATTGTACCTAGAGTTCCATTAAGCTACTGCTGTAATAGGGAGTTATATGCAGATTTTATTTCAAGTCATTGGTACCGGTATGTCAAGATGTGTTGCCTTTTGTTGGCTCTTTTTTTTTTACTGCATTCAAGATGTACAAAACCAAATGGAACCTACTCTGATATAGGACACGTAAATAAACAATCAGCTGATGTCAAATGTGGATTTGTTTCAGTTATTTCAAATGAAGCAAAGTTTTTTGTCATTCTTATGCCTGTACGGAGTGGATGCAGGATAAACCAGAGAGCTGGTTGTCTTCCACGACTTACCTTCACCTACCACTGTCACCAGGGCAGGTCTGAATCGTAACAACAGATGTATCTTTAATGCATGGGGGGGGGGGAAAAAGTAAGCAAAAAGAAAAGCAAGTTTACAAAATTATTGAAAAACATTTATTATACTTAAATTGAAATGTGTACATCTTATTAAAAAACAAAAGCAATTTGCTGGTGCCATAATTTAATTCCAATTTCAAGTGAGCTGGACAAACTACTGTACAACTTTCAATATTCTTTAAAATTAGATATTTGGATACTTTCCAATCAAGGATTTTTCCACTTTTATAAAACATTTGGATACAGTGTGAGCTGAAAAGACACAAGTGTCAGTTCAAGAAAATACTAGGACCAAACAATACCCAAAGAAAGATGAACAACTTATAGGCAGAAATGTTTAAGTACATAAAATTTTACTTTCAGTGCAGAAAAAATACAATAAAAAAAAAAGGAAAAAAACCCCAAACCTCTATTTTGGATGAATTTAAATGTTCAAAATGCTACAGCTTTAAGAAGCGTTCCTGCTAAGCACTTGAGCCAGTGATGAGAGGGACTGAAAAAAGACGAGTTGCTTTTTTACATGCTGTAGTTGTTCATCTTGAATACTGCAGCATCAAAAGCATACTATTCCCAAAGCTTCCAAGCAGAGATCAAGGTGGAACTTTTCAAAGGCAAAAAAATGACAGCTCTGAAACCATCACTACATACCTTCTGCAATGTCCCCCTTGAAGTACCTAACCAGTTGAAACTTAAGATAGGAAATGCTGTGCCAGGGTGTTACAAGAAAGAAATACCCAAACTCGTGAAAAAGCTCATTGCCTTGTTTCAAAAGAAAGCGACTACTTGGTTGTCTGGAAGAGGCACCGTAACAGCCGTACAGTACGGATCAGGCGGAGGGCGACAGGAAAGGTAAGATACTTGTCTGTAACAGCAACTAGAGCCAGGCATCACCCGCTGGGGAGGAGCCCTAAATGGTGTCTATTTAGTGTTTCTTAAGCAGTTTATTGGATGTTGCTGAAAGCTACGCCAGCCCTGTGGTGCCAGTGGGTTATCTGGGTGCCATTCTCCCTCATTGGCGTAATTCCACTAAGTCATAAACACCCACCTCTCACTGCTAGTATTTTTAAACCCACAATTTTACAAGCAAAGAGTTAAACTGCAGCAGCGTTCCGCAGAAAACCTAGGAAACTAAACATAAAGGATGCATAGGCAATTCTTTTCCATTAAATTCATTAAAGCAAAACACAATTACTTGGTACCCACCGGATTTATATTAACCCCCTCCGATAAGGTACTACTGATAATGCAGTTTGCTGCATGCATATATTGCATCTGTCTAGGGCTTCTTCAAAGCCCTCTTCTGGCATTTACACTTCTTACATACACTCTTATACACAATTTACAGGGGAAGCTGTTTTGACAGCTTTACTCTCAAAAGACCCAACAACCCCACCACAATCAGCTTAACTACTCGTCTCCACACAGATTAATTCATGTGCTCTGCTAACATCAAAAAAATAAAACCAGCCTAAGGTACAAGCGAGTACTAGACAAACTGGCACAGAAAGGTAAATGCCCCCAAATAAGTTTACATTCATCTCCGACTGGATACAGATCACAGAGAAGCAGCAACAAGCACTTCGCTTCTAGAAACTGTATCTACTGGCCATAATTTGCCTTATTTCAGGGAAGGGCAAGCACCTTTGCTCATTGTCTTCCGCGCCTGTACATCAGCTGTCATGGCGTTATACCTCTCATGAGGACACTTAGCTATGGCAGTGATAAGAAAGTTGACCTACCAAACAGCTTATTAAAGGTCATTTCATGTTTTCAATATGAAACATCTTACACGGTGAAGTTAGATCCCTAAGGTTGTGGATGATCTTCATAATCTTTAGGCAGGAATTCATTCTGCGTTGGGAGTATCGGTCTAGCAGTCGTGTTACATCACTTCAGAATTATATGGAACCCTTCACCATTTTCAGCTGGAAAAGACAAAAGCGTCCGTCTTTCAAAACGGAGCCGTGACTACACCAGCCAGTGCACCAAACGACTCAAGTGTGGGCTCGTGCAGAAGTGGGGCACGGCTACTATGAAATAGAGAACTCAAAACATGTCAAGTATCAGGAACTTGCTATTCTGACTTAATGCTTGAAGAATATCTAACTTTTTAAAAAATCTCCCTGGCTTGCAGTTCTTTCAGAACTCTTCCTACTGCACATTAAACCAACCTCTGTTAATACCACAGAAAGAAGTTGACTTCCACAACACCAAGAGAAATCCTTAGCAGCCACTTTTAATCATCTATTTTCTGATGCTTGGCCTTAAGCTAGAAAGCCAAATGGAAACTGCTGAAAAGCACAAACCCTGTGGATTTGATGCTTTGAAGCAGCACCACTAAAAGGCTCAATGAGCCAGACAAGCAGGGCCCTGACAATCACCAACCACATAAAGGGGTTTTATACTACACAAAACAATTGTATTTTAGACTGCCAGAAAAGACACCGTACCTTTGATTGTGGTGAATAAGAAACAACTCTCATCTTGAAAGTTTTGAACCATCTACAAAAAAAAAAAACGAAAAAAGAAATTAAACCCTCCTGATTGTGACCAAAGCTGAAATTAAATACAGCAGATATTAAGTAAAGCCCTTCTAATGCAATGCGTATTTTTGCTTTTATTCAGCAAGGGACAAGCATATACCAAATGAATTTAAAATACATTGTTGTCAAAATACTGCTTGCTAATCACCCGACAACCTGCAGGGAGCTTATTGCTGTTCAAAGTCTCAAAACATGTAGCAGATACTTGAGTAAGAGAGTTCAACAGTATTTAAATGCTCAAAATAATACATACTAGGCAATTACTGCAGCATCTCAGAACTATATAAACCAGTGGCTTTTTTTCTCATAATTTAAATTATGTAGGTAGAAGAACAGTTATGTAGAATAGTGTCATTTAAAGGATCCTTCTGCTCATTTTAATGTAAAATAAAAATACTCTACATGTCCGAAAATACTAGGCTGCATTACCAAACAGGAAAAACAGTTAGAGAGAAGCGATCGTAAGAAAACTGTCCATTTTATGCAATTCATAAATAATAATTGTAAAAAAAAAAAAGATAAATTTCCATTACCTGATCACTAACTAGAATGTGGATACCTGTGGGGCCCTGTCTGTAAACCTGGTTGATCTGATGCAGGGGAATATTGAACGCCAAAGCAAGCTTGCGCGTGACTTCTGAGGCTGCCATTTCTTCCAAGTAGATTGCATGATAAACTACAAGAGAAAAAAAGAACATTCACATACGGATGGTACTAACTGTAACTATATGAAAAAAAAATCTGAATCAGTCTAGAGCCTGGCTTTAAAAAAAGAATGGTAAAGGCAAGAAACCTTTACTTCACTCTCCTGTTGTGCTGCTGTGACTTTTCTTTCAAGGTACAGCCCTGAGCACACCTCTCTGACAATGGGGAGGCTTCTACTGGCTGATAACTGAAGTAATTTCCATGGCTTTTCCTGTATTGTGCACAAAAGGGCACAGTCATGCCAGACAGACTTAAATGGATCTTTAGAGTCACCTGGAGATGACTTGGCAAGTAGTTCTGGACCACTCAAAAGCAGCAGGTACTACATCTGATGTATTCAAAAGTCTCTTCACTTAAAGCCAAGAGCCAGAGGAGGATTTCAGGTAGCTCCGTTCTTTACATTGTAACATTAATGGGAATTCACAATCAAATATTAAGCTCCCATCTGTGCTGAAACAGCTCAGGAAAATAACACAATAGCTGTGAGCCCATACGCTGCTTGGCTGAATTCCCTTGTACAAGCTCTACCAGTTGCACAGAAAAATGGGAAAGAGCTGAAGCAGGTTATTTGCACGTAGCTTTTACATGCACCTACATTTGTCTGCTTAATACCTTGTCTGTAACAACACAGCAGGACTAAATTGAGAGGTCCTTAATTAATTAGCATGTAAGCTACAGTTAGTTTAGGTTCAGTTTTCATGGGCTAAAAAAATCAAATTATTTAACCGTAAGTTTTATTAATGTTCCATTCACCCTGTGCAGTGTTAGAGCAGCAGTGATACTGGGAATAAAACTTCCCGCAGTTTCTTTGTACACAAGGAACAGAAATTCAGCCTCTTCATTCTCTTTTCCTTCCCACCTATCTTATTTTAGATTTGTTACAACACCAAGATGCTATATTCTATGCCAAGAGACCCCTCTGCGCCGTACCATATATTGCACCATTGCTGCTGTCACCGTTGCCTGCATCTTGTCTTTCCAGTTGTATGCTCCTTAATGGCTCCTGACAGACATAGATTGTTAAACGGGGCCTCACAGACCTGCAATTCAGAGAAGTCACACATCAGAGAAATGGTTACTTGCCTCAGATACACAGAAATTGATATGCCACAAATGCAGATTTCTAATGCTAACAGGACACTTTCTTTAACTGACCAAAAAAATGTGAAAATAGATCTAACAGTCTAAGTGGCATCTCAGATGCTACCACATTGAAACACAATTTGCAATCAATTCCGAGTTCAGCAAGATGCTGCTTATTGGAATCCTGGAATTAACTAAGTGACAGAACAAAACCCACCCAACCTTAGATTCACACCCTACCTGGATTTCAGTGCATTGTATAGCCGAATGCCATCGGCTGGACCACAGATTTGTACCAGATCTTCTCTTGTCAGCTTTAATAAATCAGCACCTGGAGAAACACACGAGGAATTTATGGAGACTATTTCTGAACATCTGTACTTTTACAAATAAACAACTGTATGTTCATTTAAACCAAGAATAACAAACTCCACTGTTATAAAAATGGAATCTTGCAAACATGAACAAGCGAGTAAAATCTAGAATAGGGACTGGCTAGCACTGAGAAAGAATGACTGATTTTCCAAAGGGAGCTAGTTTCCCATGCTGGTGTTCGCATCTCTAAAAGCACTAAGTCTGCAAGGCACACAATTTCTGCTGTGACAGACAACTGCGCTGCATCCAAAAACTGGCTTCAACAACTCCCAAGTTTTTAACTGACACCAAGGTTAGTGTATTTTAAACCCCTGCAAATTACAGAGCCAAGACACTTAATGGTTTCTCATTCAGTTAATCATCTCAGGCATTCATACATCATATCCTCTATGCACTCATTATTACAGTGCCCTCATTTATAGCAGGCACTGCTAAAGGTCAGCAAAACGAAACCAATGTGGTCAGATCAACCTATCAGCAGCAGGGCTGAATCCAGGCTGTGGGATCCTTCCTTCCAAAAGCAGTCGTGGTGCTAAAATGATCCTGGGAATAAGTGATCTACGAAAACAAGTGCTTTCCAGAACTTTTACTTTAGAAAAGGAAGTTTCAATAAAAGATCCTACTCAGACCTGAACACAAAATGGAAGGATTCTTGTCAGAAGCACCAAGGGTGTCAACAAAAAAAAACAACAGTCTGAAAAATCTGTTGCAGTTAATAGGTGAGAGGAAGGACAGGAAAGAAGAGATGGTCTTTATTTGTAAGAATACTCCACGATCTAGGAATGCATAAGTGAAAGCCAGCAAAAATAATATGATACTGAAGTTAACTGATTTAACTCAGCAAGTGTAATAGAAGCAGCACCAATCAAAACCCAACCAACAGCAGAGGAATAAATGGTCAGTATCCAACACTTGCCGTGGATGGTCACTGCATTGTGGCTGCCACCAGGAAACAGCACAGAACAGGCAGCCTTCTGGGCTCACTTGACAAACCCATCCAGTTTTCTCAAAGGATTAAAGTTAAAATGATTTTGTGAAGTATCATCACAAGGAAACCCTAGAGTCACTTTTGGGTGTTAGGGTGAATTTGTACAGAACAAACTCAAAAAAAAAGCCTTCCAATGCAAACTGAACATTTAATAAACAAATTAGGAAATGACAAGAATTATTTTCCCACAGAAAACTTGCTCCCTAACACACAAAAAAGATTTAAATAAAGTAAATAATAGATACCTGAGAAATTTGAAAAAAGCCTTGTATAGGTAGAGAACCTATGCTTGAGCAACCATTGCTGAGTTTCCTGGATTGTGGCTGAAGGATGAAGCTGCTGTAAGAAACGAGATTGAATATGATGATTTGGATAGTAAAAAAACACCCCAAACCATTAAAAAAGTCTCCCTCAGTTAAATACTTCCTCAGTACCTATTAATACCAAGGTTTGTATAAATCAAGTGTTCTGACGCAATTATACAAATATAGCCATGATCAATACCAGAAACCAAACACTCACATCTCCACCTTGAGAGGTTCCATCTCCTTGATGATTTGGGGAGGAAGAATTACTATGGATTAAAAAAAAATAAATTACTAGATTCTTATTACGCAAAATATTTTGGCTTTGCTGAAAAATAACTTGAAATTCCCCCGTCACTAAAAATCACCATTGAAAGACTAATTAAATGCTGGATAGAGTGGAAACCTTTAAGTCAAACTCAAGAGAAAGATCTTCACACTATAATACACAGGCTGGTTCCTCTCTATATACACACACATAAATACATACCTGCAAGCAGGTTTTTTCTTGCAAATTATATTAACTGCGTGGAAAATGAAGACTTTTTCCAATGTATAATAAGAGTGAAAAATGTTGAAGCAAGGGTAATTAATTACATTATACAATCACATAATGCAAGTGTCAAAAGTCAAAATAATCTTTCTTTCCCCACTGGAAGCAGAAAACAGTTGCATTTGCTCAGAAAAAAACCTCTTGAATAAGTCTGGTTTTAAAATGTTCCCTTTAATAAGGTACAGCAAAGAAACCTACCTGTCTGGGACACTGTAAGTATTATGTTGAGCGGAGGTAAAAGTTGGAGCAGGAGTAGGGCTGTTGTTCACAAATGTTGTAGGAGTATCAGGCCACGGTGAGCACTGAAGATAAAAGAATTAAAATTTAAACTTCTCTGGATGATCCATGTTTAACTCTGATGCATACTTTTTTCATTTAAAGGTGGGGTTTTATCCACAAAGAGCTTTGATTTCTAATTCCAAATCAAGATTTCCCCCCCCCCCC
>VWZY01010512.1:121565-131816 GCA_013399075.1 Chloroceryle aenea
TAGGATCTGAGTGGCACAGCAGGTCACTAACTACTTCCTCCCAGATTTCAGGAGGGATATTCTGCTCCCCATCCCCACCTACCAACTCGGGAGCCCAGTTGCCCTGAGGATAGCCAGTCTTTTTGTTAAAGACTGAGACAAAAAAGGCGTTGAGCACCTCAGCCTTTTCCTTGTCTTTTGTTCCTATGTTGCCCTCTTCATCCAGTAAGGAATGGCGATTTCCCTGGCCCTCCTTTTGTTATTAATGGATTTATAAAAACACTTATTATCATTCCTGACAGACTTGGCCAGCTTAAGTTCCAACAGAGCCTTTGCATCTCTAATTCTCTTTCTACATGACCTTGCAATGTCTTTAAACACTTCCTGGTTCACCTGCCCCTTCTTCCAAAGTTGATACTTCCCTGTCCCGAGTTCCTGGAACAGCTCCCTGCTCTTCTACCCCACTGGCTCATTTTTCAGCATGTAGGGACAGGCTGCCCCTGTGCCTTCATAATTTCATTCTTGAAGTAAGCCCAGCCTTCTCGAGACCCTTTGCTTTTGAGGGCTGCTTTCCAAGGGACTCGCCAAATCAGCGTCCTGAGTAGACCAAAGTCAGCCCCCCAGAAGTCCAAGGTAGAGGTTTTACTGACAGCCCTCCTGACTTCACCACAAATGGTTTTATTGGAGTTCAGAATGCTAGCTGACTAGACTCAGGACACCAATGTCATTACCAGAGGTGAGGGAGGTCTTAATCACATGGCCATGACTACATTCAGATTATTTTACCCAGCCATCAGTAGTCTCTGTAAAAGAAAAACTGAATTTTCATTCAAATTTTCATACACGCCCTGAGGAAAAAACAGCAAGACTCACAGAAAGTGTTTCTCCAGTTAATTCCTGATAAATGTACAGCGACAACAGTGAAACACACACAAACTCCAAAGGCAGGTGCACTTTAGTTTACATTTCAACCATAATACCATTTTGGGAAGATATGTGTAACTAATTTGAGAGCCATTATAAGAGCCTTTACAGCAGCCTCTGATGTGCAACACTCTTGAAGGATTGACATTTTAACATTTATTATGACTTTTGGGGGATGTCTATGTGTACCTTATGCAAATAGCATCCAATTAACTTGCTATTTAGGTGGGAAGGAACCTTAAAGAAGAGCTACTTCCAACCACCCTGCCATATATGTCATATTTGGTTTAAATCTGAGGAAGCACAAGGGTCAAGCATCTTGTTCTATGGCCAGTGTCCAAGCTTTCGATCCCAATCTGTGTGTTTCTGAAACTAGTTTCAGAATCAAGCTCCTGAATCCAGCTCCTGCCTGCCACTGAGTCCAGCCTAGGACTTCCCCAGTGCCTGCCCCACAGCATCAGTGGTGATGTTTGATAGTGGTTTTGTATATATTTCATTATTGTATTGTTATTATTTCATTAAAGATGTTTAGTTTTTCAGTCTGTGTCTCTCCCTTATTCCCTTTCTCTTCTCCTTTGGAAGGGACAGAGATTAATAGCAAGCTTCTCTCATTCACATAGTGCCTGAGCCATCCCTAGTCCTTAACTTCACATTTATAAAGCTGGAATTGTAGTTCCTTGTTTTCAGACTTGCTCCATGAGCATCACTCATAGTTATGCCTGAAATATACGTATACCAACCTTGATTCAAGTACGTAAGAGTTTCATCATATAATTTCACTGCTGGAGATGTTGCAGCACACATAACATACTGGAAGGGTGGATGTTTAGTCTCATTTTCTTGTGGAAGGCTGGAATCTTCCTGTTTGAAAATAGGTAGTGCCAAAACATCGCTGAAAAGAACAAACACATAACTTAGTGAGACTGTTGGCCCTATTTCACCTGAGGTTAAGGGGGGGGGGAAAGAAATTTAAGATATTTGGGACTTAATAAATCGCAGTGGAATACATACAAAATTGTGTCACTGTGAGTTTTATTAGTGAAACTAATGCAAGCAGTATCCAAAACATCACACAGCCTGCTGCAGAATTATTCTATTAGAAATATATTCCTTTTCCTTGTATACAGTAATCCACCATAAATAATACTTCAAAGAGATTAGTGAGTTCTGTTCAGAGTTTTTCTATCACAGAATTTTTGTTCCTGATTAAATTCTCATCTGCACATCCATGAAACTTTTGAAAATTAGTTTCTGAACTGAAGGAAAATTTCTCAAACCACCTTACCTGTTGATTCCATTTTTAAATTTCATGTGTCTTATTTCTTTTGCATTGATCACAATCTTAGATTTAATGTATTTTGTAAAAAAAAAAATACACATCTTATCTGTATTACGCTATTATTTACAGTTTGTACCTTAAAATTTTTCAAGAAAAATCTTTTTTCCCGTTCCTCATTCCTGTAGGAGTCTGCTTTATTTAAGGAAAACTAACTCTGTAATTCCTCTTCAACTCCTGCTCACACCTCACATCAGAAAAATACCAGTAGCATAATCAATGTTAGAAGTGTAATTACAGCCAGTACTTTTGCAGCACAGAAGATTATAGTAAAGACTAAGCCTATGTAAGTATTAGGTATGAGAAGTGCAGTTGGGGCACCCCAACTTTTCATTCCGAGCATGTGCCACATACAGTTAATTTAAAGGACAGCCACATAACCACTTCCCTGGATACCTGAAAGAAACTATACTGACCTGAAAAAGGAAACACTTATGAACAAAGTAAAAAAACAAACTAACAAAAACACACACAAAAACACAACAAAAGAACCCAAAGAACCCACCAAATACACCACAAACCAAACCAAAAAAACCCACAAACACAACACACAAAAAAAACCCCACAACAACTAAGAAGTTTGTATAAACCTTACATACAAATGTAAATACTGTACCGTCTCTCCCACAAGTAACAACTAAACTTTTAAAAAGACAAAAAAAACCCCCACCAATAGCTGCTCCTTTTCACTAGAAAGAAACCACAGGAGATGCTACAAACAGGCACAAAAGCAGGAGGAGGCAGGACACTGTCCAAAAAAACCAGTCCAATAATGGCACTTTACAGCTACTTCTGAGCCAGCTCCCCACACGGGAGCCCAGAGGTGGCTGTATCCCTTTCCTGACTACAAAGAAGATAACGTGAAGCACCCACTGAAGAGAAGCGGACGCTTCTACAGCAGTTATATACACAAAAGGAGCATCATATCCAGAGGCAGAAGAGAAAATCTCATAGATGGGTGGACTGCTACATGAGGATGACTCAGAAGAATTGACTAGATGCTTCCCGTGTTGATGTCAGTCAAAGAGCAGCCCAACACGAGAGGGAGCACTGCAACAAGCAGCGAGAAGCTTTGTCCCAAGACGGGACTTCTACACCAGGAACCGATGCTCCTCATGCCCTTTGGCACATAAAACACCGGTTTGTGTTTTTATGAAGAGAAGCTTTAAAATAGAAAGAACACGGAAACAGTACCAATGTTTAAAATACACACATCAGAGTCAAAGTGCAACAAAGAAAGCATGCAAAGTATCTCACCAAATAAACAGCCTGTAATTTTCAATTAAATTCTGCAGAACTTGCTTTCAAATAACACCCAAGTTGAAAACGAGAAGCCTTTTGTGTATTTACAAAAAATATCTTCCAAGCCTTCATATTCCACCCACTAAAGATAAAAATGCATCTGGTCTGGCTTAACAAATGTGTGCTGTGGTTGGTTAATGAATTAGTTAAATTAACAAACAATGCACTGGAAACCAACAGATAGAAATAGAAGACAAATTTAGCCAGCTTTTAACCTGCTTTTGCTAATACTTACTAAATGGTAATGACTACCTGCCGTTGAGGAAAAAAACAAAAAAAAACCAAACAAACAAACAAACAAAAAAAAAAACACCAAAAACAAAACGAAAGAGACACCCAACTCCTGAACCCTACAATTTAGCAGTGAAGAGCATTAATGTGCATTTTGAAATGCCAACACAAAAAAAAAAAAAAGGGCTCAGGCAAACAGCACAAGGAAAACATAAGAATCTTCATTTATTTTACCAGATAAAAACCATACATTTTTCTCATTAGTGTCTTATGGGTACTAACATATTTGAAAGTGAAAGGAAGGCAGTGCAATTTAAATCTCCTTCCTAGACCATCTTTAAATAAATACCATTTAAATAATATTTTCATTTCTTCACTTATAAAGAATAAATATCAGTGTTTTCACCTTTAAACGTACAATTGCTCCCCTCTAAAACCACGTAAAAGCTGCAAACAATTAAAGAGAGTCAATAAGGGATGCAAAAAGTATTTAAAATTAAGATTTGAAGTGTCTGTGATAAAGAAATGTTAGATGATTTAAAACCAACTATTAATTCCTCTTTTTATTATAAAAAGTGATTCTCTTTTCTGACTTTCAGCAAGGAAGCTGCAAAGAAGCAACTGCTCCATCCCTCAGTCACCGTTGTACAGCAACAGGGCATGACCAGTTTTATTCGACACCTATGAGCCTATGGTCCAGCAGTGCAAAAGGTCTGGGCAGCACTAGCATAAAGAATTTCTGCCACGTGAGCTGCTCCCTCCTCCTACTTCCCTCTACACCATATTTTCCTGGGCTAGGTTGGGATCTCTACCAACATACAGCTACAGAACTGAGGATGGTAAAAGCAGGTGATAAAAATCTTACTGTAGAGGAACCCTTAACCTACCAAAAATAACTTGAGTGCAGGCAGAATGATTTAAGTCCATCTCCCTACTCATTACTGGATATAAGAATTGGAGAAGGAACTGATAAATGCCTCCATTTACCTAGGAAATCACTGAGAACATACAGCTTTGAGAAACACAATACAAATAATACAAAGAGCGTTCCTCACAGTTGAGGCCATTCTTTATCCTTGTATTAGTTCAAATAGGGACCACCTAAATTTCACAGAAATGAGCATTTACTACAAAATAAAATTCTTCATCACAGCCGAAGAACAGATGCAAGGTGTACTCGCTATTCAGAGGAGGAAACTGAAGGGAAATGTAAGTTTAGTGTTTTTAGTAGTCCTCTTTACCTTACCTACAGCCATGAGCAGCATCTTTAAGTGACAAACCACATTATTATGTAGATCTCACTCCTAAAAACTACTGACATCCTAAATGTTGGTCGTCTTACCACCTCGAGTTTTATACAGATAAGGTCCAAATAACCCAACCCAACCAACAGGAGAGCAGGTCAGTCTTCTCAGTTTGGGCATCCTTCCTTCAGATCTCAGATACAACTTCTACATTTATAAGTCGTCGATGCCCTGGCAGTGTAAATTATCTGCCCCTAATAAATCCATGCTTGTGTACAATTCAGCATCCTTTAGTCGTTTTCCTGCTTGCCTGGTGAAATTCGATTTGCACTGGCCCAACACAGATAAGGGACAGGATCTTCCACTGCCAGCTTTACTCACCTTATTTATCAGGGCAAAGAACCTCTTACCCAAACTGAAGAACCCAGTGGCAGAGTTGCCCAGATGGAGGAAAAAAGGTTTCCAAAATAGCTACAGTTGAAATTATTTCAGGCTGAAGGAGAGAAGAGCTATAAAAGACTGACTCCGTTCTTTTTTTCTGCCACTGCTAACTTTTTATCTTGTGAAGTAAAAGACTAAGTCTAAGTGAACTTTGGACTATTACAAGCAAGATTAAGGTGTCAACGACTAGCAATGTTTTGCCAAAGTAGCATCTCCTGTTAGATTTTCTCTATCATTTGAAAAAGCAGAGCTATCAAGGTTTGGTCTCCTGATGGAAGGAACTCTTGAGATCAAATTCTTGAAACTATGAGCTCCAGTGAGAAAAGTCTTATCTCGGACCCTCACAATTTCTTATCTAAAGCACTCAACTGAAAGTGTTCTTTCTTCCTAGAGGGAAGAGAAAGTTTTCCCAGAAAAAAACAAACAGAAAGTCTTCAATACACACACCAAAAGCAGGCAGCAATCACACCTCTAACACCCCATCTCAGCTAGCTACGCTACAGAAGCGCAGAAATGAAGCTACAGCATAGAAAGTAGGAAAGTTTGGAAGAGGACACAAGGTGCGTGTTAACACTTGGACCAAAGCACCATATCATATCATGGATCATATATGAGAAACTATCTTATGTTACACAGCCTATGTGAGCACAGTACAAAAAGACCAAGAAAAAAAAAAGAATCTAAGTTATCCTTCACCCACACTTGTGAAATGTGTTTATCACCCACAATAATCACCTTCCTTCCACACCAAAATATCTTTTCAGCATTTTTTTCTGAAGCATTTAAAAAAAAAACAAACCAACCACCAAAACACCCCAAAATCTGCCTAGGAATAGCAGGGTCACAAAATAATTGAGAACCTTCTATCTTTACAAGAACAAGAACTAGTATATCATCAAAATTCAAAGTGACCTTCCATCAATCATCCGCCTTATCTGTCTTCTGCTTTGTATACTTTTGGGTGTGAGTACTAAAGCATCTAAGAACATGAAGGTCTTTTAAAACTTGAAAGCAGAATTTACAAGGACAAATTCCTTGAGAAAAATATTTCTCGAGTGATACTTGAATCAGTTACAACCTCAATGCCAAGCTCTGCACTGTTACACAAGGTCTGAACAAGCCACGGGAAAATGCAAGAGAACAGGAGAGCTGATACTTCCCAACACTTCTCCTTTCTCCACAAAAGCAAGTCTGCTGTGAGATGAGGCCCTTGGCAGTCGTTTCTGGGAAAACAACTTGTCAAGAAATGCAACACAAACAAGAAAACAGGTGCAAACATAACACTGCTGTTGGGAATCCTAAAAAACACCACACATAACCTCAGCTGGTTAAACACTTCAACTTGTGATGAATCTGGTAGAAAAAACAAAAACCAACAAGACAACCAAACCAACCAAAAAACACCAGCCAAAGAGCAAACACATATCCAACCACCAAACCTTGTGCCTTCCTAAGTTCTTGAAGGTACCCAAAAGGAGCTGTAAGAATACTATTTGTTCAAAACTATGAATCCCTGCTTCTCCATCTGCTCCTCCAACCCAGGGAGGTCAGACAGCAGCTATATCCAGGTTGCTCCTAGGGGGAATAATGCATAAATATGAGGGATAAACTTGCTGCCTTGCTGTCAACTCTGCACATCCACCTACCACAAGAGGTGACACAGGAACAGAGAACATAGTTATGTAACACAAAAAGTCTTTTCGTTAAGAATTAAACTGGTCTCCCTTGATTTTCTGATACATATTCACACATTCAGCTAGGAAGAAGAAAAAACAAAACCAAAAAACAACCAACCACAACAACAACAAAAACAACCAAAAAAACACCCAAACCCAACAAAGCACACACAATAAAACCAACCCCTCAAACCAGCATTTATGATCTACAACACGAAGTTCATCTTTCAACTATTTTATCTATGGTAATAAAGTGAGGAGGTTAATGTTTGTGGATTTTTTTTCCTCAAATGTCTGTTTCTTGACAGGCATTTACATATTTGAGCACCCACTCAAAGAATCAAGCTCTCTTCTAATTACAACATGTAATTGTATTTTACAGTCTAGATGTCAAAAGAAATTATTTTTTTTTTGCAGTGCAATACATAAAAATAGAACAGATCACTACAACAGAAGTTTTTAAATGTATTCTGTAGAGAATATTGTGTACATTTAAAAAAAAAAGGAAGAAAAATGTCAGGATACCTTAAGCAAGCACTCCTCTGAAAAAAAAACCACAACATAATCAGTAGCAGAGCCTAAAAAGAGTGGGAGGCATCAGGAGAAGCATAAACAGTCATTTTGTCTGTCAGAATGTAAGAGCAGCCACAAGCAAAACAAAGCCTGAACGACAGAACTCCATTTTTTGTACGGACATTCCCATTTCAGAACCAAGAGTCATTGTTTTCAACTTTTTAATAAACTGGGTTTTAATCAAGAAACAGCTAGCAAAACATCTACTTCTTACATAATCATCAAACTCCCCAACGACAGGCTTCAATCTTAGTACTACAAAGACCACTGAATTACAAGTGTTTGAATAAATCCATATACTAAGATTCCAAATGATACCTAAGAACCTCAATCATAGTGACTGTTCTTATATTAATGCTCATTTAACTTAATTTAAATCAGCTTGTTGATCAAATAATTAGATTAGGAACAGAAGTTTTCTAGAGAAACAGCAGGCAGCTCCCGTAACTGACTGTCTCTATAAACAGCCCCCACACTTTAACAGTTCACAGCAATGACCAACAGTCCCCAAAATGACACATTTCTCACTGTTTTAAAATGGATATTGTGATAGATTTATCAGAAATTACCACCAAAGTCTTAAATCTAAACAATGGTGGCACTGCAACCAAAGTTAACAGTGATACGATCAATAAAGATCTGATGGTTTTATAGAGGTTTCCTAGCATGGAATTAACCTATCTAGATGACAATAATAATTAACCAATTAAATTCTGTGTTTATAGCTGGCTTCTTATAGCATGTGAAGATACTAGAACAGCAATCAGAAAAAAAGGTTTCAAGATAATATTGACCACTATTTAAAACCATGTCAATCTGCAGAGGAATTTTGTCCAGTTAGCTTCTTTTTTTTTTTTTAAAAAAAAATACAGTTACTGGTCAACAGACACAAGCTATTTTCTTAATAAGTATAAACATAGGAGTAAAGTTGTATATTCTGCTACAGGGTACTGGCTTGAAGAAGCATCAATCACATCATACTTTAACAACCCTAACAAGTAAAAATGTTACATTCTTATACATTCTTTCTCTGCAAGGACATGAAAGTAATAATTAGCTTCTGCTGGCACACAGAAATCCTACAAAGAACTGGATCAAGACAGAGAAGGAAGAATAGTTCCTGACCAAAAGTGCAAGTGCTATCCACTGGTCTTGTTTGCAGGAGGAAAATAGAACCTGAAACCAAATGCTGAGAAGCCATCCAAGCACCTGCAACACCACTGCCTGCAGGGCACATTGGCTGGGCAAAAAATGGGAGAGACTGTGCGATAAAATCTGGTAAGCTGAATATAAGCTCTCTCAACTGGCCAGCTCTCAAACTTATTTCTAATTAAAATAAATAAAAAAAAAAAATCACACTGACACCCCCCCCAAAAGAAAGCAAACTCCTCATCAAATACATAATGCCACCATAAAACTGATGAGTTTACTGTCCCAAGTTGTGAACAAAAGGGTCTTCATTTCCATGTAGCTGAAACCCACTATAACTTCAAACAAAGACACTGCAAGTTCCAGCACTTGACCTGAAGATGCTACTTTAAAATATATATTACAGTTGAAACTCATGATGCTCTCCAAGTGTTGGGAGACTGAGAACACATCTTCTATACATGGAAGGCCATCAAAACTATCAAATACCAGCGTTTTGCCACTACAGACTCTCAAAATACTGACTAATCTTGTCCAAAACTTTATATTAAAATGTCTCACAGTGTCCCAAAGCAGTTTCCCTTTTTCACTCAAGGATCCACATATTCCACCTACCGTCAAGATAAAATGTACTTATTTCAAACCAGAATGGTTTTATCTTAACTTTAAAAGAGCCTGTCCAAGCACTATTTAAACACTTTCACTTTAAAACCTGGAAAACAATCAAAAGGTAGAGAAAGTGGCAAGCTGATTAAGAAGAGAAAAACTGCATAGCAAGCAGAAGAAGTGAAAAAAAAAGTCAAAGACATATATTAAACAGAAATATGGAAAAATAAACTGACTGAAGTACAACCACGCTACTGCCCTATTAACTACTACAACGTTCACTTGCATAAAAAAAAAACAAGTCAGAGAAAACAGATATTGTTTATTATGAACCAGATCATATTTGCCGAATCAAAGATGAACATCTTGTGGAACATGAAGTACAATTACAGAGCCAAAGAACAAAGAAATTTTTACGGTAGAGGTTAAACACACGGGACAAATGCATCAGCCCACCCGTCCAGAAGGTTATCTACCAGCAGAAGGGGAAGGCAAGGCAGGGGCCCCACGGGGTGAGCCTTTTCTCGCTATGGGGAACACACGGCAGCCGGTACCGGTGAAGAGGCGGCGGCAGCAGCTATCAGGAGACACCGGGCCGGCCTCCACCCCGCGCCTGCTCCTCGGGAAGAGCTTCCGGAAAACGGATAAAGAAAAAACAGACAAGAAGGGGGAAACCCCAGTTCCTTCCCGCGCTCGCTGCCCCGCGGCGCGTTACCTCATGCTGTAGGCACCGGCTCCCAGCTCCTGCCCGATGCCCGAGAGGCTGGCGTCGAAGTCGTGCACCAACCCA
>VWZY01010512.1:131955-193018 GCA_013399075.1 Chloroceryle aenea
AGGGGAAAGGGGGAAGCCCGGCCAATGCGTGGGTACTTCCTCACGCGAGCCTACGTCACCGGGTGACAGAGCCCGTCCTGCACCGCGGTGGCGCGCTTCCTTCCCCCTCCCGCCGCCGCGCAGCATGCTGGGAGTGTGCTTTCCGGAAGCGGAAGGGCGAGCAGCGGAGCCGGAAGCAGCCATAGGGCTCTGCCGAGACCCCTCGGAGCGGCGGCGGCTCCGTCAGTAGGGGCTGCGCTGGGCTCGTGCCCCCGCCGCTGGAGGGGCTGCAGCTGCCGGTCCGGGGCCATGGTCCAAGCAGTACCTGCCCGAAAGAACACGAACCTACGCCTGTGTGGACGGTGATTAACAATCTTCCCTACTCGGGGAGTGAGGGGAGCAAGGGCACGGGGGGAAGGAGGAATAATTACAGTTAATGTGCTATAGAACACACTTGGGAAAGGCTTCATGTGAGGAATTCAGTCTCACCCCCTCCCCTTCACCGAGGGAGGGGAAGAACTGGAACTGCCAGTGGTACAGATCATCATCCTGTCCCCTCTAGTCACAAAAGAGATAGTCCAGTAGAGGTGTGCTAACAGGGTAACCCACAATTTCCAGTAACCCCTCAAATGTTAAAAATTATCTAATTATTCTTGGAATAATTAAGATAAGTTTCTTTAAAAGGATACATCCAGTGAGCTAACTGCAGGAAACTAACAAGACCATCGTGTATTTTGATGGTACAGTGACAGCTGCTTTTTCAAAACAAGTTTTTAAAAGATAAAAGGAAGGCCCCAAGTTAATTAATTTTTAACAAATATGGGCTGATGTTCAAAAAGTACATAGGACATCCTCAAAGGTAAAAAGAATCATTTGGACAGTGATTTAAGATACTCAAAACCAATTTCTAAGTGAAGACTGCGAGCTTCTCCACGAAGTCGTACTGGTACTTTTGCTGCTGTTACTTAGCACACCACAGTAACAAGGTGGGTACAAAATTAGCTAAAACTGCTGGTGCTGGGGAATTGGAGAGTTTTAACTGAAAACTCAAACCTTACCCTAAGCAGACATGTGTAGACCTGAAGTGAATTATGCAAAAGGCATAAACAACCTCAAAAATCACCTTTCTAAGTGACAGAAAAGAAAGTGGTGGTTTGTGGGAAATTGAAAGTGATGCACTTGCTGCTCCTGACCATCAGAGATAAGATGCAGAGAAGCCAGATACAGTTTGATTTATGAATAGCAAAATACATCAACATACCTACATACCAGTTACAAGATCATCAATTGATGATTTTTATACTGGGAATTGTATTTTTCTGACATAAATCCCAACCTCTGCTGAGGGCATCTCAAGAAGATAAAGTCAGATGAAGAAGGGGGGCTGGAGATGTGAGTGGACATCCTTTTCCCCCCCTCCTTGGTCTTGCACTGAGAACTGTGCCTGTCACAAACACAACGGCATCAGGGAACTCCCGCTCCCACTCTTCATTTCCAAATTCCTGCTGAGTTGCTAGAGCCAGAGCTGTGTGCATGACATCTTTATGTTGGTCAATGCAATTTCAAATGACTCCAGTATGCAGAGTGAAATGGATTGACTTTATAAAACTTCACTGTACTTGTATTAGTTTCACACTTGGGAACCTAAATATAGCCTCAATTCCTTGACTTTTTTAAAGCCTAAACCTTAACACGTTTCTCCTACAAATGAGCTACTCAACAATTCTACAAGCCCAGAAATGTCACTGTGATATAGCAACAAGCCTAAGACTACCAATGTACACAAAGCCACACCAAGGCAGATGATTAAACACTGTCGTGTTCACAAACGTTGTATTGAGCCATGAAATAATTGTCTCCAGAGTGAACCACACTATAAACTGAAACTCATCATCAAGATTATCTAGAATCTCTGAGCCTAGCTCCTGTCAAAGCAGAATCGTTTTCAATTATAAGAAAATTTGATTACTATACACAAATAACATTTTAGTCATGAAAAGGTAAAGAGGGTTCAGAGCTCACAAGAATATGCTGATGCAATAAGCTCTACGTTGCATCAGAATTTTAATGAAAAGCATTTAGCCAGTGTGCCCAGACTGATACGACAAGCAGCCCAGAGCCTGCCCCTCAGCTGAGTTTCAGTAGATAAAGTAGACATGAAACACAGTTTTCAGTCTGTAATAATCCATATAAACAGTTTTATCCACGGGCTGCAAATGTAATTCGAAAAAAGAATGAACACATCTGTGACTATGAAGCAGTGAAAGATTCCTATTGGTGTGACTAGCACATGTGCAGTGGTGAGTTTGGGGAAAATGGTGGGGCTATAGCAAAGCAAATCCCCCCTATACTGGCTGCACTGTTCAAACTATTATCAAAGGGTCACCCACTGATCAACCACTCTATTTGAAGGCTTGAACTTCTGAATTCACAAAGACTGTGGCATCTGCATTCTTGTGTGTTATAGCATTATAGTAAATATTATTAAAAGTCACCCCCATTCTTCTCTTACCGCAGGTAGCCGCTGTTACTGGTAGGGTACTGGTGATGGTGATAATGTTCAGGCTGGCTGTGCCAGAAGAGCATTTTGGGATGGGATGAAGCGTTGTGCTCAGCTAAGAGATGGTCACTGCAATGACAGGAGAGAGGAAAGAGAAAAGAAATACAGTCAGAATAAAGTTGTGGTGGGGCTCCTCTTACACCTTCACATGTAGCTGCTGCCAGGAATTTTGCTGGCATTGCTCTCTCCAGAAGAGGCAGGTAGCTGAGGCCTTGGCTGGCTCCCACCTAATCTCCTGCTTCTCAGTTGCAAGGCTTTATTACTAACTGGTGTGCCATCAAGTGCAGCATCACCAAGCAGAACTGCCTGTTACAGAGCTGGCAGAAAGAGCTATTTCCCAGCACTTCTGCCTCAAGAGAGGTGTCCAGCTCACTCTGTACGCAGCCCATTCGAGGACTTGAACACAACCTGCACAGCTGTGACTGACTGGAGGGAAAAAATAAAAAAGTGGAATAAAATGATGTCTTTAGAAAGAAGGCAAGCGAGATGCCTTCTCTGGAGTGTTCATTCTGTACATATTCAAGTGACAGGCTGCCACAGAGTACAACTTGAGAGTTAACTTCTTGCCATTAAAAACACTTTAAAAAAGCAAACCCCAGTGAAAACACTGTGAAACTGCAGGAAAAATATTTACTCCAACACCTGCCCACACCACCCTTCAATATGAAAAATGATACTGTGATGCAAACCACCTGCCTGGTGCACTTGTGTCTCAGGACCATTTGCTTGCCTCTGTTTACAGCCAGGCTTGTAATACCTACTTTAAAACACACCAAATAGTACTGGGTGACCGTACCAAGACCTCGCTGCTCAAAAATAAAATGCATCCAAAAATCTCATCTGAAATCAGCTACCTGCAGAGGGCACCCATCCTGCTTCAAATAGGAAAGACTACAGATAAGAGTAGTAGTTAGCTGGGCGGGGTTAGGTTAGTTTTGGTTTGTGCTTTTGTTTGGGTTTTTTGTTTGTTTGTTTTGCTTTGGGTTTTGTTTGTTTGGTTTTGCTATTTAAATACCATCTGCACACAAGCACATACTGTTCATTCCTCATAATTTATTCTATAAAAAGATACTTTTAAAAAAGATACTGCAAAACTGTGACAACACACAGGCTATGAAAATCAGAACAGCAAAGAGCAGGTTCTGGGAAACAAAAAGGAATTATTTCTTACTAGCACTAGTAATATGCAGCAGGAAAAAAAAAAAAGGTCAAGGTCAAATAAACAACATTGTTACTTGCTTTTTTTCACAGCATAAGGCAGATCTCCTTTAACTTCTCAACTTGCTCCTCAAGGAACAGCACAAACAAAAAGCAAAGGCTAGAATAATAAAAGGAATTGTGAATAAGGGAAAAGAAACACTCAAAAGCAAGGCTGCCCAAAAAAGCTGACAGGAATTGGGACTGCTGGCTTAGCGATCCTAAAAGAATTTTCTCTCCCACGAGGCACTGAGCCCCTTGAGGAGGGCTGTCTCAACACAGACTTTCTTGTGCATCTGAATTGATCTTTCCTTCACCTGGAGGAGTGTTTTCAAGGTTAGTTTTTCCATTTAAATGTCTATATGTAACTGCATGCTCTCAATAAGCACCCTCTTAGCAGATGTAAAGGGCTGCTTGAGTCACACTGACCATGGCTTCATTTTTTTAATTAATTGGATTCCAGTGACTGGAGAATAGGTATCCTGCTATCCAGTTTGCTCCATCTGATGGCAGGTTGTAAAACAAAGTCCTCTAGCCCTAGATCAGGCAAAGGTGTTCAGTGTGTGCAGCACGTTGTATTTGGAAGCCCCATTTCTGATGCCAACTTGCTGCTGTTGAAAAGAAACCGCCCCAGGGAGCCCAGGCAAGCAGTTACCAATTTGGCTACTGGCCTGGGTTTACCCGGTATGCTTCCAGTGTGGACAGCAAATGAGAGCCATTAAGCCTCAGTACTCGGGTTCTGATCTCATTCCGAGAGGAATGAGATCATAAGCTTTCCCAGATCTTAAAGCTCTGACTCTACCAACCCCAGTAGCAGGCTATGATAAAATGAAGGAGCAGTGCAGCAAATAAGCCCATTTGGTCTCTTACCTTTGATTTTTCAAGACTTATGTAGATTTTTTTTAAAAAAGTGAGTCATTGGTTATACCCAAAAAGATACTGTCCCTGAGAGGTCAGCTGCTTATCAGCAGAGGGTGAAATGATGAAGGCTGTTGTGAACCCTGTTTCCAAGTACCTGCTTCTTATAAAAGGCAGAAGTTCCACACCTGTGTTACAGGCAACCCTCATGGTATGCAACTATTTCACACTTCAGAGTGGGGCGACATAACTTGCCACTACAAACCACCATATTGCTCTGTGACCACAGTTCCCAGCACTGTAAGCAAAGCAATGCTCAACTTGTGGACTTCCATGCAAAAGCACTGCAGAACAGGAAAATTTGCCCCTTTTCCCTCTAAGGGTTGACAAGATGCTTAACACTCACAGAAGCTCAGAGTTCCTGTTATGGGACGTACTAAGCAGAACATGTAGGAAAGTTATTATTCAAACTGAAGTGAAACACTACCAGGAAAAAAAAACACACAAAAAAAAAAACAACCAGTATTTTCTTTCTTCTCTTTACAGTCTTGTTTTGAGTGATCTTTGTCACAAACAATATTTAGGTAAAGCTTCCAAGTACAGTATAGCTTAGCCGTTTAGATCAGGATAAACTTCCCAGGTTATATCTAATTCTGGTAGTTTGCCTCATGAAACATTGTATATTCCCCACACCCACACCAGCTGCCCTTGACTAACCTCTAGAAATACAGGTATGTGGTTACATGGTCTTGTAAGTTTGGGGACAAATAAGGTGAGGTTTTTTACCTTGCCCTGTTTATTGTTAAGGGCCTATTTCTGTTTCTTGCTTTATGATCTGCTAAGTACTAAAACACATCTCAAAGAAGCATTGTATACACAAACAACAAAACGTTATTTATTTAAAACATTTCTGGCTCTAGAGCTTGCACAGGGCATGCAAAGTCCAACCTGAAATTTAAGGTGGAGGTGACCGATGTTTTGCTAGTAGGTGGATCTGCACTGGAGTCAAGTACTTTAGCATCTGATGCCTGAAAACTGATCTGTAGGCATAGAGAGATTCAGACAGCAACATGGCCCAGAGACAACTAAGATTTAACCCATCATATCTTATCTGAAGCAAAACTCAGCAGGTTTGTATGGCTGTGGCAAAGGATGAAGTTGTAGTGGCTTTTTGTGTGTGTATGTGTTGTGTTTTGTTGTTGGTTTTGGTGGTTTTATTTTTTGGTATTTTGTTGTTTTTTTTGTTTTTTGTTTTTTTTTTATAAGATTGAGAAGCCTGTGAAGGTGGAAGGGTTCTAGTGTTTTGTTGCTTTGCTATTCTATGCTTCTGCGCACCTATTTGGTAGACTAGAAATTAGTGCTTGGACTTCTAGACTGCTGCAGCAGTGTAGGTGTCCTGCATGTTCTGACACAGAACAGACAGCTCCGTTCCTTCTCATTCCTAATGGACAGAGTCCCTTTAATCTAAGGCTCTGAGGCAGCTGTGGGATCCTGTCAGCTCCAATACTCTTCTAGCATTCAGCTGTCTTGGCTTTGTGGGCAAAATCCTCCAACATTTTCCTTTTAAATCTCAACACAGAAAGCAAGGCAGTATGTATTCCAAGAAAATCCCCTTCCTGGAAACATTACAACCCACACGGGAATTTTAAGAACAAGAGCTGCAACCTGCAGGGGGTTACATTAAGTATACACACCATGTCCGTCTCTCTCCTATTCTGCAACAACCCCCATTTTCCACTTCCTAACAGGGCAAAAATCTCCTCTCTTATATGGTGCAAGCAGCAGTGGCTCATTAACAGACTTCTGAGAAAGGGCATCCTATGATGATAGCAGCAGTTAGTTTCAGGTACACTTTTAAGAAGTTTCATCTGACAATTTCTGAACAATCAGGTAACAACCAATTAAGATCCCTCCTTTCAGGCAAATAGAGGCTACATAGAATGATGCATAAAAACTCCTTAGGGAAAACAATTTTATCTGGGTAAAAGGGTTCATTTGATTAGATGGCCAACATGGCCTCAGATGAAACATCTAAAACTGTCTCCAGTACCTCAGAAATTGTTTACATAAAATGCAATTATCTATAATGACGTGCAAAATTATTTATCCACATCAATTTAATGTGTGCTTAAAGGACTAAAAATAACAGGCCAAAAATTACTGGTTTACTCAATTGGAGACTTTTTGGACTTGTATACCATTAGTTACATTTCAGGTGTATTGTTTCAGATTAGCAGATAGATTAATTAAGCATTTTGAAACATACTAATCTGTGATTCTAACTGAAACAGGCTCATCAAGTTTCCCTACAGGCTCGCTCTTCAGCTATTTAAACCAAGCTGAAATCACAGTTTCCTTGTCTTCCCTGGTATTTCAACAGGAGCTACATATGCTCAGGCCAAACAAACTGTGCTAAGAAACACTGTGATATTTTTATTTCTCCCTCCTGGCCTCACAGAGGCAGCCTCTCAAAGCCCAGGACAGATGTTTGCTTTGGAATCTAGATTGACAAGCAGTTAACAGAACTGGGTCCAGTACTGGTCTGAGTGTGAGTTTATGGAGGTCCAAAGACTTGTGCTGGTGGACAACAGCACTATCTCAGAATGAAAGCACACCGAAATGAAAGTGGTGTAAAAATTCTGACATCCAAGATAAAATGCAGTTACCTTTCTACCTACTGCCGATGGTAACAAGCCTGGATATCAAAGTTATATGCAGGTATGCTTCTTTTTCCAGTGAAGAAAGATATTTTCCATGCTTTGCTATCCATCATTTTTTCCAATTTTACTCACGCAAAATATGTATTTTTAGGATCACTTTTATCTACCTAAAATGTATCAATAGGTAGACAATTTTTATATTTGACAGAAATAATATTCAAAAACTGCTTGCAAAATGCCATTTCGAAGTTTCCAAGACATACTGTTTAATAGCAATTAACAAACATAGTCACAATTCTGTCTCAGAAGAAACTGCCTGTTAGCAAACTATATTCAATAGGAAACTTCTCAATAAATGTGCCCATTATCCTAAAATCCTACCAGGAAATGAAGAAACTGGGATAATCCAAACCGCACAGCTTGGGAACCCCGAGGTCTTAAAATATACTTCAATATATACACAACATTAAAAAAAAAATAAAAATCGTGCTTGACTTTTTTTTTTACTTGCCAGATTAGCACAATCAGTTTCTCAGATTTCCCACATTACTGAAAATCTGTGTTTCAACTAAAAAGTAAGAAAGATTTTCAGCTGTTTAAGAGAACATTTGTAATATATGAAGCAAGTCTTTAAGTGCTTCTACAGAGAAGGAAAACTTAATTACAAAATGTAGGGGAGAAAATGTAAGAAGTTTTCTTTAGAGAACATAATATCAATATTACTTCCAGATAAGGTGAAAGTCAGAGTACAACTGCAAACCCAATCATTTTATCATTTTAATTGTGAGAACACATCAGCTTTCTCTCTCTCGATAATCCTCCAGTATCCAAAGTGCCCATTTATCCCCATTATAGTTATTGTGGTCTAGTGCTTGTGTTTGCCAAGTCCCAAACTGACACAGTGAGAATTACCACAACCAGATGAACCATGCTCACAGGTCTATCGCAGGGAGTAACTTTAGAGCAATTCAAGAGATGCAGTCCTCAAAATTTTCTCTTTTATGATTGTTTTCAAAGAGACAATGTCACAATCATTTTGATTCTTTTGTAAATTCTTTTGCTGAAAATTAAGCTGTGAGCAGTCTGGGGCTTTTTGCGTGATTATACTTGTGAATTTATTCAAATATTTAAACATTCACAGATACTAAGTGTCAAGTGTTTGAAGATACAAGTGTTTGTTCTTTTTGCTCTGGGACTCAGACCGCAAATAAGAAAGCACAACTGTTCAATCCGTTCCAACCTTTATCTTCAAAACTCAAACAAGCAACCCAACTTGGGAAAATTTACATCAGCAGCCCCTCTGTCAATTTACATTTACCATCTCAACTTCCTTGTTAAGACTTCAACTGAATATAAACGTTATTCAGAATTCTTCAAAGCAAATGACACCCAAGTTTGATACATCCAAGATAGGCACTTCCTATCCTGATTCTGCATGTAGCTTGCTTTCCTTCTTCCTCTATTTTTAAGCCCAAACCCAACTGCAGAGAATAACATTTCAGTATTCAAGTGATCGCAATGACCTTTCTTTACAGAATAGTAGAAAGAACATAAAGAAACCCTTCCTGAAAGAACAGCAACTTATAATTGTTTTAAATTTTCCCAGATCTTTACACTAATCCATTAGAGAAACCTCCTCCAACAGGAACATAAGGCATGACTAATAATTTCTTCAATTATGTCTTTTTATAGGATAGGAAATGAAGGCAAAAAGCAGTGCAGTGAACCTGGTAACTGGCTGCAGTGGAAATAATTTTTTGAAAATTCTTACATTCTGATGGCTGCATGTAATAAAACCAGATTCTATCCACTATAGCTGCCCCACCTTTGTTGGAAACAGAATTAGTCATATAAGTAAAATAACAATTTAAATATATTGCTTTTACATTTTTATTACACAGGATATCCACATTTAGAAGATTTAAAGATGGCTTAGAAGAAAACTGATGGCTAAACTTTGTGTATCTTCCTCCTCCCCTATCTGAAGGAAAAATTTTCAGGTGTATAGGGAATAAAACCCATTTCTTTCTTACCAACTTATTTTTTTTTTTCTTTCACATAAAAAAAGTTAGGTTCATCCAGAATATATATTGTATGTTTCAATATTTTTTTTCACTATGAAATAGCATCTTCAAAAAAGATGACAGTAGTCATCTGAAATGATCCTCTGAAAATAAATACTACCTGTAGAAAAAGAGAAATTATATATGGGACTATCAAGTTTAGAATTAGGGTGATTTTTTTTTTTTTAAAGTGACTTTTTTGTATAATCAAAAAGTAAACTACAGGATAGTAGACTAAAAAATATTTTTTAAATATTAAAAAAATAAAATGTAAACACCGTATAATGTACAAATAAATGAAACTGTAAACAAGAAACCTGTCTAAATTAAAAGTGGTCTTCATCAGGATTCTATTCCATTTCCAACAAACAATTTTGCCCAGCATACTTATGGTCACAGCAGGTTCTGAAATGCCAAGTCATATTTAGTAACAAGAGTAAAAATTCATCATTTGGACACACAAAACATGAAGATGATTTTTTTTAACCAATGTTGTATCAATCACATTTGTAATTTTCCTTATAGTATGTGATCAAATAAAACAGAAAACCAGAATGTATACATTGCTAATTTTTTAAGTAATGTTATGTACATTTTATTGCCAGTATATGCACAATGGTAAGCGGAGAACTATAAATACACAATGTAATTAAACAGTAGAAAACAACAAGGATGTTACACATAACAAAGGAAAGAAAGAGGAGATTCTATTTTCCAGATGTAGCTGCTAGAAAGGGCTAGTGATGAGTTATGACAGTCTTGGTTTTAAGTCCTTACATATATTTCTACAACTGTTCCTCCAAATAAATCTCTGCAACAGCACTGCTGCTTTAACAACCACATCTTAGCTCTTCCTATTGCATTCACTCCAAACTGAAGTGAAAACAAGCTTTCATATTACTACAAACATCTGACTTAATTTTGATTCGGTTTTGCTTTTCAGGGTTCTTACCAAGTACATAATGTGTTTCTCCTGATATTTGGCTCCAATGTTGAATAGAGTTTTCAAAACATAGTAAGTGTGATAATTTGGACAAAAAGATTTCTCTGTAGCTACTTCTTCCATCAGGTGCTATATGCAGCAGCTCAGTCAAAAATTAGTCACCCTGAAGAGGTAGAGAGAATTTTAGCCTATCATAGATCATCGTCCTTGGCACCGCTGTTTTCTCTCTTACCAGAATACACTTCCTACAATTAGACAACATCACAAAGGGAAAAAAAAAAGTAAGGGGAAGAAAAAAGTTCCACCATTCCTAGGAAGAGCACTGTTTCATCCCAGTTCTCAGTTATCTAGCTTGCTGCTTATATCCAAGAGCAAAACAGGAAAAAAAAAAAAAAAGAGAAAAAAAAGAAAAAAAGAGAAAAAAAAGACAACATTTAGGGACACATTTACTTGATTTTTGTTCTCTTTCCATTATCAAGTTTATAAATACAAAGAACCATTATTCACAATAAACTACCTCTTTTTCAAAAATGGAAAAAACAAACCCTGGAAACATTTCCACACCTTAATCCAGATGGGTCTTGAGAATGCTATTCAAGAAAATCATGCAAATATTTTGGTACAGCTTTCCCAACTCATCCAAAATATATATATATTTTTTTTTTTTTTTAATTAAAAGGGGGCAAGATCCATAGCATTTGTGACTGTACCCCCTCCCTCCCTGGTTAAATTCAATGCAGAAAAACTTGGTGCTTTTAGGAAAGGTAACGACTGAATAGTTTTCTGCACTGCTGTCATAAAATCCCATGTGAGTTACAATACAAGACTACTTGTTCCAGCAATTAGGTTGAGAGGAAACATTCTAGTGATAAAGATAAATACATACTGAGCATGCTTGGGCAGAGCACTCCATTCTGAAGCATCCTGCTTGAAGAACGAAAGGTGACAAGGATGGTTCACGTCCATCAAGTGACCATTAAACTCTGCTGCTCAAAAGCAGACTGCCACACTCTCACCAGGTCGGCAATGCTCCCCCGAAAGGTCTGTCTTCCACATTAAAAGGTACTGGTTGTACCAGTCCTCAGCTGCGCACACTAAATTCTTATTTATGCAACAAACATACAACCAATGAACAATATCACTTGTACAGAACTGGATCAATCCAGCTTTTTTTTTTAATAGGCATATTTCCCAATCTCCAGAATATCCCAAACAAGTTGTAAATAAGATGATGAACCATCAACACAGTGAACAAGTCTCACTGCAGTTCAGACTAGTTCAGCCTTGTTTCACATCACTTCTTGTTTCTAGTGAAGGACATGATACTCAAACAAAATAGCAATAAAAAAGTTATCTGCAGCTGAAAAAAAAGCAACAGAATTTCTACTTTAACTTCTGAAGCTTAAAGCATATCTTTTTAATAAGCATTAAAAAAAAATCTTTTTTTTTATACAGTAACACTGGCAAAAGTTAATGGGAAGACACAGAGGATTGCAAACAGGATAACTGATGGATTAGGTTATTTCTAAAATTTATTCTGCTTTGATCAACTGATGTTAATACTGTTTTTCCTTGGATTTGGAATAATTCTATTGCAAGAGTCACATGCAGGCTGAGGACAGCCATTGGTTAAAGACAAAGAAACCAACCAAACAAACAAAACAAAAACCACCAACAGAAAGGGGGGAAAAATCCAAGAAAAAAGTTCCAAAAGTTGTATGTAAGAATTATTCTTTCACTGAAGAGGGCCTTGCCCTTGCTTTAGGAGACCTGGTTAACTCTTGTCAGCTTCATTAGCTTTGTCCAGACATATCTGCCATTGCATCCCCTGGTCCAGAGCCTGTTTGTGCACGCTTGATGTAAAGGTTCAACAACTTCATCTGCAAATTTAAGCCAGAAATTCACTTTTAGTATTTGTAAACTGCACAGGCTACAGGAATGGTATAAAAAGAGAGATTAAATCATTTTCTTTTCCTCAAAAGGAAGGTTGTATTTTACACAGTTGATTCAAAAGTAACACAGCAAAATTTGTCACAACTAAACTGTTCAAGCTTCTTTAAGGATTTAAAGAACTGAATTACCTAAGGCAGCCAGATTAAGACAGATTGATGTTTTCCTCAAATTAAAACACTGTTCTAAATACGGTAGGGTATTTTTTTTTTTGTTTGGTGTTATAATTCACCATTGAGGTTTTAAGCCTCTAGTCACAAGTTACTGATGCTGGTACCTACCAAAGCTTCCAACACTGCCAAGAATCACATTCAACACAAGCACTGTCAGAGTATTAAGATGTAACTGTCATTCAAAGATATACAAAACTAATTGTTCTATTTTATTCCCAAGGACAAAGAGATTCACAATTAACATCCAGCTGTTTGCATGCAAAAAGTTGTATGTAAGACATGTCAGTAAAATCATAAAAACATTCTCAAGCAAAAAGGACCAGAGACTAATTACTATTGTTTCAAATTAGAGGTAGTCAAAAGGACAAATGAAAAGAAAAAAATAAGTAGGGAGAATAAAATTACTGTACATAACCACCACATAGTACATTTATTCTTTCCAATCTGAACTTGCATGAAAACCAAGACAAGGAATGCTGATAGGAAAAGCCACATTGAGTGTAGCCATTATCACTACCATTCAGGATACCACCAGTAACTAAACCCATTAAACAGCAGTAAGAAACATAATTTAGTATTTATCTTAATGCTCAAGTTAGTAGACTTGCATAAAGATCTATGGATTTTTCAGGTTATATTAATCCTTGAAGAGCTTCAGTAGCTCTGATACTCTCATCCAAGTACATACTTTTACCAAACTTTCTGTAACCAAAATGCAAACACATACAATTATGAACCGAGATTTCTTTAAATCATATCTTCTACTTACTTTACTGCCAGTGAGTTGACTGAGATGTGGTTTTAGTTCATCACCAATTACTGCATGAATGGCTACAAGGCAGAAAACACATGCCTTACGAACACTGCTCTCTGAATTATCATAACCCTAGAAAGCAATAAAATTAACATTAATACCTTATCAGTTAATGATTAAAAGCCTCAGAAAGCTATTTACTTATTTACTATAATAAATACATTGAAGTCTACAGTGAATTAATTCTAGTGTAGCCCAATGAAGCATTCAAAAAAAACAAAACAAAACAAAAAACACACAAAACCACAACCCACCCACACAAATACAGACCATGCACTTAAAAAGTGGGCTGCTTATTAATCACCACTGATAATTATTTTCCAAATTAAATCCCAGAGAATCCTGTTCATAAGTTACACTGAAAACAGAGCTGCTACCATGCAATAGGGCCATACATAGGAGAAATTGTTCTAGGTTATATATTTACTTAAATCAGAAGAACACTCAGTTTAGAGCCTCCTTGCTCTGAAAGAACTATTCTTTTAACAGATAAAGATTCTTTTGTTAACTCCCATCTTGTTCCTTAATGAGTTTCATTTCTTTTGCCACTTGGTTAGTACCCCATGCCTGGCTGTCTCACTCACACCCCCTCCCAAGAGGGCCCCTTCTCTACCTCTACCTTCCCACAGATGTACGGTTGGATCACACCCATTGATTGGAGATGTAAGTCTGCAGAATGCAGCAGTCAAACTCTGAAAAGTCTTTATCCATCACATGCAAATAAATGTGTCTTGGCTTTTGATAATGTGGGAAAGAATTTACTTTTGAAGACAAAAGAAGTGAAACCTCTGATCTCCACATTAAACTTTCTCAAATCAACTGCTTCTTTCCCCTCGCCTCCCCTAAACCTCAAGTGATAAAATCTGCAGTTATACACAAATACAACAGGAACAATTTCAGACCAAATGATTATGACTTGGAAAAATATACAAAAAAGAAAAAAAGCTATCTTATAATTTAAAGTACCTACACCAAGCTTAACTGTAACCAACACTTTATAACGTACCGAGATTTCTTTTTGAGTCCTAACCACAGCTATAATCTAGCTATCTGCCAATGAAAGCGTCTGTTGCCACTACCCGAGTTGTTTTGGGTCAAAGAATCCATCAGACAAATAAGATCCTTCATGAGAGCCAAGTAATAGTATTTTCAAAAAAGTCTTTATAATTCTTACACACACAGTTTATTCTTTTTTGTTTATTTGGTTGGTTTTATTTCTTCCCTTTCTTCTCTCCTTACCTGTATTAGACCTGGTACAATCTCTGGTAAGAGCTGTGTAAGGGTTTCTTTCGATACTCTTTCTATGACTTTTGTCTGCATTTTGATTGCAGCCAGATTAATGGGGTAATCTGCAGTTTGGATAATTGGACAGAGAACTTTGATGCACTGATCAGGGCTAATGGAAGTAGCCAGCATGGAAGCAGCTTCTTCAGCAGATCTCACCACCTATTGAAAAAGTAAAAGAAATGGAAAAAGTAGTTACAAGAGACTTTCTATGGTCTGCTATCTTTCAGTAATGGTCCTTACCAGAAAAATTTCCTACCAAGACCTCTACAATATTGTATGAATATATGAATGAGAAAACCTGTGGAAAATTGAAAAAAACAAAAGCTTTCATAACCATTTCTCTCCATCCATGTTCCCTTCACTCATATGCACAAAATGAGGAGACCAAAAAAGCACACTAACAGAGAAGGAAAGATATATTTGAGGGCTTATCAAATAGTATTTTTTTTTTATGCATACCCATCTTAACTAGTAACAGCTGAATGCATCATTATAAAAAAATTGCTTCCTCAGTAAGATCTGACAAATTTCTCAAACTTCTCTGGACAGCTGCATCATTTTCTAATAATTTCTCATAACAGCAAACAAACAGAATAATTGATTGCTAACCTCTTTGTGAGGATCCTTGTGAGCTTCTAATGTCTTCATGATTGTGAGCTCTGCATAATTCTTAAACCTTGCTGGCTGGTTTCTTAGAATTTCTCTTAAAACTTTCAATGCCAAAGCTCTAATTGCATGCTGAAGATTTAATATTAAAATAAATTAATTATGCATCTTTAAACAGACAATACGTTTTAATGGTTGTTCAGCAGCTGGAAGAGTATTTGGTAGTGGAAAACTATCACATTATGCTCTATACATATGAACACTAGGTCCATATTGCAAAAAAATAAAGCTAGAAAAAAAGATTATCAGTTTCTCACTCTTCTTGATCTCCTTTTTTTTTTTTTTCAGGTAATTCAGGTGCTTGCTGACTTGGTTATCTATGCTACCCAGAAGTTAATTACAACTTTACACTTCAAAAGTTCTGATAAAACCTTTAGCAACACATCCTGTGAAAACATTCTTGAATTTTTTACAAATCAGTACTATTTTTCAAAATCAAAACCAATTATTGTCTTTTTGATCCTTGGTAATTTCAAAACCAAGACCCTTGTAGAGACCAATTACCTAGAACTCAGTCTTTTCACAATAAGCATTATTGTATTTTAGAAAAGCATTTTTAAATGCTTTACCATACATTACATTTTGATATTCTGGACGTCTACACTAAGGGCTATTAACAGCTAAGCTTTGAATCCCAATGGAAAATGTTTCAGTTCATCTATTGCACAGTAACTGACAAATAAGGGTACTTGAGATGGTATTAGTGGTGCCCTTTTCACCATCAGGGCATTTAGACTTCATGACATTCTCGTACCTCCAGTGTTTTGTTTTTCAAGTCTAACTGGAATTTGTGCCTGTCCTACAACCTAGAGAAGTTTCAAATATACAGAAAGTAAACCATGCGTTTTGATAACATTCTTAACAAGATTCATCTGAATTTACCTCTTTATCTCCAAGTGTTTCAAGCAGCAAAAGAAGAATTGTTTTGAAGTGCTCATCCCAAACCCCGAAAGACTCTTCCTGAGTTAACTTCATGAGCTCATAGAGGGCAGCCTTTCTCTCCTCCACCCTCTCATTATGGTTTGATAACTCTTTCAGTAGCTCTGCAACCAGATCAGAATGGTCCATGGAAGGCTCTGCCAAAAGTGAACACACACACACAGTGCTCAGATCACTGCAAACAAGTGTCAGTGCCTGCTGTACAACTGAAGGATGTTTTCTAGGATGTCAAGATGACTTTCTAGCATGATTTTCACTTTTCAGTGCAAAAAAAAACCCTAAACCACCTAAGCTAGTTCACTGCAAGAGTTTTTACACTTGCAATACCCAAAGCAGTAAGTACTTTGCATCCTTTTAAATCTGTAGGTATAGACATTTTCTATATGACCCTTACATTTAAATTGATAAATTTGTCTTTTCTCCATTATTATTACATAATCACTCAGGCTTTGTAAGCTGCAGTTCCACAGCAATAGCCAAGCTGTTAACATAGATGGGGGGGAAAGAAGGCGCAACAATGTTGCTTGGTACAAAACAGCTGGAACAGAAGCAAACCAAGGCCACTAGTCTCAGAAATTCCTTAGAACAGTCATTATGAGAAAGCTCTGGATTCTAGCTTTGCTTAGAGAGGATTCCATGATGTTCGAAAAAAGCATCAGTAACATAACCCATATATGTAAACACCAGATCTGCAAACAGCTAAGAAACTTAAAAACGGTCTTAATAAAAACTGAGTATCAAGTTGTTGCCTTTATTCCATCATCAAGACTCATTTAGCCTTTAAGAAAGAAAAGCATATGGCTTCCATCTTCACATTGAGACTTTGGGATAAATTGACAGAAACACTCATTTTTTTTCCTGAAAAAAACATTGTAAATATTTATCTAAAATGCAAATGCTCCTGCACTGCATCCTTCCTAAAATGATTCCGTTTATTAACACACAAAATACATTCTCCATAACATATTTATTAGGTCATATACTGAAATCATACAGGATTGAATGCAAGTACTTAAGATCCTTTAAAAGCAGATCTAAATAATGCATTGCACTGCTTCTCCAGCCAGGACAAACTCATACCGGATGGGGATGCTTCACTCCAGCCAGTCACGAGCTTTTTGCCAAACCAGAACACACTGGCACAGCAGCACAGACTGCAATTGCTTTAATGCAATATCCAGAAATATGTTGTCAGAAGGTATAAAGAAGCTTATCCCATGTAAAACAGGATCCCGGTAATATAGCATCTCAATCATAAAATGTCTCTATCTGGATGGCAAAGGTATTTAATTATTGGTATTTACATGACATGATTTGCAAAAATTCACTTTCCCCTCCATTTTTTTCCAGAATGTAGTAGTTTGGCCATATTCCTCTTCATTAAACAAGAGAGAAATTCACCTTACTTGGATTTGGCTTTAATTTCATGTCAACTTAAAAAACAAGTTAAAAAGTAGCTGAATAAAACACTCCATCAGAAAACAAGTATTTCAACAGTTTCTGTAACACATCTTTGCTGGATGATGGAAGCAAAACCACAAGAAGGGGGGAAGTTCTTTTGCCCCTCACTATTAAGTAATTTGTTTACTTAAAACCTGATTTTAACCTGTAACTCAATACAAAATGTCAAAGAAAATTAATACCAGATTACAAAAACTACCTACAACTTCTTAAAATAATGATAGTAGTGGTATTTTGGAACCTTCCCAAGATATACTGAGAAATACTGAGAAGCTCTAGGAGCCTACAAAACAACAGCACAAGTTCTTAAATTTACATGGGCTAAACGAACCCCCTTCATGGTAAAAGCTGGTTTGGCTTGTTTTGGTTTTAGAAGAGTGTTTAGTCAATAGAAAGTGCCAATGTCATGTTTCAAATACAAATACAATACAGACAAAATAATCTTTCACCTAATATCCAAACTGGTTTGATCCAGCTTTACTTCCTTGTTGTAAATCTTCTTTTCCTCTCCTTTAAATTTCAATCATAAAGCAATCTGATATGTAAATTCATATAGACAGTACTGCTACAGGCCATGCTACCAGAAGTACACAATATACTGCAGTATTTATCTGATTTTTAGCTAAGTC
Organism: Chloroceryle aenea; assembly: GCA_013399075.1. Taxonomy (NCBI): domain Eukaryota; kingdom Metazoa; phylum Chordata; class Aves; order Coraciiformes; family Cerylidae; genus Chloroceryle; species Chloroceryle aenea. Next base: position 150,135 of record VWZY01010512.1, read on the forward strand.
CCTACAAATGCCAGGTAATCCAACAACGTTACTCAAAAGTATTACTAACAAAAAACCTAATTGAAATATAATACTTGTAAAAGTCTCTCAAAGAACCTGCACTGGTAATATATATATTTCTAATAATTCCAAAATTTAACTAAAAGACGGAAGATCTCACCATTTTTCTTCTAGTACAGAATGCACTCTGAAGCTTACCATCAGGAAATTGTTCTGCATCATCATCAAACATGGCTTCTTTCAATGCAGATTTATTAAATGAGCTGATACCATCAGAATAATTGTAAGGGTTATAATCTCGGGAACGTGGTGAAGAGTGGGGAGGCATTGTGTTCAGTAATGATGTTTTGTTATCAAGAGCTGTCCGGCCTGTGTCACTCACACCGCTTCCTGCTCGCAGGTCTACTAATCCAGAAGCACTGCAAATCTTCAGGAAAAGTAGTATCAGATGAGCATATGAAATACACATTTACACATTTCCATTAACTACTGCTTACTCTAACTAGCAAAAACCTAGCCATTTCAACATTTCATCAATTCAAAAATGTCAAACTAGGCTTCAAATGAGAAGTCTTAGAAACAGTCCCCAAAACCTTGCTTTCCTTAAAAAAACAAATAAAAATTAAGGTAAATGTACATAATCTAAAGCAATCTGTCAAGTAGAAATGGCTGGCACTAATTTATCTCAGAAATGTGACACTGAATTATTACAAGCATATTTAACAAATCTGAAAGCCAAAGTCCCACAAAATGGAAGTTTAAAAAACTTCATGTAGCCCTGAAAATGCCACAGGTTTTGTACTGAATAAAAGGAAACCTTTGGAAAAGCATGTGTTAAAATACAGACCTCAAAACCAGAACTGCAGCTGTTTTTTCAAGATAACCTATTTTTAAATTGGTAACATTTTGAATAAACAAACAGCTACTTAGAAGTAGCATTTATGTTTCTGAAGTGTGGTTCAAGACTAGGAACATTTTTTTCTAAGGCACTGAAGTAATTTAGGAGAAATGTCCCATTTCAGAAGTCATCAACATGTAAACCAACTGAGAAAGATGCTCTACCATCTGTAATAAATCAGTTATTGCCTAGGTTTGCTGATAACTAAATGCACCAAGTTTAAATACTCACTGAATCATCACCATCTTTTTTGGCATCTCGTTTTACAGGCTCATTCATGTCTTCCTGACTACGAAAACTGTAATTCTGAATGGCTTCAGTGACTCCACGCAGAGAGCTGTAAATGTCTTCAGAATTCATATTTTCAGTGTCATAGTCAAATGCACTGTGGGCCACAGAGAAGGACATAGTAAGTAAGGTGGATTTAATCTGACCTCGTATTTTAAGTAACATTAGCATAGAACTACAGATACTCAAGAAAAATTTATAAAATTATTATTTATCTCAAAATACATTAAAGAAAAAAGCTGGCTCTCCATGTAACAAAATCATATTATAGTATATCTTAGGAAGTGTACTGCCACTGACAGAGGAAGTGCTGGGAATAGATAGGGAAGGGCATGTTATGCAGCATCTGCCTGAGGAAATAAAAATTCTTTTGCTCCATTTCACAAAGACGAAACAACTTGAATTTTTATACCATTTTCTTTCTCTGGAAAATGTTCCAAAGTAAGGAGGATTGATAGAACTCAACAGTTTTCACAGTAAATTGATTGCTAAAAGCAAAATTAAAGAGTCCACTTCACTACCATACAACTGAGGACAAGAACATTTATCAACTACCACTTTTTTAGTCTCCCCAATATTAAGTCTGGTTTGATGACTTCACTAACCTATTCTAGCACTTGCTAGAGATAAACACTTTCACTATTTGGGTTACTACTTTGGATAACATGGCATGAGAACTGTTCCAACAGCAGCCTACATTACCTTGGTGACAAAGTGTTCTGTGATGTATTAGTTGGGGAAGTGAGAGGACTTGACCAACTTGCCGGGGAACGTGGAGTAGGTCTTGTTAAAGGACTTCCCATTGATCCCTAGAAGAGGAGAGGTGTGAAGAGATGGTCCAGTTCCTACTTATTACTGTATTTATTTTCTAGTGACCAGAAACATTTAAAAAGCTTGTATGTAATAACTTGGATTGGCTAAGCAATTACTGGTAACTTCAATCATCTATAACTTTGAAATTAGAAAAGACTACTCTTACAAAGCACAAACATGAAGTCACTCGGAAGCAACACAGAATTAGAATTAAAAAAACAAAACCAACCAAACCAGCAAAGAAAAACCAAAAAACACACCACTATGAAACAAACAAAAAAACCCCACAAACAAACAACCCTCCAAAAAAACAAAAACAAAACAAAAGAAAAAAAACCCACACAAAACAAAACAACAACAACAACAACAAAACCACAAAACAAGAAAACCCACCCAACCAAACCAAACCCATTCCATATAGAGGGGTATCTGCTACGAAGACACACTTCTACATTGGATGCGCGTTGCCTCCTCTCCTCGAACGACCTTCTTGCTCTCACAAATACCTTTACTGAAATGGACTTAGATTCAAACCAGATTCAAACCCTCAGAAGGAATAGGAAGAGCAGCGTACATACCTGACCACTGTTGCCTGTATTCCGGAGATGATTATGAAGAAGCTTTGTGGCTCCATCCTGAAATGTTTTTGGTAAAGCACCCAAAAGCATTGTAAACTCTGGAGTGTTAAGTTCAAAAAGGGAAATCAGCACTGACTGTGCAGCCTAAAAGAAAATAGAGATTTAAGACATTACATTTCTGAAATAAGTCTATCAGCAAGAGGTGCTATATGGAGTGGTAATCGCAAAATGTGACTTGAGTCTTGATTGAGCCTGAATAAAAACGTTAACAGACGTGAACAAAAGCAATTCAGATTTGCTGCTGAGCTGGAAGTTCAGATATTGATAAATCCAGGCAAAACCTAATCATCTTAGATTTGGCACAATCATTTTAACATTCAGTCCTTCAGAAGTGTGCCATGAAGCCGCCCAACCTACTACTAAAAGAAATGTACTTAAGAAATTCACAAACTGGACTTGAAAGGGTTTGGCACATTCTACAAATTTAGAGAGGAATGGAACAAATCCTGCAATTACTTCGCCTGAGTTCTGCAAGTGCTAATTACAGATGAAGGATAATCAACACACTAGCTTGAAAAGTCACAGTTATCGCTTCAGAAATACAAAAACCCAAACAAGACAAAACAGATACCCTAATCTGCAATGAAAGTGTTCATTTTGAGTTGTGATGACAGCTTTTGATATTGTTTATAACTTATCCTATAGCCAAGCTAATTAGTTACCCTTCCCTCCCCCCATTCCCATGCCACTTCCATTATCTTTTTAGAAGACAATCAAACATCATCCAGAGTAACTGTATTTACATCATCCAGATGCCTCCAACACCACCAATTTTAACAGTTCATCCTGAACATCATCCTCATCCTACAACATATTTTACTATATAGATATTTTTATCTGAATCAAAAATTAGAGCTCCTCCCTGAGAAATTAACACAGTTACACAATAGTTGAGATCCCTCCAGTGAAAGACCACTGACTACACAGACTTAATGTCTGTACAATTTGATGAATAAAAACTGGATGGGCTAACAAACCTCTGAACAGAGCTGCTGAACACATGCAATGAAGGGCTAGAGATTAAGTTCTCCAGAATTGCTTAATAGTTTCTTTATAGTATGAAACTCTGATTCTAAGATTAACCAACTATGTCTAGTTTATACAGCTCACCATCAAGGTCTGCCATGCACTGGAGAGAACCAGTGCCTCAAGCTAGACAGAACGATAGGCAGCTTGCTTAAGTAGAAATATACTTCAAGCAAGTAGTTTAGAAAATTCTTTTAGACATTTATTTCCCTCCTTTTGCTTCCAGAGCAATGAACTGTAGCATTTTTTAATTAAAAGTGAAAGGCCAAGGTACAAGCACACATACCAGCACACATCTCAGTATGAAGTTTAATAACAAAAATACTAGCATGTTAGATGGCCACAAATTATCTTTGCACACTCGTGACTGGCTTTCTTTAACTTTTATTCCCTTCTCCATCTGATAAGTCTTCCCTTCCAGTGAATACCCCAAATGCCTCCTACAATCTGTCTTTGAATGTCTCTCTTCTCCTTGTTATTTCTTACAGTCAGTCTTTTAACAGAAATTGATACAAAGGAAAACCAAGACAAACCCAGCAACTGAGTAAAGGCTTGGGAATTACCACTATCCTTTGTGTGTCCTGTGATCCATGTCTCCACTCCAAAACACTGTGTTTATTTAAGCTGCTAATAAAATAACACAATAGACAGTCTGGGGTCATACCAGGAAAGAAACTGATACCATCAAGTCTGCCCAAAATGAAGCTCAAACTGAAGTATCAAAATTGATAATGACTTGCAGAAGGCTTTCAACTATGAATTATCTATTTTCTCTCTCTCTTCCCTGACAAATAAAAAAAAGCTTTTTATAGTATTTGGAGGTTTTTCTTCTCAGCATAAGCTCACTCTCGAGATTTAAGTCCCATCATACAGATAACATCTTTGAGAGTCTTCAATAAGGATTAGAAATATATTTTCTTTCTTTTGTTCTTAGAAAGACTCTAAAAGTAACTCTTTCCAGAAGAATTCTAATCTTTGAAGAAATCTAAGTTCTGTACATAGAATTTTAGTTTCCTGAAAGAAGTCCCAGCACCACAAATGTCCAACTTCAGATGAATAAATCAAAGAGAGGTTTTTCAAAAACAAATCCCAACTCATCAATTACAGAGAAATACACTTGGCAAAAATGCTTAAAGAAATCATACTAAATGCTATAAGCTTGTTTTAATAAAGTGAAAAACCTATTAACAGAAAATAACATTTTATATCATCATAATAACTCTTTTGACTACCTAGTGGTGAAATTTTATTTTCAAGAGATATTAAAGGCTTTCTGGCAGTTAGTTGCCTCTAACAGTCACATTATGGAAAGAAAAATTAAAATGAGAAAACTTCATATAATTAAGGTGTTCCAGCTGATTAAACTCACTGGCAATTCTTTCCATGATTCAGTTACTTATTGACATAAAAATGCTTATTAGAGATATGAACTATCAGATAAGACAGCTTGCCACGTGTCTCAGTACTAAAACTTTACTGATTTAGAAGATAGTGCTGCTTCAGTTCTCCTCTTCTTTTATGGTCTTGTATATATGTCACTAGAATACAGTGCCAGACAAGTGAAGTCCACAGGGTATGACTTCTTACTCATACTCATGAAATTATAGAAATGAAAGGCAGAAATGTCATCAATATAAACTCTCACATGTCTTATTACAAACACTTCAGATACCTAGTAGTTCTGGAAGATATTTTTTTTTTCCCTTCTCTCTTCACATGACACACTTTGTGAGATTGCTCATTCTATTTTCTCTCAATTCTCTCCCACAAAACATCCCTCCTAAATAAAGTAAGTTCTGGTACTGTTTCAGAAAGGACGGAGTTTGCCAAAACTCAATCTTAATTGAAAGTATCAAAGGAAATCTAAATTAATGAATTGTTGCAACTCTATGTAGCTTACAAGTTTTTACTTCAGTCGTTATGTGGAAAAGGGAGTTTTGTACTACAACTGCAGTATTACAAGAACAAACCTTTGATAATACCTTAAAGCACAAACTTTCTTTTTTACTGACTTAAGTTTTGTTAAACACAAAGGATTGAGAAAACCCAACAGAAATTGAACTGAGTTTGCTACTGAACTTACCATTCCTGTTCCAAATGCATTATTATATCACAGATGGTGGTCTCTGAAGTAATATTAAAACAGTGTAGAAAATGCCCACTAAAGAGATTTTACGACCAGATAGTGCTTGAATCAAAGATGCGCCTTCATTACGGAAGATAAACTCAACATATTAAAACACATGAAAATGCAACCTTAATAGAGAGTTTCAAGATGTGTTCATTTTATATTTTCACTTAAATATTCTTGAATGTACAATTTTTGACAAAGTTTTACTTTGTTACTTCTACTACTTTATACAGGTGTGTTTGATGAGAAGAATATAAAAGTATCTTTTCCCTTTGAAAGAGTATGTTTGTTTTGAAAATGAGTAAATCAAAACCTTTTTTGTATAGGCAAGAAATATTAGCTTCTCGAATTTACCAAGATACTTGGAATGTACTGCAATTCGAAGGGCACATCAGAAAGCATACCTTCCTGACATCTGAGCTTTTAGGTTCTGTGGTCCAGGTGATGATTCGAGACACTGCTAACCTAGTTTCACTGGAATTTACAAAATCTCCCGGATCCATCTGCTGCGCAAGAGTTTCTATGTACTTAAGGATTGCAACTTTGACCTGCAAAGAGAAATAGAGTCAGGCAGACAATAAAAATGGTGCTGCAAGAACAATCGTGTTCATGGAGTACCAAATAAACGCAGCATATTTTCAGCCTTGATATAAATCTCTATAGAACAAATAAATTTAGAAATGGATACAACATATTCAGAAGGGAGTTATTCCACAGAAATTCAAATACTTATATTTCACTGGTAGCAACTAAAAGACAAACAAACCACTGCACATGAAGCTTGTATTTAACAAAAAGAAAACCAAAGTCTTCTGAATATTTAAGAAAAATCTGAATTTTCAAGTATTATTCAGAATTAAGAACTTTTTTCATCTACTAAAACAAACATCATCTGATGAACCTGCTATGTAATTAACACTGAGCAATCTTTTATAACACACCAGGTTTGAGCAGTCAGTATCTGTGGGAATATGCCACATGAATCTTCCCATTAAATACTAAGAAAGTGATGAATAAAAACTTCTACAAAAGGTTTAGGAGTCACATGTATGCTTTTTCTTGGAAGATATTTAGAAGACAGAGGTTTGGATTTACCACGACAGAAAAGCTGCTTTAATGCCTCATTTGTACAACCCTCATTCTCCTACTCCAACAACAACCAGAAAGAAAAAGAGCTCCAGGTGTATTTTCAGTTGTTCATGGCTTGTTCTGAGCAAAGCTATTTAAAAATTTCCATTGGTCATGAAAATTTGTGAGCTATTGAAAAGCTAACCTAAGTGACACACACATTAGTGACAGCTGATAGATGTAGATGAATAGTGAACACTTCATTTTCACAGCAGCTGTTAAAGTTTGACTTCTCCGACATGCAACAGTTGAAGGCTTCCAACTTAGGCAGATTAATATCCTCAATGCAGTAAAACCCACACTATTTCCTTACATTCTTCCCAAGGAAAGAAACCCAACAAACACCTCCACAACAAAACCAAACTTAGGCTACATGCCTCTCCTCTCCAAATACAAAGTCATAGCTAAAATATCTAGATTACCAAGTGAAAAACCATTACAACAGCATTTTGTTTCATTGTTCATTATTTAAATATATATAATATCACACCTTCCAAAAAAATTTTAAGAACTGTTAACACTTGAACATCCAGAGGCATTTCTCTCAGTGAAAAAAAAAGGATTACTGTATCTGAGAGCATAATATTAGTTTTTACTTTAGTACTTTATTATTAATAAAATTATTATTTACTATTTACTACTCTTAGCAAGTAAATCACTCAGACGTCTGGAAAGACAGAGGCTCTCAGGAGACAAAAAAGCACTGCACAGAAGATTCATGGAGAGAGTTTTCACTAACAAAGCTTTTCACAAGGAGACAGATAAATAATTGTGGAAGGAGTGCTTCTTTCTATGCTCAAGTAAAATTAGACACTATTATTATGTTTAAAAATCCTTATCCAAAGTAAACTCCATCACAGTGACAAATCCACTTATGATTTATTTTCAACACTGTTACTAGTAAATATGTACAGAGTTGAGAATTAGAAATAAAAGATCTAACACAGTCCTCTTGACCAAGCCATTTAATCTGGAGAGGAACAATTTTTGACCACAGTAAAAGCATCTCCAGGAATTCTTCCAATGAATATTTGCAGTTAATCTGAAACCACTGTCTAGGAAGTTTAATACCGCCTTAACTTCCTTTGTGCTCCTCTAGGTTGAATTTATTTTACTTTTTGCTGGACTAGAAACTCTAAGACATTTCTCCTGTGCAACACAGACATTTTGTTTAAGAACAGCACTTGTGTATTAAGTGAGCTGAACTAGATCAAGCCACAATTAGCACTACTGCTCACCAATAAAGGCTAGATATAAATGTTCGTAAGCATTTTTCGTCAAACATTTTTCACAGGTAATGAAAAGACAATTTCTGGCATGAAAATATGTGAAACTATCTCCAGAGATTCAAGACATGCAGTAAGGATGCTACAATCAGTGCTAGAATGCAAACTGATCTCCTGTGCTGTGAAAAATCTGAGGCCGACAGCTTCATTTGCTGCATCAGCATAAGACAAAAGAAACAGGAAAAAAAAGAGGGCAGAATGTAAAGAAGCTGCTTGACTGAAACCAGAAAAAAGTCTGCCTCTTACAGTGCTTTCCTGGTATGCGAGAGATGCTCCTCTGCCTTACTAAGACAGAATACAAGCCATCACAAAAACGTGTCTGTCCCTAAATCACTGCATATTTAGGAGTGACTGTCTTGGCTGTTACTTAACCAAATCACTAAAATATACACTACAGATGAATGGTGAAGGGCGCTCTCCTCTCTGTGAACCTGTGTCATTGGTTGGTTGGTTGTTTAACCGAGAAATTTTCACTTAGGAAAAGAAAATAGTTTTATCAACTGCTGAAAAACTCTTCTGTGAGCAAATCAGTGTTTTCCAAGGGAAAAAAGGGTTCAGAAATTTGTCAAGAACTTTGGTCCAAATGCTTAGATCTCTTCCTCACTAAGCATAAGCCATTTGATAGTCAATCCAAGGCAAATGAAAGTAATTATCTGAACAGCATTTCAGGGCAACGTTCATCCTTCGGAAAACACACTCTCTGTACCTGCAAAAAATAAGCTTAATAGATGTAACCTGTCTAGAAATTTCGACTCCTGTGCCCATCCATCCATTTGACCAAAATCTGTGCAGCTGGCACCTCTAAGCTGTGATTCAGCAGTTCACCATACCAACAGGTAAAATTATAGCAGAAGAAAGTCAGAGAAGTATAGCAGAACATACTGTACTGCGTCCTCCATGGCTTAAGCCAGTAGAATTCTATCTTCTCTGCGTTTGGTCCCCTTACTGACTACTTATTAACATCTACCTCTGTGGCCACAAACCAGAGAGAAAAGACATTTGAAGAAACTGAAGACTTGCAGAAATGGAGTAGTACCCTACAATTATCAATTCATCTATTAAGACATCTGGGTGCACAAGGATGGGGTTTAGACAAAATATTAATGAATAAGGAAATTAAACTGATGCTTTTACAATTTACATTCAATAATTTTACTGTTTGGATCCTGAAGTAGCAGTTCCCTCAAAGATGGAGGTGGGGTCGATACCACTTTCTACTGAAAAAAATAAAGCTTGCCTTCTCTTAAACAGTTACACACATACACAAGATGTCAGGGGTTGGAAGGGACCTTGGAGATCTTCGAGTCCAACCCCCCTGCCAGAGCAGGATCATATAATCTAGCACAGGTCACACAGGAACTCAGCCAGGTGGGTTTTGAAAATCTCCAGTGAAGGAGACTCCACAACCTCTCTGGGGAGCCTGTTCCAGTGCTGTGTGACCCTTACAGTAAAGAAGTTCCTCCTCCTGTTAAGGTGGAACCTCCTGTGCTCTAGCTTACATCCATTCCCCCCTGTCCTATCACAGGGCACGAGTGAGAGGAGGCTGTCCCTTTCCTCTTGACATTCAGCCCTCAGTTACATACTTTACTGTCCCAAAAATTCATTTTAAATAGTCTTGATTTCATTTCAAATTAACAGGTGTTCTTCTACAGAGGTAGCTTTTATCAACATCTTGATTTCAGAAGTCTCTCTGAAATACTGGCAATTATTTTCAGAATGTCGTCTCATTAAGTGTTTCAGATTTCTTAATTCCTTCTAGGTTGCATAGGGAATATTTTTGAACTTAGCCCAACTCATCCTAGTAGAAGTCCATGCCTCATTCCAAATCTACCCTCTCAACTCTGAAACATAATCAATATGTATTTACCAGCTATAATACTGTAAGGAAAAGAACATCATCTCAACCAGCAAATTCACCTTCCTGGGAAGGAAAACCAAGTAAAACAAACCCAAGCCCAATTTGTTCCAAGGATTTATTTAAACAATGAACTGATTTTTACTACCTCATTTGCTGTCTTCAATAAATGACAGCAGTCCCTTTTTAACACAGCTCTACGAAGCAACAGTGGTCAACGTATCAACTGTCCTCAAAAGCTTAAAAATGTAAGTTTTACTGTATTGTAGACAAAAAAGGCATAGTCGTGACTTGAAGTTCAACATAACTTTGGGAAAAGGCATATTCTTGTGCAGTATCAAGCTATGTAAAAAAACTTCGTGCAGATAGAGCAGAAAATGCCAGTTATATGCTTGTTATTTCCCCATTTACATATTCTGTAAACCTTAGTATTTGATGCATTTATCCTAAAATCAACTCTCTTTGGAACTGTAAATGTATTGCAGAATACATTTTTACGTTTCAGTTACACCAGCAGTCTATGTACTATAGATTCTTATATAAAAATGTGTGCAATTAGAAAGCTACACACTGCTTTCAGAAAACTGTACCAGATGATTTTTAATATAAGTCCATATCAATAGCAAAATCATTTCAATCAATACAAGACCTATCAGGCTGAACACAGGAGAAAAAAAATTAACTAGGAAAGGACAATTGGGAAATCACAAACATAAATTCTATTAGAAGAAACATGATAGAGTGAGTTTGCATAACCAGCTTGATGTTAGGCGGCCACATTTCTGTTGCTGATTTTTACTGTACTGTGGTTTTATTAGATCTTTCTTGCAGCAAACATTTCCATACTAGTGTAATGTTTAAAACTGAATATCTGCATGCTTAAAAAGTTTCTTGCAAAGGTTAGTAGCAGCATACAAATGCATTAAAAAAAAAATTGGAAACACTGTAAGATTTGACATAGGGTTAAGAATAAAGACAATAATTCAGACAAAAACCTTGGAGCTCCAAAAAGAGCGAAGCTGGTCCTGTAGTGCTGGCTTGACTGTCTGAAAGTTTACAAAAACAAAATCCACTAATTGAAAACCTTTTTTTTTTTAAACAACACAAAAATAAACAATCAAAATTCAAATATTAAGACAAGCAAATGACTATATCAATGAAGACTTTTGTTCTCACTGAAAACCTGAAAATGCTTACCTTCAGGCTAGGCGTTTGGGTCTGGTCAACAGTAAATCTCATTAAAATACTGAACTGGAGGTCATTTGGAAAAGATTCCCTGTAAAACAAATCAAATTGTGTTATGTGAAATGTTCCTATTAATACCTGTTGAGAGGCACTCTTCAGTAAAGTTTTAGTCCTTCTAAAAGAAAAATATTTCTCCCAGTTTTTTTGATATTCTGACTTTGTGAAACGTTCACCTAGCATGTAAAGCACAAAGTTTAAGAAATGTCTGCTTAAAAGCAATTACAGCTAGAATCCCTAATACTACCAACAAGGAATAATATAATAATGATATTCTGATTCTAAATTATCAAATTAATATGCAGTAAAGTTATTTATCACACCCTCCTGCTCAGTTCTCTGAACTATTCTTTTCCACTCTGCGCTGCGTCTGCTCTCCCACACTGCACACTCAGGGTATGGCCCTCAAGGGCTCTGCTACAGCAGGAAAAAAAAGAAAGATGTCCATCACATTCCCTCTCCCCAAAACATACACCATGCCCTTGTCCAGATTTCACAGCAGATCTACCACATAAGCAAGTCCTAGGGGCCTAGCAAAATAAAGAAGTTCAAACACAAGCACGGCATTACTGAACACAAGGCAAGACAACAAACATATAGAGCTCAGATGCACATTTTGCAATCAGGTAAATAGTATCATATTCATTGTTCAGCATTAAGAGCTCAAACCCTTTCAGCTGAGAGTAATTCAGAAAACCAAAATGCTTAAGTAGTGAGATTTACTGAAGTGTCACGAGCTGTTAGAAGCTCTGTATTTTTCCAAGTCTCACAGCACACTAGAAAAAAACCCAAAACACAAAAATTTGGAATCAAGATCAGGGTTTGGTTTTGGTTCGTTTCTTTTTTTTAGTGTGGAGTTTTTATTATTATTTTTTCAGAACTGATTACCTTGTGACATCAAGTGCCTTCTGAACTTTGGCCTGTACAGACCCAAGCAAATCAGCACCCATTTTTTTCAAGAGCTGTGTCAGCAGTACAAACAGCCAGTCCTGCAAATCTTCTTTATGGACCTGAATGAAGTCCACCAGGGTCTCCAAAAACATACTGAACACCTAAAAGGCAGAAGAAGATGGAAAGAGGGTAGAATGGGGCAAAAGAGGAAAGGACACTGACATATGCTGAACTTACAAACAAAGAAGAAAGCAGTAAGGGAATTGGAGGCAGAGAAAGGCAGTGTTTTGCAGCCAAGCAGGAAAAAAAAATAAAAAGAAAAAAGAAGAAAACTGTCTTGCTTTTTCATTAGATTTTGATACAAAAGTACATTGGAAATGTTAGCCTACTTCTGTAGAAGTTTGATAATTAGGTATTCCATGCAGTTTCGTCAAGAAAAGAAATGCTTACTGTGATGGCTGGCGCAACCTCAATTTTCTCAGTAAAACTCAATTTTTTTACCCTTTCAGACTCAATTATTAAGTTGATTTGACATATTCCAAAGACTACAAAACCACTTTCTCTCCAAAACCAAAGATGCTGCTTCTGTGATTCTTTAGAAAAATATTCATTGTAAATATCTGCATTTCTGAATAATACAAAATCATGAAAGCTGGCCAATTCCTTTAAAGAAAACATTTATGGAACAGAATAAAGATTATTCTGCTACTGGAGGCATCCAAACACAAAATTATTCACCAGAGAAAGGAAAAAAGCTACGATACGTTTGAGATTGGTAGAGTATTTTCATCTTTTCAAAAATAAATTATCCATTGTGCTCTTTTCAACAAATAATGTTGAAAAGGGTACATTCATAAAAAAATACATATCGTTGCATTTATAGTAATCTCAGCACTCCAACCAGGAAGGGTGGGGATTTTGGAGGGAAAGGGTAAAGCAGGAAGCTTTCTTTCAACAGCCTTTCTAGTATCTCACTAATTTTAATTCTTTTCAAGACTTATGGTGACATCAGGATGTATATTCTGTATACCAGTTTCCTCTTTCTCTGACAGGAAAAATGGGTGTTTGGGCTGAAAATGCTGCCATTACCTGATAGGCGCTCCAGCACATAGCTGGGTAGAGAAGCAGAAGTATCACTAGGATGCAAAGAGGGTTGCAGAGATACTGTCTCCCAAGTATTTATGACATGGGGACAAGGTTGGATAGAGCTACTGCAGAGGAAGGGCTGGAAACCCCACATCCTCCTGCAGCTGACCTGGCTTGTCATACAGACAAATTCTGCTGTTGTCTGTGAGAAGATGATCAAAATCTGTGATCATACCTCACACAGTGGCAGAAACCTGACCACAGAAGTGGGCTTGCTTCCACAGCACTGATCAGTATGGAAGAGTTGGCGGACGCTGCTGCATGCCTTCATCGCTGAGGAAATTAGATCTCTTTTCATGTTGATAGTCAGGCCAAAGTAAGTAAATTCACACAACAAAGTGAACTAAAAGAGTCCATACAACTATCTTTAAAAGAAGTATCTCAAAATTTACATTAGAAATAAAAAAAACCCAACCCAAATTCAGTCTCTTTCCAAGAAAGGTTGGACCAGATGATCCTTCAGGTCCCTTCCAACCTGGTATTCTGTGATTCTACAATTCTTTCCAGAGCTAATAAATACCAGTAAGAATCTTTTATTAGACATCTTAAAATACTGAAAAGCTGTGTTAGAAACAACACAAATCCTACTCAATGTAAAGCCCATAAGAATGAGCTACTTCAACTAACTTCCCCCTTTTGGTGTAAACTACACTGAAAAATTAAAAAAAAACACAACCACAAAAAAACCCCAAAACAAACAAAAAAAACCCAAAGAAACCCACCAAACATAACTGATAGCTCTTCTGATCTGTCTAAATTTGTGTTTAAGTTTGAGGTAAAAAAATTACCTTCCCAGTAGTGGGAAGAAATTTTTATGCTTGGCACTAGGAATGTCTTCTGTATTCCACCAAACTGTAACAATAAACCACTTCACAGATGCACAAACAGTGGGCACAATTTTAAGACTCAGGCAAAACCAAACCAAAAAGTACTTTCTGCATTGTAATATGACCATCTTTAGGTTTCCTCAGCCCTAAAATAAAGGGGAAAAAATATTTGGACTTAGGCAACAACAGAAAAAATTCTGGTGCTGTAACAATTACATGGAGTCTCACAATTCTAGTTAAAACCCTTCAAAATACACAGCTCAGCAGAATTTCAAAAATGTACATGTTTCCTTCAGTTTACAGACACTGAAACACTTAAAATATTCAAGCTGAACAAACTTGTTACAATCTCTTATTTGATGGAGTAACATGAGCTTCTTATGACACTTTCACATGAAGTGGTTTAAATTGAATCATTATGATGTGAGTCATGAATCACTGTGGTGAAAGTACTATACAGATCCTATGCCAATGGTTTAACTGTTAAAAAAAAACACACAATGAAGGACTCAAATTTGTTTTCAAGCTTTGTTTGACTCTCAGTTTACCACAATAAATATGGAGAAAACTCAAGCAAGTTGTGTCATTTTCTTGTATTAAAAAAAAAGTAAATATACTAATCATATTATTTTTTCTTAGGCCAAAGCATGAAAAATTTAAGAAGGCTGGAAAAGCATTTAAGGTAAATGATGAATTTGTAATGGAAAATGGAACTCCGCCATCTATATCTTGAACAATGTACTTAGGTACTGCAATTTATACAGTTTCCATTTTTACAATGTAAATTAAAATTCTGAAATTAAGCATCCAAAGTTTTTAATAATTTGCTAGTGGAAAAAAAATAAACAGATACGGAAATAATTATAAGTGATCTACCTTTAAAGTGAATTATTTCAGATGTGCCAACCACCACAATATAAAGCAGGAATGCATAACCAAATGACGTCAGTTAATTAGTAGATAAAGCACATCTCGAACTTTACCACACAGTTTACATAATTCTATAGAGCATTTTATGATTGCAAAAGGCTTGACACTGCATGAACTCTTTGGGGAGGAAAAATAGAGGAAAAAGGGTTAATTGCACATTCATGCAAGTAAGATTAGGCTTCCAATGAATATTGAACCAACTTACTCTCTAAAGAGAGTTCCAACACAGGGGACAGCATGCAAAATGAAACAAAAATAAAACAAAACAAAACAACAAAAAAGGGAAAAAGATAAAAACACACAAATTAGTGGCCATCAATACAAAGTTCCTGTATGGAATATAAAACAAAACAAAACAAAAAAGGTATTTCAAAACTTTTATGATAAATTTTGTAATTCTACTGGGCTACCCAATTTATTTTATAAGTAAGCACTTGGCACGTTATTGACATCATTCTCTCATCTTCTCCTGCAAATGGTATCACTTCTAAGCAATTCCTTACATGCAGCTATTATGTTAAAGTAAACCTCAAATAAACAAAAACAAAAACAAACAACAACAAAACCAACAACAAAAGTGATGGCAGAATAATTCCTACAGACACCTGAGAAGAGTCTAGGATGAGAACTGTGTAGCCACATCTGCAAGTAAGGTCACAGGTTATGAACTCTTCATACTTCAAGGATCCTCCTGACAATACATTGCTAACTATGAATAGTTTTGCAGCCCCAAAAAGCAGGCGAGGTTTCAGTGACTGCATCAAGTGTACCACATGTGCTATGTAACACAGGCCAGATTTTCTAAAGCAAAGCAACATTATTTTATGTCAGAAGGCCCATTAAACAAAACAATCAATTAGAACAATTACATTTAATATTTCAAAAAGCTTAATGAAAAGATATAACGCTCTTCTGACACAACTACATTTTGGAACATTTTCATTACCCATCCTTAGCTCCCCACTAAAAAAAAAAATTACCAGGATAGTTCTGATATGTGTATAGCTGCAATATTAATTAACACGAGAACAAGCAAAATTAAACCAAGATGCTATTCACAATTTTGCCATTACTTCCTTTGAAAAACTGTAATATTTCAACATTTGAATTTTGTTTTTACTCCTCTGACTTAACTGTCCTTACAGTTTTGGGGGTTTTTTTTTTAGTTTTTCTAGCTGCTTGGCTTTAAGTCTGTTGTTACTGATTTCTGCAGTATGAGAATAACTTTGACATCCTGTTGCTGTAAGCAATGCAAGTTTTTTTCCAGATTACATACTCAAAGACAGCAGCTAAATCACTTTTTCCAGCAGGCAAAATAAGGAAGACAGATGAACACTAAGTTATCCTATCAATACTTCTCAACACTGAATTTAATTCCCTATTGAACCAATAAGGAGGAGTTAAAAATAAATAAAATGTATTGCATAATCAAAGTTGTGGGCATTTATAATGGTCTTGGAAAACAGAAGGATTATTCTCCTTGTTTTATCATTCACACTGGGTCTTTAGCTAGGTAAAAGTGAATGAAACATCGTGTTTTGTTTTATACCAAATTATAGCCTCCACCTTACTTACTAAATACTAACAATGATGTAAAAATTATTCACAATCTCAACTGCCAGACCTATTCATGAAATTCAAAGATGACACAAAGAAATACAAAACATCCCAGAAAATAAATACACACACATTTGATACAGTTATTCAGACTTGTCATGACTGATTTAGTCAGACCACCTTCTGTATGATCTGAATTACTGCACCAGAGCCTTTTGTTTCTAACAGAGAAAAAAAAAAAACAGTACTCATGTTCAAACAGCCTCTGTAAGCAAGATGGCTTCTTAAACATACTTAGTAATTTTGAGCACGGACTGAACTACTTCAATGCATTTTAGATGAACCTAACTTTCACTTTATTTCTACTATCCTGCAAAAAAGGTGGAAAATTATCTTGTTCAAAATGGCAAATTAAACAGATTGAAACCTGATGGCATGAACTGCTTCTAGAATAGTTTGTCACATTTCTACGTGTACAAATATCACTGACATGTTTTACTTCAACTGGCTTTCTATTAAGTAGGTTTTCAAACATTTACTGAAAGCAAGAAAATCCTAAACATACCTTACTGTGCGGATCAGCAAACATTCTCGTGAATATTTCACACAACCTTTTCAACTCAACACGACTGTCAAAGTGAAAACAATACAACAGTCAATTCCCCGGATAGTGCTACTGGAACACTGACACATAGCGATCAGTGAAATCAACTGTAAACACTGAATCAATCCAGTAAATAAAGAAGAGCAATGCATTTAAAACATAGATAATAATGTAATAGATTTTGTCTAAAATGAGACTTCCAACCTAGAAATATCTCTCTAAACTTACCCATGTGTTATAACATTTGCAATATTTCAACAGCGCAGATAATGAAAAAGGTAGCTAGCAGTAAACAGTTTCTTCTGAATATATATACCAAATAAATAATAATAATCACATTGATAACAAATAATTGTAAGAGCAATAAATAAAAATAAAGGTTTTCCATCAATACCAGGTATAAGCACTTCAGGAATCTTTGGTATTGCAAGAGTTACCTTGGTTTTGAATTCCCTAAGTTCCTTAAACTCATCTTTTTAAACAGATTCTATATTCTAGTGGCAGAAATTACAAGTTCCTTTCTCCATCTTACTCTCACAAACATCCCTACCCCTCCACCTTCCCTCTCCACAACTTTGTGTATCTTTAGAACACTGGTCTGCTTTCTTACTTCCCTTGCCACCCTTCAAGTCAAACAAAACATTTTTCTATTAACAAGTCTTTTTACCTTAACGTTCTCTGGTTCTTTAGTAAGTTTTGCAGGCCCAGAAGACCTTCTTTTCTCTCTGACCAGTTGGAGCTGGCACAGCGGTTCAGGACTTCAGCCACGTCTTCTGTCTGTCTCATGTACGTTGGTATGCTTCCATTCCTAGAGCTATAGGACCTTTCTGAACAGGCACTTGATGCATCACTGTTGGCATCATCATCTGAGTACATCCCATAGGACTCGTATCTTCTTCGCACAGGCTTCTTCTATTGTACAGAAACACCTGACATTAGTCCAGATTTTCAAAAAGAGACTCTACTTTCTAAAAAGATACTATCAGTAGTA
This sequence comes from Chloroceryle aenea, assembly GCA_013399075.1. Lineage (NCBI taxonomy): Eukaryota > Metazoa > Chordata > Aves > Coraciiformes > Cerylidae > Chloroceryle > Chloroceryle aenea. The sequence continues at coordinate 168,386 of VWZY01010512.1, forward strand.
ACACCAACAGTTCAAGGAATCCACGACCCCTACTCCTTACAGTGACAAATGGTTCAAACACAAATGTTCAGCACATCAAACAAGTTAATAAAAATTATTAAGTATTCCAAATATAAAGGCAAATGCAGAGAAGACATACGTTTGATGAAACATTCAGCTTAAGGTTTAACTCTAAAAATCCATGAAATTGCATCACAGGTTGACAAAGATTGTATTGAAAGTTAGTTATTTCACTTAATAGCTTTATATATGTTACAAAAATGTAAGAATCATATCTACATCTACATATTCTGTCATTTTAACTTTGTATCAATCATGTTAATACCAAACATTAAACTATTGAAGAAGGAAAATAGTTTCTATACCTTAGTCCGTATGTCTCCTAAGAGCTGTTAGCAGTAAATTATTGGAAAGAAACAGAAATTAAGAACAGGAAGGTAAGGCACAGCAGCATTGTGACTATTAAACTACCTGCCACTGGAAAACACATGTGTCTTAGTGTACATTTTATTCTTAGCATTCCGTATCCAATTAGCATATCACACATTGCCAAAAAGTAGTTTGCTAAGCTTCTATTTCCAGGGAAATATTACATATTGTCTTCTGGGTGGTCACAAAGACTTCTCTGTCAAAATAACTGTGTGTCTTCTGCGATGATATTTGAGCATGAAGACCTTGCAGATGTGGTCAATTGCTAAGTATGAAACCTTCGTTGAAATGGTATTTTCCCATCAGCTTCCCCATCTGTCTTGAACTTCATTTCAGTATGTAAATTTTGTCATTGCAACAATTACTACGGCAAACGTCCTACAATAACATAAATTACAGAACGCAAAATCCCCAAATACCTTAATAAGAAGAACAAGCCAACAAAACATAATATGCCAATGGCCAGTGGAGAGGGAAGATAATCTGAATGAAAAACCACACACCTCTGCAAAATAACTACGCCTTTCAGATTCTGGCGTTGAAGCTAGTAGTTGAAGATTCATTACATACTCAAAGAAATAACAGTGTAAGTGATTGCTTTCCCCTTAATTATCATTGCCATTTGCACCAGTTTCTCATTTTGGACTGCAGAGTAACTTAAAGGATATCACAGTTACAACTATTTAAGCTTATTGTCAACAGAACAAGCAGCCATACATGTGGAAAAAAAAAAAAAAAGGGAAAGATCACAAAGACACAAGCATTTCAGAAAAGGGTTACCATAAGTTAAAAAATATTTAAATAAATAGAATCTGAAATACCAAGGACTGTGATAAAGTAGAAGGTATAAAAATATGTAAAGATCACTATATCGCTGTCTTTCACACATTGTACTCAACCAGATCTTTGCCAGAAAAGTGGTATCCCTTTGGCTTGACCAGTATTGTAAACTGGCCAAGCAGTATTCATACCGTACAACCAGTATTACAATCCAGAGTATTTCTGAGTTTTGTATTATGTCTGTCAGGACTCTACATTCTACCTTTTAAATACACTGTTCTGAGAGGGGGCTTTAGCGTATGGTAAAAGAAGGGCGTTTGTAACCAGATTTCCATCTCAATAAAGCCACTTGTACAGGACAACCTGTACGTTTAGAGCACGATGGGCAACTGGGCACACAATTACTGCAATAAGAAAACACTGCTGTTCTTCACAGAATATGCACAGTTGGAAAGTACCTCCTAGATCACCGAGTCCAAACATACCCATAACAAAATAACATCAAACACCTGAACACCCTGATCAAACATGACTTCAAAAACACAACCACAAAATAACCCCCTACATGCCTGCCACTGGAGCATGTCCCGAAGCACCAGGTCTACCCATTTCTTAAATGCCTCCAGGGATGGTGACCCCACCACCTCCCTGGGCAGTCTGTTCCAGGGCCTCACCGCTCTTTCTGTAAAGAATTTCTTCCTAATACCCAATCTAAACCTTCCCTGACGCAACTTCAGACCATTTCATCCTTTTTCATAATCATAGATCTATCTAAAATAGGCAAACTAATTTTCCTCTAACATTTCTAGAAATATAATGCTATGTTAGGTCCAGATATTACAAACCAGTTTCTATGAATAAACTTTATTGCTTCAACAAAGCAGGACACATTCAAACCTCAAAAGAAGTCACTGGAAGCATGAGGGGTTTTTTTTAATGTTCTTACTATATACTTTCCTCAGCTAAATTTGAATAAACTATGAAGCTGCTGAAAGTACTGAAGATATTCTTCATATAGCACCAATGTTGGTAACTCTCTATATAGCACAGGCTTTCAAATCACAGCCAGAAACTTTTCACATTCCACAGACTGGTTTTGTGTTGTTCCCTATTCCAAAATCCAGATTGACTTCCGGTTTACTAACTAGCATTTTCTAACAACACAGAACACTTTTTGCAAGTGTATCATATCGGAAAGGGGAAAAAAGCAACTCAATCTCACCATGACCTCTCAATCAAGATTTCACATACATCATGATCTCTACACTAGTGAAGGAACACAAATATTGAAGTCATGTGCCAAGGAGACAGTATTAACCGAGAAATAATAAATTGCCAGACTAAACAGGACTGAGTTCTTCTGATTATTTCCTCTGAAATTTTGTTTCTCTTGATCCAGTCATGTTACTATGAAACACTGCCTGCCAAGCCTGAGCTGATGTCTTTAGCATCAAGAACAACTTTAGAGGCAACCCAGGTTTATAAGGAGAGTGCTTTAGGTGTCATTATTCCCAGCTCTGATGAGCCTTCAACCCCTCCAGAAGTTTGTCCGTCTGTTCTTCTTTAGTGCTACCTGCACATGGGGCAACTTGGGCCACTCCAACAGACCAGCCCAAGACTATTTGCTGCCCATCGTGGAAAAATGAACATTTCTCAAAAGCTAACACTTGTGTAGGTAACAAGAATTTCACTACTTGACAGCTTGAGCAATTCAGTTTCTCTTTTTCCCCCACCTAGAAACCAATAAAACAATGAATGAGAAGTGCTTTTGTGTACTGTAATGTACAGGTACCAAACATCGTCAGAGTACATATCCTACAAGGAGGAGTGAGATTCTTACCAAAGCATCTGCTACTGCCTCTTCCACGTCAGAACCCGTGTTCAGAACTCGCATAGCACTAACTGATGACGACAATCTACTCGACTGACTAATTCCAAAGCCAGTACCTGTTATAACAACAACAAAAATGAATATAAAGAATTCAGTCAGAATAGCAATGTGGGACACTTAATACCACATTCACCTAAAAAAACCCAAGCAGAAGAAAATAATTTGCTTTACATCTCTAATAAATTATATAGTGTTTAAAATACTGGCTATTGTCATTCTGAACTCTTCAGTGGTGCAATGAAAAGTAAGAAATGAAGTAAAAAAAAGAAAAAAAACCCCAAACATGTAGCAACCTTCTTTTTCATTATCACAAGGGGGAAATAAAAAAACCCACGCACAAAACAATGATTTTAACTGAAAGAACCCTTTTTTTTATTTAAGTTAATTTCTTCATTTTGGGTTTTTGTTTTCATTTAAAGGGGAAGTAAATACAATAGGAAGGCTACTAGATTAGAAAACTACATGCATAAAGAATGCTCTACAAATATGGAAAATGGGAAACTAAAAAGAATTCTTCTGGAAGTAAAAATAAAATTGTTAAGGAAGAAAAGGATTAAAATTTGAGGGTGGGTGAGAAACGAACTCTAGCAACATAGACACATCTATCTGGATGATTAAAACCACAAAACTCAAATTAATACAAATAATGCTTCTTAAAACTGAACTATGAAAATAACCAAGTGAGTGGGAGAAAAAAAAATATCCAGGATGACTGCACAGATGACAGCAAAGTGTACTCATCCTTCACCTGTAGCCCCATAAACATCAGGAGCGTAGAGGGCACCAGTGGATCTGGAGTGATGTCTGGAAGCTGCAATAACAGGATCATATAAACCCTATCTATTACCATGGCATCAAAGCGCTTCAGTAGTTGCTTAGATGAACAAGAGAATATTGATCAAAAAGATTCAGCTTTAGCGTAAGAAATCGAGGATTACACAGAAGGAAAAAGCTTCAGAGCAGTTCTTCAATTATACAGAGTATAACTGAAGAACTATTAATTGAAGAAATATTGATTATCTAGAATCATGTATGTTTAGGTACACTGGACACCATGCAAATTTTTTCTTTAATTTACAAGATGAAGAGCAGATTAAAAGCAAGTATGTGGAAACTCAAAGAAAAACTGCACAGACACACATGTGCACACACAAACAGAATCCTCAGAAATATCTATATTCCACTGACACTCATCTTCCACTGCAAAATTAACTCAAGTCTATGTGGTCAAGAAAGAACCAGAGCACACATACCAAACATCTGCAAAAAGTGACTACTACAGGAAATTACTGTGCTAGCAGCTTAAAATTTCTATAAACCTGACTTCTTGCTTACATGCAGGTAAGTCAACCTCAGTTAAATATCACTGCTATATAGGTGAAAATTAAAATAATTCAATTTTCATTACAAGATTAAAATAATTTAATGCAATTAATACATCGCATACGTACTGGTTTATTTAAATAAAACGTAAAATTGAAATATTTATGCTTCAATTAAGATGCTTTAAAGATACACAAAATAGGAACCAATGATCCTTAATGGCCTTTTGAATAAAGCTAAGTCTCCTGCTCCTCCTGGCACTCGTATAAAGCTAGTCTTTTAGAGATGCTAAAGAAGCTCACTCACCACTGCTAATACTTTCTTTCTTAAATCAAGTAATTGTAAACTCAGTGTGTTCTTAAACAATTCATCTTCTTTCTTCAGTTCACTTAAATTGGAATTTTACCGCCAGATAAATGAAACTAGTTTTGACAACTGTAGCTTCAATTTAAAAATCCAACCTACTGCGACAAACCCCAGAAAGAATCTTGTGATTTAATAAGTAACTGTAAATGAACATATATTACAACTTTTGGACAAAGCAGTATAAACAGACACTAGGAATCAAAGTAATCATCCTTTACTCTGAAACAGACAATTTACGAGTCTGATTTCAATCAAATAACCCTGAGATGCACCAAGTCACATCCAGGGAATCACTTCTGAGTGAAGTCCCAAAGGATCCTAAGTCCTGACGAGGTTCTGGAAACAACACTGTTTTTTTCCATGTAAAGCTATCTACTCTTTACATAAGGTACAGCAATGTATTTTATTTCAAACTAAACCTGCATGAGATTATTAGCCAGGGAAATTTACTTTGCTTTATGGAACATTCGGCTCTTTGGAAATTAAGTCTCAGCACAGAGAAGACAGGACAGAGGATGTCAAAACACAGACACTACGGCTGAAAGACCTTAAATACACACATTAATGGAATAAAACTTACAGTAGAAAGTGCGGAAGCACAAAGGTACAATTAAAAATTCAAACTTGAAGCATATGATTCCAAAATAATCCTGTCCCCATATACATTTGAAGTATGCTTGACAAGTTTAAGTCAGTGAAAGGAGGCACTATATTGGATCAAACATACCTCATTCTAAAGTGTATTTTCAACGAGATTTTTTGTATCCCCCGAACTGCAGAAATTGTGCAAGTACTTAACTTTTGTTGTTCCATTTTATTAGAAAGATGGATCAAAATCAGATTTTTTAAATGGATTCAAAATAGCATAGTTTCCTAGCTAAAATATGGAAACAATACTTGTCTTGATATTTAATGTTACCTACGTGTGACAACAAAATAGGCACCTCCACGGAAATTACTAATCACTTGCTTCTCAGAGTGGCTGTTATTTCCCAGTTTATAAGCTTATACTGAGATGTGAGATGACAAACACTTCATACCAATGTATACAGAGAAGCAATTATGTAGCCTTTCGGTCATTTTATGCCCCAGAGGGCTTACATTCATAAGCAAAAATTTCTGTGATAAGAAAATAAAAATTACATTGCTCCCCTCAACCCCACCTAAAACTGTCTCCAGCTGCGAACACAGAGCTGAATTTGCCTTATTTCATCTTCGACTTGTACCCTTGAAAAAAATTAAAATTTAAATAATTATGACAGATGTTAATAGCAATCCCTAAGACAAAACCAGTCCAACAAAACTGAAGTCAGTCACAATAGAAGGAATTCCAAGAATGCTTATTTATTCCAGGTATATCTGCCTTTTTTTTTTTTTAAAACACTGGATTCCTATGCTGCTTTGCATTCTTGGTTCTATCAGACAATTCAACCTATGTATAACCTATAGATATAACTATGTGGTCTGATATCCAAATACAAACATTTAACTCCAGCAATAAAAACAGAACTTCAAGTATCACCTGTCCCAATGACCCATCTCAGGGCATTAGTTTAATACAAATTTCTCAAGTTAACCACCATTTGACAAAACATAAAAAGCAAATCGGATCTCACATACAAGGTCAAGTTGTAAGGTACGAAGAACAGTACAAAGAGATCTGGAAAATACGTTTTTTTGGTGGTTTGGGTTTTTTTTTTCTTTTTTTCTTTTTTTTTTTTTTAAATATATGCGTGTATTACAACACAGCCTGCCAGCTGTGTTTTTAGTAGAAGATTCAAGTTTCCTAATGGAGTCTGCATAACATCTATTTTTAGATTAATTTCCCTATTTAATTGCATCCAGGCAAATTAGCATTAGTTACTGAAACAGCTTTCATTCAATTAACGTACACTCGCCCAATAAAGCCCTGACTGACAGAAAGCAAACTACCCTAGCAGACCTCTATAGACTCCCAAAGCTAATTAGGAGTGCAGCCGGGTGCCTCATCTGAGATTGTCTCAAAAGAGTCAATCTCTGTTTTCTATATTTAAGAGCTAGAATTGAAGTCCTTAACTCTAAGATACACTTGAGTAAATATATGAGGGATACATATTGAAGACTAACCCTGACAAATCTAACATAAAAAAGTAGTGTAAAACAATCTTACAGATTAAAAAAAGACTGGAGATGAGAAGCTTCCCTAATCCTTACTGTAACGAAGTCATTATAAGCTAATGTTCCTATGCCTCACTGACATTTCAGAAAAACAGTCTTGCAAAGTCTTTTAAGCATCAAGCCAGTAAGTTGGAATAGTAAGTGAAAACAAAGTTATTGCAGCTCTAGAAATGTGGACTGAACATTCTTATGCATGTGTGAATATTTAATATTTTCATTTCTTCTTCTTCCCTATGTAACAAGAGCTGCTATTTCAATTGTCTATTAATTTTCTACACAGGTTAACTGTACTTTGTTCAGCTGCTGGATGCCCCATCCCTGGAACCGTTCCAGGTGAGGTTGGCCACAGCTCTGAGCAGCCTGCTCAGGGACATAGTTGCAGGTGTCCCTGCTCACTGCAGGGGGTTTGGACTAGAAGGCCTTGAAATGTCCCTTTCAACCCAAACTATCCTATGATCCTAGTAGAAGGACTAGAAGCAATAACAACAAAAAAAATACAAACACACAACTTCATAAAACTTCCCTAATGCAGAACTGCCCTTGCAAAAAAAAAAAATTTAAAAAGCATCTAGACACAGCATATCACACACCTTTCCAGACTTAGTACTTAAGATTATTTTTCAACTGTGTAACCCATTCACACACTGGTCAATTCTCCATCAAAGTGGTGAGTGAGCCAAAAGAAGGGAAAACAGTGGCGGCCGGGCTACAAGCTAAATGAAGGAGGCACAAATTCGTTAGGTGCAAATCACAAAGGGCAGATAGCCATGCACAACAAGGGGCTCCGAGTACTTACCAAGGGGTGGAAAAGAGCGGACAGGGCTTGTGTCCCTGCTACTTTCCCGGCTGGCCTCCCGACTGCACCCCTGACTCACACTAGGCCGAGGAATGCGGCTGCCTCGCGCTAGTATGATTCAGGGTACAGACAAACAGCAGCACAGAAGGGAGAAGACATAAGAAAAGTTGCAGTTTTAATGCAATTCTGTTTTGCAGTCAGATCAAAGACCTATTTCTAAGAAATGATACTGATGATTATGTCGTATTCTAAATCATAACTGTTTCCAAACACACTCTTGATTGTGCTAGGTTACACTAAGTGTAACCGTGTCAATGAAATTATTCCCTCTTGTAGCTAAAAGTGGGGATTTACCAATGACTGACTGAAAAATCTCTTGAAAAGGATACAGGAAACAAGTGACAAAAAATACAAACAGTATTGATTCAGAACCTGTGCTTGAGATACAGTTAATCAACAGTAATGCAAACAAAATAACCCAGAGATTTCTCAAGAAGGAAAACAGAAATTAAAGCAGCTGAGGTAAGCATAAAAAACCCAAACAAACAAACAAAAACCCCAAACCAAACTAAAACCACACAAAACCAAACACCAGGAGCAATGCCATTACAATCAACTGATATTTTTCAATAATAATGTTTGTAAGAAAGCGCAATCAGATTATGTCATGAAGTTTAAGACATAGGATGTTCGTTTTTGTATCATACAAGTATACACATACGCTCACATCAATATGAAGCTCTCAAGTAACAAAGAAAAACATTTCATAATCGTACCACACTTTCATTTAATGGATGGAGGTATTTTGTCAGTGGGGATAAGAAGTGAAAAGGCAGAAGAAGGGGAGAGGAGGAGAAAACTGCATTCTGACAGTCAAAAATTTTAAGTGTCTGCTTAAATTTAAAACTGCCTTGTATATCAAAGACTAGCGTCGGAAAACAGGCATGGGTTAGGGATTTTTTTTTATCAGTATCAGTACTATTTTTATCATCTACCATTAATTAAAAACAAGCTGCAGATATCCAAGACAAAGGCTATAAAGAAACCAATAGCTATTTGGCGATTCTTACCTACGGACAATCTAGAAGGACTAGCTTCCCTACTGCATCCTTGACTTCTTGGGATTTTGCTCCGTTTTTGTGCAGTTGCGGGATTCACTAACACTCTCTGCACTCCTGTGTTCAAAGTGGAAAGTGTGGTGGTTGTCAAAACTCTTCCAGGAGATCCAGATCTACTGCCAGCTGAAGGTGAAAACGTATCAAAGTGAACAACAGCATAGATGATAAACATTTATGGTTAAACAGAAAACAAGAAAAAGAAAAGCTTTTAAGTTAGTAGGAAAGTGGTGGTAGAATGAATTGGTCTGGAAGAACATACACAGTAAAAATGTGAAATAGAAAACCCTGGTCCAAGTTTTTACACGCTACACAGAATGTAGATATAACTATCAGTGCAAGGAAGCACTTCGCATGGCATTTAGCACTAAAAGCACTCAAGAAGCCATAAATAAATCTAATCGTCTTAAGTGGCTCCAATGACCCTAACATAAGCATTGATGTGTTCAGTTTTTAAGCTACAGGGTCTTATTAATTACATTTTCTATTAAAAAAAAAGAACAAACACAAATGCACACTAATAAAACCCTATATGGAGCAACTTTAAAGTAGAGGTTTCATAATTATCTCAGCTCTCCCAACACAACCAATGTTATGGCAAAATAACATAATTTCCCCATATATTAGAACTCTTCTTTGCTTTTAAAAGCATGGGGTCCTCAAGCAGTATTCTTCGAGATGTTAAATAAAACATCACTGAAGACATTAAAATACTCATGTTCATTTCTGTGGGCACTACCCCAAAAATTCAAATAAAACCTTAAATTAGTTTTTAAAAAAAACCCCGATGAAGACATACATCTAAGCGTCTTCTATTTTATCAAAACTCTACATTACAAAGTGCTGTAAATGTTCACCACACTCTACTCATTACCAGAAACTGGTCACTGATCCCTCATTTTGATATTGCAGTCACAGAAAATTTAAGTTCTAAGCCCTAACACCAAATCCACTCTTACCTAGTAATAACAATTTATACCACCAGTTGTTTCCAGCTTCAGAATTCAAAAAGTCAAAGTAAATGGGAAAACAATTTTAGCTGAAGTTTAATTCCATACAGATTCAAACCTTCCATTCATCTTTGAAAAATAATCGGTTAACTGTACAACCACAGCTATGCTATCAGATCTACAGATTAAACATGCAACATCTCAAGTGAGTTTCATGGATTACTTCTTATGAGGCACAATTGGAAAAAAAAAAAAAATGCAAGTTGATTGAAGCTCGATTACATGGGAAAAGAAACAAAACACCCCCCAAAATAAAACATACACTGGGTGGGAGGGAGAAAACAGAAACAATGTATCATGCATATACTTTCAGATTCATTGTTTGAATTCAAACTTGAAATGGTTATTTAGCAAAATCCCTTTTCCAAACTATGGACCTATTCAGCAGAAATGGTAAATGAAATATTACACAGCCTGCAAAAAAACAAGCATTATGTCTATAGAGCTTAAAAAGAAAAAAAAAAAGGGGGGGGGGCAAATTTATAGAAGTGCCATGGTCTGTAACAATTACAAGTATGGAAGTTTCTTCCTATCAGGGCATTTCAGCTTAGCCCTGATATTACTATGCCTTTGTCCTAGCCTCCAATATTTTACATCTCTTTAAAACAATAAAAACATTATAAAAGTTTTCACTGTGTTGGAGAATTTTAGAAGATTTTCTTTAGTAGGTCAGAAACCTGAAAATCTTGCTCTTCTCATAGTGTACAGAAGAAATGTAGCCTCTCATTCTACTACCTTAGTTATCTTTCCATTCTCTGACCTGCCATGTGTACTGCTCTAGCTTAAATAAACAAAGTGAATCTTAATAAACTGAAAACATTATGCCAAAATTGCCATCCTGTTGTCAGTACTATCACTGGCAGTAGATCTGTGCAAACTGAAGATGAAAGAAGGATTAACCAAGTATTCCAAAAGAAGAAACCCTCCCAAATCTCTGCTGCCTTCTAAATGAGGATTACACCCAATTAGGTCTAAATGCAGTTTATGGAAAAAAGTGAGCCACGTTTCTGCTGAATAGGGTCCTTAAATGAGGTATGTCGAACAGGTGATCAAACAATGACATATACACAAATTCGGTAGACTCTTACCACCAATGGGGTTAGCGGACTGTGATCCTGAACAAGTGTAAAGGCAGGATTAGGGTAAGGGTTTATAATCCATGAAGAGGGAGGGAGCAGAGCAGATTAAAAAATGGATGGCAAATGGAAATAAGAAAGCTTTAGTCATTTCACACAGGAAAAAAAAAGCCACAAGGGGGTTATGCTAAAGCAGTGCTTTTACGTAGCTTCCACAGTTGAAGAACTAAACTCAAATGCTCTATGTGCAAAGCAAATGAAGCAAAGCTGCACAAGCAAATTACAATTCTTCAGCTTTCTAATCAACAACTGGATAATACTGAAGAATTACATTTCAATTAAACATGAAACTGTAGCCTTCATATTACTTGAAAAGAATATTACGTTGCCAAAAAAGCTTCAAGAAGTTCAACAGCTGAACAAAAAGTACACACAATGCCAATAATTTATTTTTTTTTTCAGACAGACAGTAAAGGAACTGAGCTGCAGGCGCGGTGGATGACAAAATAAATAGATCACAATGACACAACTGAAAAGACTTGCATCGAATTTTAGGTTTTCCTCTTTTAAAATTGATCTGAAGTATAAAAGCAAGAATTTGTTTTCATTCAGAAACTGAAATATTTTTTTCTTAATAAAGAATGTAATTTTAGCACACCTTCCTGAGTTACCTCACAAACAAACAGGAAGGGAGAGAGGAAAAAATGGAACCTTTTTTTTTTCCCCATAGTTAAGAATAAAAACACGAGCTATTGCAGATACATTCTTTTATGCTACAATTTCAACATACAAGAGGAAAAGGGCTTCTAAAACCTCAAGTCACTGTGTTTTATAAAATCATTCAAATTTGCAAGTCTTTCATAAAATGATCTTTTAACAAAAATGCTAAATAGTCATAACCCTAAATTTACAAAAAAGCATCTGTCCTACTGTATTTTTTTGAAAAAGAAAACCTTAAATCTAGTATGAAGCTATTTTCCCACTCTAAACTGGGGAACTAAAACAGTCACCCAAGCATCTCGCTCCCCACAAAGATGTGAAAATTTTCAGTTCCATAAGCAACATCACCCCAACAGCTGGAGTACAGTGCCTGACAATTCTCCTCTGCCTGGCCATTTATACTTGCCCTGTTTATCTTCCTTAAAAGATCTCAGAACTCTTGTTCTCCCCCGCTGACAGGTTATAATGAGCTATCTGAGGCCATCAGTTCTGAACAGAAATAGTTCTACAAGGCTGTAAAGATGCATTAATGCACTTGATTTTAACACACATGATTACATGTAGACAAAACTAGTTATTTCAGTATCAATTCTATTTATCTCTTTAGATGTTAATACTGTGCAAAAAATGAATTATCTTAGGAAAAAAAATTGTCATTACTAGTAAAAAATATTGAAAAAGCTTGAGTTTGTTTCCCTAAATATACAGACAGTTTGGTTAATATTATATGACACTGATCATCGCAGGATTCTTATACTGATAAATTTGACCTTTTTCCCAAACAGTTTGTCAAATACCTTAAAGTTAAGAATTTTCCAAATCTATTCAAAGTAGAAAGAAAAAAAGCTTATTTGTATTTCCTAATACTACTGAAGAGAGTGCTACAGATACTGCTCACAGCTTTTTATAAAGGGAAAAAGTGGTTTGACAGGACTTATCTCCCCTTGCCCTGGAATTCTTAACCTAAATATCCTTTGCTCATAATATAGTGTAGTCATCTAAATACTGCAAATGTTAAACAAGTTTTATACAACCTTTGGGACAGCCAGTTACTAGACTTTATTTTCAAGCTCCCACCTTACAAACACTTCAGGGATCAGAGCACTGTCAAATCAAAAAGTGACTTAAAGTCTGTTACTGGATTTTTATTTTTTTATTTACCTACTAATTTTTTTTTAACGTTTTATTTCACAAAATTTGCAAGCATTCATCCAGCTGTATTTGCTGAAAAATGATGTAATGCAAATCTGAATGGGAAGTACTCTAATGGGAAAAAAAAAAAAAATCCCTAAAACTCTTACCTGCTTTTTTTAACCTCTAAAGTCATTCTATTTGTAATAAATGCAATCATTGCTATAAAGATAACTATTTCTGCCACTAAACACAGAATTAAGGGTTTTATTAAAAGAAAGTGGATATGATTACTGATAGCAAAAGAATAGTGATGGAAAATTCAACCCCTGTATACTTGACTGGGTTCATGAATTCAGACCTGACAAACTACAGGGCTAGTTAGTTGACTTTCATTTTATTGTTAATTTGCCTTACTTTTATTTATTTCATTGCATTTCACTCGGACAAAGATGAGCCTCTGAAAACGCTACAGAGCTTAGTCAGAAGACAGCTGTTGGAGCCATCAGATGTGTGAACAAATTGCTGTAGGTCAGCCAGTGCCAAACGATGTGAGGTCATCATGATTTTTTGATTAATGACAGAGGCCTCAGATTAGAAATTTTGCATGTGCTTTGGTTTCTGAACACACAAAGAAAATTATGGTGGATTAGCTGATGTACAGTAAATTGCTTGTGTGAATCCTCTGATTCAAGAGAAGCGAAGTAACAGATATTAAAGTTAGGGTTTGGTATTTCTACTTTAGAGAAAAATTAAGGAAAGGTAACAGCTGCAATATTACCAAAAAAAGTGTATGTCAGAGATAGAGCCCAGGTTAAAATGAAACCAGGTTATTTCTGACTGAAAAATAAAGACTTTTTGAAAAATGGAACATCAGGTTTTGCAGGTAACAGTAATTCAGCCTACTTGTTCTTCTGTATTACTCATCCATAGCTCAGATGTAACTGACACAGAAGTTTACTAGTGCTTTGTGTTATGGATATTGGGGGGTGGGTGGGGGCCGCGGGGAGAATGTTAAGAAGTTATAATTGAAAACAGATTTTAAGGGTAGATTTTATTCATTACATTAGACAATTTCATTGGCAGTCTAAGACCTAACCTAATATTTTGTCCAGAGAAAAACAACATGAATCAGAAAAGCATGCAAATACCACTGACCCAAAACACTGAAAAAATACCTTCATTTTTCTCTGGCGATGATGAACCTAAGGCACAGAACAACAACTCAGTATGTAGGTTTTTTTTTTTCAGGTTAACTTTGACTGTAGCCATTGGTCAATGAATATATGCTTAAGCATGTGGCCTCTTTATCGGGTATTACTGACAAACAAAATACATACGCTGAGACTGGGACACCACTTTGGTTCTACTCCGTCCTCTGGAATCTGTTTTAGAATTTCCAATACCAACAGAAGGAGTTGAAAGCTTTGTTCGTATACGACCTGCAAAAAAAAAAAGGCATTAAATCAGTTTTTACAGTAATGTAGAAAGAGAAGCATCAGTAACATCTACTAACATTTTCTTAAGTTTCTGTAGATATAAGAAGCATAATGTAACAATTGGTGAAAATTCACTTGGGATAATTAGTAGAAATTTGAACGCCTTGATGGATTTAAAATTGCTGACTAAAAATACTTCCCTTAAGCTACGTGTTTCAGTAAACTATTTAAATGTTATCAATTCAACACCATGAATTAGCTAGCTCTTGCTTCCTGTGTAAATAGGTCATTGATCTTAAAGGAAAGTTATTAAATATAACAGGCAACACATACACTAATGTTGCTGTATCATGTACAGTCTTCTCATGATTACTTGTGGTTGCAATTCTACTGCTGCTATCCTAAAACTGCAAATACTATGTTCACTAGTTTTTGAATAGGGTCCTAAGGTTTCTTCCAAATTTCACTTCCTCTTTTAGGGATCTGAATACTAGTTTTTCTATTACTGAAGATTCTACTGTTCTCCTGGCCACAGTCATATCAACCTCTCCAGAATTTTTCAAACCTTTTTCAGCATTTTTAGAAGACTAAGTAGACTTAAATACTTCTCAGTGACAACCTGGTATCAGGGAATACTGCTCTCCTCAGCAGACAGAAGAACTATGCAAGATACAGATTCAATTGAGTATCTACAGCTAAACCAATAGATTCATTTCTCTAGAAGGCCAAACCATCTTGGGTTTGTGTTAATCCTTTCTGCTTTATACCCCATGTTCCTTGTAACATTCAGAGTATACGGTGAAATTACAAGAGAAATGAAGACCCCAGTTGGATGAATCAGGTGTAACTGAAAGATTATCATTCCAGAAAAGAGTTGTGCACTACGTTTCCTAAACCAACCTTTCAAGCAACAGAAAAATGCAACAAAACCCAAAAGCATGCTAATCATAATTTTTAGAATTTCCAGTAGCAAAACCCAAGAAGCTTGTACAGGGTGATATCTAGTTCAACAAGTAATCCACTTCTAAAACCAGCACCACTAAAATATTTTCTAGATACAAAGAGTCGATGTTTGACCCGGAAGAATTAGGTACAGAGACTTATTTAACTCAAGCCTCTTTAGACTTTTGACAGCAGAATTGGGAGACCAACCAAGTTTAATATTATTCATCCAAGTAGAGGGAATAGCCATAGATGAGAGTCTATAAGAAGAGAATCAGGATAAAGGAGGTTATTCACTAAGCTGTTAGAAAACAACGTACTAGCAAGAATGGTTAGATTAACTAGTCCAAACTCTACTAGTTATCCCCGTGCAATGGCAACGCTTTCCCACTGAGTGCTGTGAGACTGCAAGGCACATCAACTGCATTCAGATTTTGGTCAAAAAATGTAGGAATACAGAGTGCCACTATTTTGATACTATGTAAAATTATTGCTCAGAACCTGTTTCTTTTTTATCTAAGTAAAAAAACAGTTTGTATTTGTGAGGCAAATGAACTGTTAACTCACTTGGAGTCTCTAACCTCCATTCACTAATAGCAGGTTGGAATGTTAATAGTGTTTTGAAAATGAACTCAGAAGTCTCAAAGAGATGAGTAATAGTAGCACCTGCTTCCCAGAGCATGAACAGATTTGATGAAATAATTTGTTAACAAGATATGCTTTAAAAAAAAAAAAAAGGCAAAATTATAAAGCTTCTGTATTTTCAAACTAAAAATGTTAAGCAATGACACTTCTACTGCAGATGAGTACTTAAGAGTTAAAATAAAAGCAAAAGAACTCAAAAAATACTACATGACAACCAAGTATTAGCTGCGTAAGACACCTGGAGTTACGAACCTCCAACGAAGCCCCCAAAAGGCCACATTCTATTTTTAAAGCTTAACTTGTATCAATGAAAATATGAAGCTAACAATATTAGCTATTCTAACAAAATATTTTCTTACCATCTTCAGAAGTTGTTCCTAAATAGAAAAAATAATAAAATACATGATATTCCAAACAATACTGCGTCTCTCCAATTCCTTTTGGAGAAATCTTAAGAATCTTGTCAAGTTTTATCAAGTCAAGAAGTCTTAAAGCTTTTGTGTAACAACTGAAGCAAAATTCTCAAGAAACAACCATACTGTACCATTAGGTGATTTACAAGAACACAGTGTATAGCACTGCCTTCCAAATGTGTCACACAACTTTAAAAAAAAATCAAATAAGAAAAAATAATCTAAATCAACAAAACAACACGTACAGATCAAAACTGAAGTTAAAAATATTTTAGCACAAGCTCTTCTGAAAATATAAAGCACACTATTATAAATTATTTCAGAGGAAATGACAAAGACAGTTTCCCACACAGAACAGCAATAATTTGATAGGAATTGCCAGCAAGGAGGATTTCTCTTGAGTTTAATCCATAATTACTCAAGATCTACATGCACAAGATCAAGTTTTGCTCTAAGTGCAAGTAATATGAGATTGCTGAAACCAGATCACACTTGAACAAGTATGCCAAGCTTAACAAGGCTTGAGTACGACGATATGAGAATCCGACAAATTTTTTCACTGACATCAGTACCCAGGAATTGATGGAAAGCTATCTAAACAGCAGCCCTTTCTCTCTACCATCCTTTGAAGCACATCTGATTATGGAATATATAACTTTATTAAAACTAAATATAAAAGTATCAGTAGTGATAAAAATGTTAAATGCCACAAAGAAATCAAAGGATATTTTTGTTTTCACTCTGTGCCATTTCAGCCTTTTAAGATAACTACAATGACTAAAATATCTTCAGTTAGTGCCTTTGGCTATAGCAAAAAAACCAAACCAAACCAAACCAAACAAAAAAACAACCAACCAACCAAACATTCCTCCCAAGATGGCTCTTACAAGGCAGGCTCCTAAAAGGTGTCATTCCTTCCACTTTTATGCTACCATCTGGTTTGGGTGGCTAAAGGCTCACCATCAGGTCCAAAAGCTAATACACTTTCTGAAATTTGTTCACCTACAGCTGTTGATAATGGAGCATTATAAGGCACTCGTGAAAGAAGCAGTAAAAGCATGTGGCCAAGATTAGTGGGAAACAGAAAAACAATTATTTCTTCCTGGTGGCAGTTAGATCAGAGCAGCTACATCATACAACTACAGCTGGAGAGCTAAGCTGTGTTCATTCCATCTCAGGCATCATCCCTAAAGATGCCCTCTAGAAAAGACACTGTTATTCCCATCAGTTGTGTAACACTTCTCCTACTATTTTTAAACAGATGTGTGGGGCACCATTAGCTGTGACTGCTAGTCTGAACAAAAGACAAAGCCTGGACAGGGGCCCCAAGAACCTTAACCACTGGTGAAAATGTGTAAAAGCTTAAGTGTTTAACACAGATAGTTATAAATAAATCCTATTATATGCAGCATAAAGAAATCTGATAGGGTAATATACGAGATAGACACTACTACCCCATGCAAATCCCCCTCATTTTATTAAGGCAGGCTTGCCATTTGCAACACTCAAAAATGTCTCCAATTCTTCTGAAAGGTCTCATGAAACTGATTATCTCTGCTCTAAAATGATTCAGGATTCTGAGATTCAGACACCTACTTTCTTACTGCTTTTAATTCTATAAAAAATATCGCCTGTTTTTCTTCCAGTAATCTACTCATTCTTCAAAACATGTTTGACTAATTATTCTTACCATGTGTTTATTACATAAGCAGCAAACATAACTGACTCATTAAGTGTTCCTCAGCAATAAATTAGAACTAGAATTACTAAGCATCGACTCTGGTACTTAATTATATGGGAAGCATTACTTGCACAAACCTGAACCAGACAACTGAGAAGTCTGACTCTTTGCAATTAGAACAAAAATCCATCACAACTCCCTCCATCCCACCACATGCTTAATACAGTGAATTAGGAAAAAGTTGAGTGCTAAAACTTAGCTGCTATACTTGGTAAACTATTTTACCAGGTAGGTCCTTCTAACTAAGCTATTTTAAAATAGAATTACATTGCATTACATCTTTACAGGCACTTAAAGTTATGTAGTTAAACTAGATTTTGATAAAGTATTTTTGAAAGAGAAGTTGGTTTTAGCTTTGGGTTGTTTGTTTGTTTTTTTTAAAAATCCTTAATAATGTGATGAAGTGTCATTTTCTCTCTCCCTGCTGTTCTGCCAAGAAGTCAAAATATTTGACTTCATAGGATGAAACACACTGGAACTAGAGCTAGATAAAAAAAAGCATGTCTCCATGATAAAATTGTTCCGTCATTAATAGAGCTTTTTAAAAAAACCAAACAAGAATAACATCCAATTTCTGATAAACTTTCTGTTGCTGATACAGACCAATCATCAAAAACACTGACAGATACAGCAATACCACAACACATATATGAAGACATCAAGATTACATAGGGGTTAATGAAAGCAGCATAATATTTTGTTAATAAACACATTAAACATCAAAAAAATATAATAAAAGCACTTAATTAAATGTTTAATGGAATTAGAGGACAGACTAAACAATTTCTTACCATCCATCTTGTCAGAAGTATCCTCTTTGTTGAAAAAGCAGGCAAAGAAACATGGAAAACTTAGTGTGTTAGAATAAAGGTGTTCACAGCAGAGTCATAAAACATTAATTAAGGAAAACACATTAATATTAAATACAGCAGACATGTTTATCTAATTCATGCATGTATAAGCTACCTTAAGTAAAGCTGGTTTCCCTCAGTTCAAGGTACAAAATTACAGAAGAGGGTACAAGTACCCTGCAGAGAGATGTTGAATCTCTCCCTATTACCCAGATTTCAGCAACCCCTTACAGTAAAATATTTATCAACTACTTCATGCTTGGTGTCAACAGTTACTGAAGCAGCAGTAAATATTTATATCATTACTGAACCACAATATTTCTATTTCTTATGAAACTTCATACTGAGCATGAAGCCCCTCCAGGGGTAAGAAGGGAAAAAGACAGCACAATAAAGACAAAGGACAAATGGGAGAAGGTTCCACTTCAGTCTAAAAGTATTAAAGCTTTACCAGTTCAGCTGGAAGGTGGTGCATACATATTCTGACAGTAACAATCAAAATTAAAATACTTAGGGTGACATGTGTATTATTACAGCTCAAGTTTCCTCAAAGAGGACATTAATACTTCAGGATGTCAAAGACAATCAACATTTAGAATAACTCAAAGTAGAGAATATCCTTGTGCTTTTAGAACAGTCTTAAAAAAAACCCAACAAACCAAAGCAAACACAAATAAGCAAATGTTCTATTAATAATAAAAATGGAAAAGATGGGTGGAGACAATTACATATTCCTATACTCATGAACTTGCAGTTCCTCTGAGGCTGTAAATTTGGCAGCTGTTTAAACACAAGTTGGATGTTTCTCTAGGTAAGCGTATAAACAAAATTAAATTCAAGCTCCTGAGGAGACACCATTATTGATTTTCATATTGACTACAACAGCTGAGAACATGTGGAAAGCATTTTGGGAATGCAGTAGCATTTTCTAGGCATTGAGTACCATGGTCAGCATTATCTTTCCAACTGTGTTAAGTTGCCATAATTTAGTACGAACAACCCCCCTAGAATGAACAGAGGGAAGAATTTTATTAACTAGCCCATTTTCCGAACCATGCCATTTGCTCCTCCAAAGCGATTGCATCTGCTGGCAAAGGCAAAGCTTTCCAGCTACTCAGATCCTTCAAAAGGATATGACCTGGACTTACTGCCTCTCCCTCATCCCCAACTCACCAAATGTATCAATTGCAAAAAAACCCCAAAAAACCTCCAAACAAAACAGAACAGAACAAAACAGTATTTCTTTATTTCTGTTATTTTCCTGCATAAACTCACCACTATTTACTTCCCTGAAAACTTCTATTCCCCTCCCCCCTCTTGCTGACAAAATCCTTGTCATGAATCATATATTGCTTAAAATGTTCTGAAAGTAAACCAACATCCCAGCCAGAGTTAGTTATGTGTGAAAGTCATAAAACCAGGGCATTCCCTTCATTTCAGCAGCATGAAGATTTTTTTTTTTTTTATTCTACCACCATGCTCTGTCTCACTTCTCACAACAGCTGAATTCCAGCTTTCTCCAAGACTCCATATAAGTCCTGTTGCACACCAAAACGAACTCTAATCTTGGAGAAGAATCATCTCACCTATTCGAGACCTTTAGGCATTAAGCCAGGAGTCGAGAACTCCTCAAGCCACACCAACAAGCCTATCTCGTCCACCAAGAAAACTGAGCAGCACAACTTTGGTGTCCACCTGCTACCCCGGAGCTTCTCCCCTCTTTGGGCACTAGAGGGAGCCCACACCCGAAAGTACTACTGCAAGGAGCAAGCATTCCTGTTAGTCAGCACTGCTCACACTCAAGCTTCATCCTAAAAATCAAGTCAAACCATTTCAGGTAGTCCCTGATGACAAAAAAAATGACTCATTTGCAATAGTTTTTAACTTAGAATTTAATTTTTAAAAAGCGTAGCTAAAACATTTGAAGGCCATAGCCTGTGTATCCCAACTTCTCCCCAAATACAATCTAAATCAGAAGAAATCTAGTTTTTCTGCCCCTTGTGATCATCTTCAGCACTACTGATAATAAGATATTGGCTCCCTGGGGATCCAGCTAAGTTGAGAAGAATAAATTAACCATTCCAGGTGAGGTTGGCTGGGCCTCTGAGCAGCCTGTTCCAGTTGCAGATGTCCCTGCTCAGTGCAGGGGGTTTAGACTAGATGGCATTTTAAAGGTCCTTTCCAACCCATGACTTAGGGAGAGACACTATACTGACAGAATTCTTCAAGTAGGTCTGGAGGCTTCTTTGGTAGGGAGGCTCAAAAGAATTGTACAGAGTGGTGGCTTGACCAGGAAAGTGATTTCTACGACCCATTTTGTCATGCTTTCTACATCTAACAGCCAGTATTCCTACCAGTGAAGACTGTCACCTTGATAAAAACATACACACAGTTCCATCAGCAGTTTTTGAAATTCATCTTGCGTGTTATTGTGTAAAACAGTTCTGTGTTATGTGAAGAAGCCACCACTTACTGCCAGGATGTCTGTTTAGCACATCCGTAAAACAATCAGCTAAAAAGCTGAGAAAACCAAAAAGTTAACAGTCCTAATGATCATTTCCCCATTATTTCTAGATACAAAAGAGACATAATCACCATGTTCTGTTAAGTGAAGGTACTGTTCCTTCCAATACTTAATTCCAGATTAACACACACAGGGAGCACAGGACGGATATTCTTTGTACCAACACTCTTCCAGCACAAGAAAGATAAGGCATCTGGGAAAGCTGGTAACTTACTTCATAACACCTACTCTTTTGCAATACTCCAATACTATTAAAATCTGTCATCTTTTTTGACATGTAGACATATTCCAATCTCTTTGCTATCAAAAAACTATTTCATAGTATTGTAAAGATGTTCTGCCTTACCTAGCGAAGCGTAAGATCCCGGAGGTAGCCCAGCTGCTGACAAGCGCCCAGCTCCAGCTGTCTGCCCAGCAGCATGGCGGGCCTTGGCACCTGCGGCAGCGTTAACGTCAATGTCACTGCGAGACCTTTGCAGAGATCCCAGGCTTGGAACACTCTTGCTGCTGCCTGAAACTAACAACAAATACAATAAAAAATAGGAAATAAGTTGATAATGAGTAAAATTAATTACTCTTCAAAGGTTAACATTTTCTACTACTCCAACATAACTGCTTTTCTGTACTTTCTGCAGGTAAGAAGCAAACTAGACCTGGTGTTGCCATGAAATTCAAATAAAGAACAGTTTTTTACAGTAGTATTTAACTTCAGTCACCGTGAAATCTTGGCATTTTGTAATACAAATTACAAAATGCTCCCACCCTAGCAAGAACAACATAATTCTGAACATTTCTGTGATCTTTTACATTACTGAATGCAAACGGAAGGAAATCACAGTGTCCCTTGTGATACTGAGGGAAGATAATCACCACACACTTCATCCAAGACAAAGCCACAGGCAAATTGAATGCATACCCTGAATTGCTTTAGGGTCTAATGTTCTGTGTAGTGTTTTTTCTATTCACCTCTTATTATTTACTGAATATTAACTGCTTGCTTCAATTAGTTTTAACCATTGGTTTATGCCTTCAAAGCTGGATTCTCCCTTAACAGCCAGTATCCAGAAAACAAGCACTGTCAGTAACTGGCCTTTTGTAAAAAAGTTCAATGATTTACTCCACATGAGTTACAAAGACATTACATGAAAAGAGAACAATTCAATTCTGAAAACTCAAAGAGAAAATTAAACTCTTTGATTTAAAAATCTGTGGGTTTGGTTTTTGTTTTGTTGTTTGGGTGGGGTGTTTGTGGGTTTGTTTTTCATGGGGTTTTGTGTGTGGTTTTTTGTTTCGTTTTGATTTTTTCATAAGGAGCAGCAGCTACACAGGAAAAGATGAAAGGTAAAACAAGTCCTCCGATTCCAACTGCCATAATCCTAATAATCATGACCAGACCATAGAATAACATTGTTTCTTTGAGAGCAACTATCCCATGACAAAACTCCAAGACAGACTATCAATTAATAGTAACATTACATAGAAGTTTATTTCTTATACTTTCAACAACCAAAAATACATACAACTTGAAGCAAGTGTGAGGCTGTCTTAGCTCCAGCTGCAGTTTGTAGTGACAGAGATCATCATTCAACTTGAAAACTGGGTAAATACTTCAGACAGTTAAATTTCAAGCTGCATTTAAAACTTTTAATTCAAAGAATACTACGAACAATTACTATGCAGTGTGCTATACTGTGACCCCCTTACCTCTGCCTGCAAGGCTTGCTGAGGTGGCTGCAGACCATTTAGAAGACAGAGGCCGACTGAAAAAGTAAGTCAATAAACCCAGTGAGTGTCAGGTA
This sequence comes from Chloroceryle aenea, assembly GCA_013399075.1. Classification (NCBI taxonomy): domain Eukaryota; kingdom Metazoa; phylum Chordata; class Aves; order Coraciiformes; family Cerylidae; genus Chloroceryle; species Chloroceryle aenea. The sequence goes on from VWZY01010512.1 coordinate 191,534, forward strand.
TCAGAACCACAAGGTAACAATAACAGAATGAAAAATAAGCGCCAAAGATTTTATAAGTCAGTTGTCAAAACTACTGAGAGCTAAATAAAAAGCTTGATCTATGAAAGAAAATAGATGAAGCGGTGTATGCAGTAACATAAGGCAGAAGGTGCTTGCTATTCACTCGTATCTCCCATCTGAAGGAATCTCACTGTCAATGTCTCCTCCTCATAATTCCCAGGGAGAATGAATGAAAGAAGGAGTAACACCATGATTTCTTTCCTAGACTTATTGCACCAGAATGCTGGCCATCAATATGTGAACCTCAAAGGTATATTTTGGTGTATCAGAGGCTGTTTGGGAGGAATAAATATATAAATATGAAGACCCTGCTAAAATACAGTAAATGATGGCCCTTATTTTTCACCTTGCTGGGGTAATACTGACAAATAAGAAAACATGATAGAAGCTTTTTTCCTAACAAGAAAAATTGCAAGTAACAAAATACAACTGCAGCTTTCCTGTATACCACAGAAGTCTGTCTCATTTGCTTCTCAGGTTTTTGTTTATAGACTTAGAAACAGTTAAGTGACCCTTACTTGAGGCTCTCCTGTGAGCTGGAAGATGACCTGTCTGACTGAGGGAGAGATGCTATACTGCCAGAATTCTTCAAGTAGGTCTGGAGGCTTCTTTGATAGGGTGGCTCAAGAGAATTGTACAGAGTCTCAGCTTCACCGGGAAAGTGATTTCTAAGACCCAGGTAAGCTCTGAAAAACAAGAAAATTACCACATGTAATTGCTTTGTGTTTTCTTCAGAATGGGGAGTCAGGAAGCCAGTATTATAGACTGAATCAGGGATGGGAGGGAAGGGAACTTAAACTGAAAGTATGTAAGGCATAAAACACTGCTCATCAAATTATAAAATAAAACAGATACATTAACAAAATTAATCTTTTCAAAATAACTGAAGTCTATCCTCAGAAATTCTTACATTCACTTACCAATTCCATAGGGAAGAAAGAATTTTTTTCTGGCCTACTCACTAGTGTAAGGGATGCAGTTTTTTCATAATCCCATGGGACAGGGTGTTAGAAGATAAAGGGGCTCAAGATAGCTGGTCAATATTCAAGGACCACTATTTGCAAGCACAGGATCAGAGCGTCCCTGTGGTTAGGAAATCTAGTAAGGGAGCTAGGAGACCAGCATGGTTAAAAAAGGAACTGCTGGGAAAACTTAAGTGGAAAAGGAAAATCTACAGATCATGGAAGGGGGGGCTGGTCACTTGGGAAGATTATAGGACTGTTGTCAGAGGATGTAGGGAGGCAATTAGGAAAGCTAAGGCCTCCTTAGAACTTAACCTTGCAAGTCAGGTTAAGGACAATAGAAAGGGCTTTTTCAAATACATAGCTAGCAAAACTAACACTAGAGGCAACATTGGCCCACTAAGGAATGAGCTGGGAGCCCTGGTGACAGAGGATATAAAGAAGGCAGAGGTGCTGAACGCCT
>VWZY01010512.1:197563-211519 GCA_013399075.1 Chloroceryle aenea
TTTCCATTTGATTCTGTTATTTATTAGTTTGCTTATTTTTCCATTGCAACCTGAATTTTCTGTCAGAACACATTACACAAGCCATTTATTGGTTAGGTATTTAAACGCTATGGACTGGATTTACGCACTTCTATGCCTCCCATCTACTGTGTTGAATTACAGCTAAGAAAAACACAAGTTTAAACAAAATTAGGGCAGCTGTAGACCGTGTGTAGGTTTGTCTCCAACAGAACCAATAAAGTCAATTTAATAATATCTGTGAATTTTTATTTCAAGCTGCTTTTCTGGTGCTTGATTTGTCTCCTTCCTGTAAACAAGTCAGGGTTACTTTCTTACATCCCTAATCTCATCTAATGCTACTGCAAAAGGTATTCTCCTCTTACAACCTAAGTCATCCTGCATAAGGTTGATTCCTTCCTCCACTCTCAACTCTGTACCATCAGCCTCCTCACAGCACAATATTAAGAGTCTGGAGAAAAAAATGCCAATGGGTCTTAGCTCAAGGACTAATGCAAAAGTCATAGGTGTGTCTGAGCACATTTTCAGGTTGTGGGGTCTCCTCTGGAGGCATTCGAAACACCCCTGGGCACATTCCTATGTGACCTGATCTAGGTGATCCTGCTCCAGCAAGGGGATTGGACTAGATGACCTTTCGAAGTCCCTTCCAATCCCTAATGTTCTGTGATTCAGAGGCATGAGTAGACAGAATAAGAACATTTCCCAAAACATACTGAAGATGGCAACAAGAGGTGTGAGTGATTATACCACTTAAGTTTCCAACAACTTACAGAATTAAAACCACAGATGAAATGACAGTGAATAGCAGTCAGTGCCTAGCATTAAGAACACTTCAGCTTTTCACGTAGAAACTTCAGGCAACCTCACACTTATGTGAAACACAAAAGTACCAATACAAGTCCCCAGAATTTAGCTAAATATCTTTGCCTCAGACACCAGTAAGTAGCAGATGGTTAAAGAACAGACGATAAAAAACAACCATTATACAGCATTCTCCTCTTGTATATGGTATAGCTTTAAGAACTCAGTTTACAAAGTTATTTCTTAAACCCAAGGATTAAAATCTGTGTTGTATTTCTCTTCTGTGAATTTATGCTTTCTGAACTAGTCCACGTGTGTCTGGCCTCTTCAATAGGTTAACTTTGTCTTTTCCAATAAGGCAGCTAAAATCAGTTACCCTTTGAAATACTCTTTACTTTTTGCAATTAACATAATAAAAAATTCCCGAAAACAGAATGTGCTTTTCATACCTATTCCTCCATCTTTACTATGGTAATGCTGCCAGTTGGTTTCAATGATAAGCATTTGTCCATGGGTAAGAAAAATTATTTCTTCATTAGAGAATGATTTATAATCCTGTATTTCAGAATTGTTATTATCTCTGCAAAGAGCCACCACCTGACAACTAGCAGGCAAATGGGAGAGGAACACCTACCCGAATAATGAATCTAATGGCTGCGCACCCAGAAGTTGCCATCACTTTGGCGCTGTTGGGAACCAGATTAAAAAGAGTAGGCACGATAGCTTCAGCGCCGTGATCAAACTTGTTCCCCAGGACAGTTGAAAGATGGCTATTTAGGAAAAAGAAATAAAGCTTGTTAACAACAATTAATTTCTTAAGTCTTAGAACAACAAAGTTCATCATACGCTTTTAAGATGTATCTTTCCCAAACCCAGAATTTCTTAATTTCATGACTTCCAAGTCCTCACTACTTTAGAAATGCAGGATTTGTGGAACATTTTTGTTACTTAGCAGACACATTTAAGAGGCTGAACCTTCTTAAAACAAAATTCATAAAACAAATACCACATCTGAAAGGCTAACATTCTCATGCCCATATTAAAACATTATAGTATTTTTCCTTTTTGATGCATTTTCACATTATAAACATCTAAAATTGTATGGGAATTATTGTTTGAGATTTTTCTCCTTTTGAATGCAAACAAAGCTACTGAACTTATAATTAACTAACCATAAAATTTGACTCCCTTGTTTATTAAAGGTTATGGTTTCAATTTTAATAAATATACAAACATAACACTGTTGTCCAGTGGTGGCAACAAAAGTTTCTTCCACACAGAGAGACTATAGAAAAAGAATTTGTAATCAGCAGCAAAAAACACCTCAAATATATCTAACTTCTAGGGATAAAAAAAAATCCAATCTTTTGTGCCTGGATGAGGACATTGTATACAGTATTTTTACATTACTCCTTATTTGTTAGGAAAGGTGAGCATTATTTTTAAAAAGCCTCACTTTCCCTGACAAAGATAGTTGTATGCTCCAACGGACCTCCGTGGTTTCTTCATTTAGCAGTAGCAGAATAGCGAGGGAAAGCTCAGAGGTTTATCTGTTCCAGATGGATACAAAAACAAATTAAAAATCAGTTGTTACAATGAATGCTTTTGCAGAAGGAAAAAAGGCATTAAAAAGATGGAAGTGGGAAAGACCGCTCAGGTTTAAATATAAGGCTTTCCTCCCTGTGCTTGAATTTAATGAGTGCCCAAGACAATGAGGGTGAAGATCTTATTTTTGTTTAACTTCTAAAATGATCATGGATGTGAAACACAAGACCTCACCACAACGTGCAATATTCAAACTACTGCCGGGCAGCTCACTCTGCTGTTGCAAGTGGTCACAGTAAAGTCCGGTGCCAATCACTCAAGTACTAGTGCTCCTCAGGCTACAGTGGTACATACAGCAGAATGTATTACACTGTACTCACTGGAATGAGAGCAACTTGTCCTTCGCATAATCTGGTACAGGATTACCAACTACATGTATCTCCTAAAAAATAAATTCCCTTAAAGACTGTTCTTTTGTTGCGGTTTTTTTTGGTTGGTTGGGTATGTGGTTCTTTTCCCCTACAGCTTGAGATGCTGACTTGGCTCTATCAGTCATACTGTATGGCAATCCAACAAGATATTTCCTGCAACACTGTTAGAGCATCTTTTAAGTCAAATTCATACTAAAGCCTGGCAACGTAGATAAACACACGTGAACCATACTTACGCTACAGTAATGCAGGCTTCTCTAACCACTTGGGATCGGAGATCCTTGGCCGACAGCTTGAAAGCACCATCCAACAACCGTAAATGCTGGAAAAAGCCATCATATTGTGCAGCTCCAGCAACAAGCAATGACCGAACTTTCTTCAGCTAAGAAAACAAACAACATTAAGTCATATAGTTTAGGACACTACCAATAGACCTTTCAAAATAAGAGTAACAACTTCATTGCAAAAATGTATGTAGACACATCTTTAAAACAAAGCAACGTTTTGATATATATGGCAGTAACTTACCAACTCTAAAAAATATTTAAAAATCTATTACTTAAATTGCAGAGCTAACAAGTCTCAGATGCAAGTTTTTAAATTTGTATGTGCACATACATGTTTCCAAACACTAAAATTCAATAAACATAATAAAAATATATTAATGCTACATGCATACAAACGTTTTAATCCTGAAAGTAAAACTTATCAGACACATACTTGATTTACTAATGCCAGCAGTTTACCTGCAGAATGTGTCATTCTGCATAACTACCAACTGAAACATAGACAATTCCTTTTAAAAAAGCTTCCATATATGTCAACAAAAATGCATTTTGGCCCTTTAAAAATACTAAATACTTTTTAAAATCTGAATTTCTTTGATTATCTTAAGTGTAATTACTTGAATAATTTAAAAATATCTATCTGCCTCTGCTTTATCAAATACACCCACCCAAGCCTGAAACCAGATAAAAACTTTACCGCATTAGTTCGTTGATCCCAATCATGTTTGTCATCTGAGAGAATTTCCCTGATTTTGTTCAACGTTTCTTCAAGTTCTCGACTAGAATAGATCTGAAGTGTAAAAAAAACAAAACAAACAAAACAAAACAAAAAAGAGTATTTACACTGCTAATATCCCAAGTAGCCTGATGAAGGAAAACAGCTTGGGAAAATTGAAAATATTATTATAATTCTGAAAATCTAGTCCTAAAAGTTCCAGGTAACTGTGTAAGTGGTATAAATGGGCATCTTAAGGCAAATCTTTGAAGATATCACTGTGTATTAAACACTCAATAAATGAAAAGCTGAAAAATCAACTTATTCTGGAAGATTTCACCATTGTGATGAGCTGATCGTATCCATTATGTCATTAACTCCATTAAAAAAATAAATCTAATTCAATTAGAAGTAGTTTTGGATAATCTGTTGCAGAGTGATTGAAATTCATTTTCACACTCTCTTATAAACAAACTCAACCAACTAATTTTAACCCAATGTAACTCTTTTGGGGCAGAGACTCTCTTTCCTATTACAGAAGTGCATGGCTCTGTGGGGATCTAACTGGAGCGGTAAGTCAATGCTAAAAGTAAACAACAACAACAACAAAAAAGGATGAAAACACCTATAAAAAGCTATTGAAACTTTTAATTTACATTACTACTCCAAAGCTTATCACTTAAGTATGCATTAAGTACATAAATGTAAGGATGTAGAAAATAACTATCCTATCTTGGGAAATAAAGATAGAACAAAATTACAGATCAAGAATAAGGAATCATACAAAGTCCTTCTGGTGTTTGGGAGCTACAGCTTACTGAGCTCCTGCTTCTGTTCCACACCTGAGTTGCTCAAGAAAAAAACCTATGAATAGGGCTAGAAGGAGAAAAGCCTGTTAAATGACTCAGCTGTGTAAAAGCACCAAATAGGTGCAATTCCCACACTGAAAAGTAGAAATTAAAATCTGATCTTTCAACTAAGAACTCAGAATCCAACAGGTTTATTAGTATTCAAATAAGGATTATTTTTTTTTTTTAAATATTGCTAAAGATGAGGACAAGTATGCCAGACAGGCATTACTACCATTCAGGCACACATGAAAATACAGTCTTGGTTTTTTTCAATTATTTGCCTGTATTACTATTACTTGATTATCCCTTGAAATTGGAAATTTTCCTCATGGATTTTTATATTTTTTTAATTAAAATTAAAACACAAAATTATTTTCATTAGTTCCCTGGCTTACAAAAAGCAATAATGGATTTTAGCTGAAACACAAGGAGATAATTAGTAGGACAGTGAAGAAAAGGTGACTGCTTTGGTTACTAACTGGGAAAAGTAAAAGGCTTTATATGGAGACTAGAAATTCAAAAAGAAATACAAGTAGCAACACTTGCTTAGAAGACTGTAAAGTTTCAGAAGCTTTTGAAGTAGGCCAGCACAAAGTATTGCAACCAACAAGAGTACACGCAGCACCTTACCTGTACAGTAGGAACATCTGTAAATGCCTTAATAAAATCATCCTCATCCACAGCTCCAGCTCCTCCTTCTTTAGAGGAACCTAAATAAATATAAAACACTGTTAAAGAATACATAGTGCACATCAAGGTTTTCAAATTGACATAAGCATCTTTCACAAAACCTACTTCCAAACATTTACTATAACTTAAACCTGAACATGCAATGTTGCAAGTCCTTAAACTCCGATTTCACCATGAACAAGAAAAAAGATCAACTTTTTTTTTCCCGAAAATGAACAGTTCTCAGCAGTTTCCAATTTGACAATGTCAATAGCTTCATTTTATTATTTTTATTTTTGTCTTTAATTGGAAACATCCTAACCAAAGGACCAAAGGAAAATATTAACAGGTAACCTGGTGGTTTCACACTGGAATACAGTTGCAAATCTCATTAAAATCTTGGTCAGAAACTAAGCTCCAAGAAAGGAAATGATTTAAAAGCATCATTTGTATTTCACTTTCTTATAAAAACTAGGGTAACCAAAAAAAGTCTGTTATTATCACAAATAAACTCAAGTTTGCTATGAAATCAGAAAACAAGATCATCAGATCAAGGCTGTGCTACACGCCTAAAATTCCAAGTACAAGGTGAAGCTTGGCACAATCTTTTTAAGGTTTTTCAATAATCAAATCAGGCAGTTAACATGACACAACAGGTTAACTGCATGGAGATAATCAGTCCAGTAGAACATTTCCTTATTGGGAGGGGAAAAAAAAAAAGTCTTACAGCAAATGGGCACTCAGGAACAAGGGTCTTGTCTCCACTCTTTCAGAGGGTGGGCAAGAGGATAGATGGCAAAGTGTCCTCCCTAACTTGTAGAATGCAGCTGAAATGGAAGCATTAGGCACAGAAGACAGGTATTTTACTACCTGCAGAACAAAGCCGTAAGGAAAAGGCAGGTAAGGCTGCTCATGGAAATGTGAGGGTCCACTACTAATACAAATTCAATGGCAAACTTATTAGATTTTACCACTTCTATGCAAAACAAGGTCTCTCACGTGCCTTTGTTACTCCTTAAGAGTAAAAATACTACAGTTGTATCTAGCAAAATTTGGACCAAGTGCCTGCAGTATGATACAGGAACATCAAACAGATTTTGACATCCTCAGCTCAAGGATGTTTTAAAGAGATGCTGTACGTAACACACTTCTGCATGTGTATCTCCAACACCATCTGTCATAACTGCAGAAATGCCACACAAACTCATACAGTTCTTAAAAGGAAGGATGCCTTGGTCAGAACAGTGTTTTGTGGAGAGAAACCTTGAAAATAAATAATTTGGCACAGGGATACTATGCTAAACTAGGTGGTACAAACAGTCGCCTGGATACTCAATTCATAACTGCATCTGTCACTCTCAAAGTAATCCAGCATGAAAGTGTCACGGTATCAATCACTCGATACACAGTACCTCATCAGGAAAAACAAATGGAAAAGAGAGCTTAAGTAGCCAGTTTATGCAAGTCCTGTATTACTGTTCTGTTACATAAATGGCCAAAAACCACTGTTAAAGCAAGGGGAAAAGTACTTGGTATTTCCATCTAATACTTCCCAATTTTCCGTCAAGGGAATAAACTTAAAGAAATCAAATATTAAAAATGGACACATCCAGGCCATAACTTAAAACCCACAGAAAATGTTTGGATTTCAAGTATTCTTAGTGCATTCCCGCATGCCAGAAAGTATTAATTAGAAGGGGATGAAGATGCCTTTGCTAAACAAGCAGATGATGTTGTCTTTCATCTGCATTAAAATACCACACTTAAATCCAGAAAACTGCATGGACTACATAACAGATCTTCTAGCACCTTCACATTATTCAATAAGGGAAGAACCTTGACATAGAATAACAATTGCTGAGTATTAAAAGAATAAGGACTGATAGCTACTTAAAAGCCATTTAACACAGACCAGGAACACAGCATTGCCCACCTTCCCTAGTCTCAATGACTAGTTCATTTCTACCAACAAATTATTTTAAAATTAATATTTCAAACTGTTTAGTAGCCTCTTTGCCAGGTAACAGAGAAGTTTTTTTCTGATTTTTTCTGGAAGGTGACACTTCAAAAGTTACCTCTAAAAGCACATTCACTAATTTTTCCACTAACCTTCCGCCCACCCCCCCCACCCCGAATGTCTTTGGTTGGAAGAGACCTTCCAAATCATCTAGTCCAGCCTTCAACCCAACACTGCAAGCTCACCACTAAAACATGTCCCTGAGCACCAGGTCCACAGGCCATTTAAATGCCTCCAGTGATGGCAACTCTACCACTGCCCTGGACAGACCATCCTAATATTTGATAACCCTTTCAGTCAGGAAATGTTTTCTAATATCCAGCCTAAACCTCTCCTGGCACAGCTTGCATCCATTGGTCCTGTCCCACATCACCAGGGAGAAGACGTTGTCCCCCTCCTCACTGCAACCTCCTTTCANCTTAGTCACCTATCAATCAATACCCCCAGGTCCTTTTCCAACTTGCAGCTTTCCAACCACACATCCCCAAGACTGTAGCTTATCATGGGATAGTTATGACCCAATCATAGGTCCCGGCACTTGGCCTTGTTGAACCCCATGCAATTAACTTCGTCCCACTGATCTGATCAGACTAGGTCCCACTGTATACCCTCTAGCAGATTGACACACCCACCTAGTTTGGTGTCATCTGCAAGTTTACTGAGGGTACATTCAATCCCCTGATACAGATCACTAATAAAAATATTGAAGAGAACAGGCTCCAGTACTGAACCCTGGGGAACACGTCTTACGACCGGATGCCAGTCAGATTTAGCTCCAATCACTACCACTCCTTCAGCCTGGCTATCCAGCTAGCTTTTTTACGCAGTGCAGAAAGAATTTATCCAATCCTTGCCCCTTAAGTTTCTGAAAGGGAATGCTGGAGGAGACAGTGTCAAAGGCTTTACTAAAGTACAGGTAGACAATGTTCACACCTCTTTTCTGATCCACTAGGTGAGTCACCTTATTGTAGAAGTAGATCATGTTAGTCAGGCAGGACCNTTCTGGACACTCTCCAGCAATTCCATGTCCTCCTTACAGGAGGACAATTCCTCCTTACAGTGAGGGGCCCAGAACTGAATGCTGTATTCAGTGTGTGGCCTCACCAGTACCAAGNCTTCTATGTGCCATGAGATCGCCTCAAGATAACCTGCTCCATAACCTTCCCTGGCACTGAGGTCAGACTGACAGCTCTTTCTTCTTCTCTACAACATTATCACATATTACATACCAAAATCAAGCACGTAGTTAACTGTCTTTATATTTTATAGAATTATTGTATTGTCTATACTGCAAAAGGAGAAAAAAAAAAAATTAGTTCAATTTTTCTCTCCGTTTCCCAGTCTGTTGGTAGGTATCTTTACCCAGTCACTGAGACACTGTTTCTGTGGAGACTAAGCAGGAAATGACCGAACTCAACCCACTTCCCAGATCAGGAGAAAGTCTCTTACCATGCTAACAAGATACACAACAGTCACATAGATGCCTCCAATGAACTTCAAGCTTTGAGGCTTCAGTCTCCTCCACAAAACCAAAAGCAGAGCTTTGCAAAATGTTCGTTTCAGACAGTACTGCCTTCAAACCCAAACCTGACACATCTGACAGCGCATTTAGATAAGCTGCTCTGCTGTTGTTCTCAAACCAAGGTGTGATTATACACTTACTAGTATCTCCAACAAGAGTTAATGCCTTCCACCAAATAACACCTTGTCAACTTTACCCACAGAACCCACAATCTTATAAATGCCCAGCAGATAACTAAAACACAGTCTTTTTTCTAAATGACTGCTGTTTACATTACCATACTTTGAAATCCAACTGGGCCTCCTTCAGCTAAGCATGTGAAGAAGAGGGAGAGATGCCTTGTGTGGACTGTTACCTACATTATTTGTTAGCTTTTGTTATTATTGTTAGTTTTGTGTTAGATTCACAGTCTTTAACCAGGGTGCTTGAAGGATAAGATTAAGTAGAGAGACTCACAGAGAGACCTGGAAGCCTAAGCTGCACTTCAGGAAGCTGGTGAGAATCTACTGAATAAAACAAACCTGCTATGGAAATAAATTACAGCAGAAAGAAGAAAACCTAAAGCTACAGCTACATCTCAACTAATTCTAAGCTTCACTTATTATCCAGAGACAGAAGCAGAAGAGGCAGATCATTCCGGATTAAAAGAAAAAAACAACCAAACTTCTACCCTTTTGGGCTTGTAGGATAATAAACAATCAGCTGTAAATTAGGACCTGACAGCAGCTTCAGCTCAGCGTAGGAGAAGTGGATGGGATGAGCTCAAGTACTTACTCAGCTTTTTGTATAATAGGTTGACTGGCAACTCCCACTCCCCTCCCTCATTCTCGAACTACTACAGTTGAACAGTAAATCACAACAGGGAGTGGTTACAATAAACTGGCCAAGAAGAGTAGTTTCAATGAGCAGCTTTCTTGGTCTGCTTCACAAGGCCATATAAACACCAGACTAGCACAACGCAATGGATGACTTGGGATATGAGTTAGTGGAGATGGGGAAGGAAATGCTGAAGGTCTAAGTACAGCTGAAGGGAGTAGAGCAATACTCAAAAGGAACAAAGAGAGGCAAATGCACCCACAAGCTACAAGTTAACTGATTACAAAGCACAGGTTTTTTTAATCTTTATCACAACAAAGGCACCACACCAAATTTGGAACAGAGTTCTTTAGCACGGTACTTGTAATGCACAGAGACAGTGGTCAATAACCAAATTCAGTTCCCAGTCCTAGTAGGCTGATGTTGCAAAGGTCATATTTAATTCTTTATTTGAATGTATGTTCTGCTGTTTGTCAGTCTGAAACTGGGATTTTCTCCTAAATCTTCTATAGCTCACTGGTAGTCTTTGCAAAATCTACTTATTTATCCTCGGGCCATCCCTTATTCCTATTTTATATAATCAACATCTTACTTTTTAAAAGGTTATTTGTTGGCCAGCAGGGGTGGAAGTTACCAGTGCTTCATGATCTGAATTGCCATCCTTTTGAGATAGCACAGTTGATTTTTAAGATATTGATTCTGATAAAGCCCTCTATATAGACAATCTCAGCAGCTCAGTAAGGAATCCCTTTATCTTTCCAGGTATCATAAGATTACTGCTGCAGTTCATAAAATAGACCACAAAAACATCTCTGTATCCACTCTTCACAATTCTGCTTCTGAAAAACAAACCAAATGGCTGGAAAAGTAGCTGAGGATTGAGAATCTCTGCTGTTCCCTTCACATTTTAAATTATTAGGTTATCTAAAGGAATTTGATATATCGTATAAACACAGTGACACATTAACAGTACAGGAAACATTGGTGGTCTTACCTTAACACTATCACTGTCCTAAATGCTCTTATCTCCATGCTTGCAAGACTGACATCAGGATTTTCACCAAAACACTTAAATAAAAACTTCCCCCAAGACAAGCAAAGAACTGTTCTTTAGTCTCAAATATAAATAAAGCACAAAGGTGGTGTTTCACCAGATGACTAAGGGTCATTTAGTATTGATGCCTGCAGGCTACCTGCTTAATAAGGGTAGTTCCTTCCCCAGTAGCAACAAAAAAGTATCACTTGTTCCAGTAAAAACCACTTTGATCAACATTAGACAAGGCGGGTTTTTTTTGTAAACAAGGCAAATTTACTTACAGATCGTTACACTGATAAATCATATAGGATGTCTATTAGATTAAATAAAATTATGCTAGTGTATTAACTTGTACCAAGTTCTACTCACAAAAGCTAATGTGATCTTAGACAAAAAAAATTCATCAACAAAATTTGAGTTGCCCTCTGTCCATTTTCCAAAAACAGAAAACCCCACAATTGCACCTTGAAACAAGTAACTGCCTATCCTTAAAAACCTCCCTGTCATTATAACCTTGTCTATACTCCTAGTACTTTGGCAAGCACACGCCCTGCCTACCAGAGAAAAATCACAAATAAAACTTAAAAAAAAACATTGAGAGATAATCTTTTTGGGTTGTTCAACACATCTGTCTGACCGTAGCATTACCTGCATAGAGGAGAGAGGAGAGAGGAACAGCAGGAGGAACATGTACCAGGTTCTTAAGCCACTGAAGTTCATGATTTATTAACACGCTAAAATGACTTCAACAAAGATACTGGGCAGGCAATTATGATCAGAATGCCTACTTAGTTATTCAAACACAAGTCACTAGAGGGTTATTTTTAAACAAGTTCCAGAATTTGTTTTTTCTACCACCCTCCCCAAACTGTAATGTTCATGTTGTTTTAAAACAGCTCAGAAGAGAATTCAAGTTATAACCAAGTGACTTAGCAGAGTAGAATAGCCTTTGCTGCTCTAGCCCTCTTCAAGGGAAATGACAGATGAATGCTGTCATGTTCAACCCCAGTGACTGACATGAATTCTGAACTGACTTGTCCACCTCAGCTCCTCCAGTGCCAAAAGTCATTGCCCATGAGGCACCCAAAAAGTCATCCAAGCTGAAAGACCTGAAGAAACCAAAGAAAATAGCAAAACACCTTCAATATCTTCAAATTCATTTGCATTGCTTACCTTCTCTACCCGTGTTAAAAACTCAGACGTGGTTAGAATGATCCCCCAGAGATCCCCCAGGATCACATCTGCTTCCCTAAAACATTCCTACTACATGCCAGAAACACCACACATGAACAGAAGTTTCCACCCAGCAAGAAAACATGCTGCCTCTGACGGCAGAGATGCTTAAGCAGATCCTTCTATACAATTCTTCTCCCCAGGAAAGAACAGGAGTAGGAGGGACAAGCAGAAATTAGAAGTGAGCTGTGCTTACAGGAAAGATGGTAGTGCAAGGTGTTCAACTACTAGCATAGCACAGTCCTTGAGGCATGGCACATCAGTCAGGAGCAAATACAGGACTCAAGAAAGCACAAAATAATCCTTTTGTGGACTGAAGAGACTGAAGCTCATTGTACCACCATGTGTACCTTAACATCTGGAGCATGAACATTCTTTTGAACATTACATTCTCTGAAAATTCACTCAGTGGTATTGGAAGCTGCTTCCTAATACTGAATACAGAGTTTCAACAATTACAGCTTCAATTCCTCTGTAGTATCAAAGATTGACAATACTGCCTCTTATTTGTACAGACATGCTATGGAGATCAATTCACAAGCATTTGTGAAGCATGCAAAAAAATACATCTACTATATAACAAAGAAATGAATCAAGTTTTACTTTGTACGAGGTTTGGACAGCACCCATTAGACAAGACCAAATCCTGGGTGTGGAGAAAAAAAAGCAATTCCATGAGCATCAAGAACGGAGCTACCCAATTTATTTGAGGTTTATCTCAACGTTGATGAATGGCCGTTTCTACTCGACTGGAAGCTCAGTCATCTTTCAACTCATGAACCATATTCATGCTCTCAGAGTAATCTTTCAAAGCAATCCTCTATTTATTTTTCCTACTGGCACTCATTTTTTACCAAAAAAAAAAAAAACATACATTTGAGACCTTGGCTTGTTTGTCCAGTTTCAACAAGTCAGTGTTAGAAGTTATTCTGATTTTATGAGCGTGACAGCATCAATCCTATATTCATTTTTCTAACAACCTACTATTTAAATTTTCATTTACTCCTAATTTTACACCTGAACAGGGAAAATTGCACTAATTATTTTTACATTACAGAAATCACTGAGAACAAGAATGAACACAAACAGTTCATTTGTATCACTACGATTTGTGTTGCAAATTAGTTTGGGATACTGTGATTTTCTGGAGCTGTTGTGGTGTCAGTTTCAGAAAAGAATGCAGGGTTCAAGAGAAGTGGCAACAGTACTGAAAAGATAATTTTTCTTTAACTATTTAAACAGGTAACTGTACAAGAACTATTAGAAGCAACACTGCCTGTCATCACAAACTACAAAATTACAGTTTTTACACATTTTAGTCAACACACTTTTGTTCTTTTCTTCTAAAAGTTCACTGGTGAAAGACAAAGGTCAAAGTGATTTGATTTTAATGCATTGGTTTTCTCTTCTGCTTTTAAGGATACTGCATTTATTTGTTGCAAATAATATTTTCATCTTCAGTGAAAATTCTCTACTCATAGAAATTATTTGCATGTTATGCTTCTACTTTCTCTGCTTCTTGATTTTAGAGCATATACAATTGTCCAAGGAAATTAAACAGTTTAACACACTTTATTTCCCTGCCCTAGAAAAAGCAGTCACAACACCTGCTGCTTTACAAAGGAATGTTTTGGAATTTTGCTTACACAGCCACAGTCCGGGAGGATAAACTGATTTCTGCCCAGTTCTCTCCTTCCTCTTTTGCTTTCTGTAATCACCCATATGAAAATACAAACAAAATGTTTCCCCTTCTTAATTCCAGGGGCAGGGGGGGAATCAGCATTTGACTTCAGCAAACTTAACAAGGGGTGAGTTGTCTTCCTTATACCCATTGCTGCCTGGTGCCACCATCACAGTATCACAGGGTGTCAGGAGTTGGAAGGGACCTTGGAGATCTTCAAGTCCAACCCCCCTGCCAGAGCAGGATCATATAATCTAGCACAGGTCACACACGAACGCAGCCAGGCGGGTTTTGAAAATCTCAAGAGAAGGAGACTCCCCAACCTCTCTGGGGA